>CM055207.1:18860559-18928059 GCA_029224185.1 Karalla daura | reverse complement strand
GGCACTGAAACTGAAGGGTTCTCTGTTTCAAATTCCACCACTATTTTGCAATCACATTAAGACCATCTATATATATTGGTCCTTAAAAGAGTTGTTTGAGAAGATAGAACTTGTCTGTGAGCTGAATCAGGACATGATCGGCCTTAGTATAACTTAAGGGGTTGCAGAATTTGTCTGGCTTCTACAAAGAAGTGTAGTTGTTAGGACTGTTAGTGTCTTACTGTTGTTGGACCAAACTTAACATTCTTCGGCTGTCATTATAATGACAAATGAATGAGAAATGCATCCTATGCGAGTTCAGGGTTAGACAAATGCAGAAATGCAAATCAGCAAAATCCCGGACGTTTATGTCCAGGATTGTAGATATACAATCTGTTTTTCACGGGAAAAAAAAATCCTCTCTGTGTGAGGGTGTGTGTGCCATTGAAAAGGTAAGTGATTAATCCCAGTTTTTTTGAACTGGGATTAATGTTTCCCATTGCTGTGCGATTAAGGATTGCTCTTACATTGTTACTTTGAGGAATGTATGCATAGGCATGACTGGGAGACTGCGTGCTGGGTAGGAGGGATGTGGGTGAGGTATTATCCCACAGCACGGAGAGAGATGTTCTGGCACTGCATGGAGCATGGGGTTGACAACTGACAACACGCACCGATCTGAACACACTCGATGTTGCAGTTAAGAGTATTAGAATGACTGAAAATGTTCAATAGAAAGTTTGTGAACTGGCAATTCTGTGTTGGCACTTACAGATAAAAGAAAGGGGGCTTTCAATCGTGTGTTAAGACAGTGTTTTTTGTTCTGCTAAACTGTAGCTGCCGCTGTGACTGGATGCAGTCAAGGTGACGGTAATGCGGGTCTGACGCGGCTGCGGATGCATTCATGTTGATTATCTCCACACCTGGCATAAGTTATTACTGAACCTACTCTGCAACCTTAGTACCCCAGGGCCATGGGTTACCAAAATCCTGGAACTATGTACAGAATACCAGATAAGCCCGCCAAAAAAAGCCATGGCCTGACATTCACATTAATGACCTGTGTTGGAATGCCACCTCCTTGTGGTCTTTATACTCTAAAAGTTGTGAAATTGGTATCCGTCTCCTTTTCCACAACTAACAATAACATGTAGTAATAATCAAGTTTCTGGCTATTGTTCATTACACAGTGTTCTGAGATCCTTTCTATTCATATTTTTAGTTTGTTGTGCTGATTGGTCAACCCTGTGTTTTCAAAACTCCAGTTTTCAGAAATCCTTTTGACCAACAGTGTAAAGCCTATAAAGCTGAGATGGCTGGTATGACTTCATATGCAGAGTATGTCAGTCTGTATAAGGCAGTTTCTGTTCCATATTTGGATTGTGAAAGTCAGCAGGGCATATTTGGGGACAGCCACTGGTCTACATTCATCTGCTAGTTGAAGATGGGTTGCATATAAATTTAACCTAATTAGTCTACTCGCTTTGACGGTTGCATACTCATCATTTCCCTCGTTTCCCCTTGTGCACATAAAAACAAATTTGCATGCACACGCCCTAGCTGAAAGACTCCCACACAGAGAAAGTATGTGGGCAACAAAAGCCAACAGTATCAAGTGTGTGGGGGGTTTTCTTGGTGTTTGTTAATTGAACAGACGAGAAAACAATTGTATATTCGCTCCCATCAAATGTAAGCCACTGAATCTTCACTTCACTGAGCTACCTAGAGGAGGCCATAAAAATAACTGTAAACACGGAATCTGTTTTGTGCTGATGGCCAGGGAGATTTTCCTGGTACTGACAAAAACTGAGTGAAATACATTAGAGGCACAGCACACAGTCTCTTTTTCTGTTATGTTGGGCTGTTAAGCCCAAGGCTGTTAGGGCTGTTAAGTTTTTACTGAAACTTCTTTGATGAAAAGCTGTATCAGAACAACATCAGTGGAGTCTGGAGAGGTCCAGAGTCCAACTCGGGATAAAAAGATCCAGACTCCCAGGCTGAGGGGGGTCTGAACCTGTTCTTCAACAGGTTCGATCAGACAGGACGAGTCCTCCCTGCTTCAGCCCTATGCATCACACTCTGTACTTCCCCCCTGTATTGCTCTCATCCCTACCCCCATCACCCCATACGAACACCATCCCCTGCTTTAACACCTCCACCTACCCTCACACCTATGAGCATCCTGCCCGAGCCCCAGTCTGTCCCTCACTGCACACAAAGTGAGAAAAGAGCTCAGAAAATAAAGGCAAGGAAGGCTGTGGGTCCATCGGCCCCAGGCTGGGCATGGGCACATGACGTCTGTGGCATTCTGGAGGCATGATTGCAACATGAGCTTGAAGCTAGAGAAAGTTTCACAACTGTGGAAAACATCCCGCGTGATGCTGGTGCCGAAGGTGCCACATCTGGGTCTCAGTAACTACAGGCTGACATCACACTTCATAAAGACACCGGAGCGACAGGTCCTGGTCTATCTGTGTCCCCTGGTCAGACCATCAATGGATCCATCGGGGTAGTTGATGCATCTGGAGAATCCTGGGATCACTTTGAGGATCGCATTCTTTCATCTCCCCAGTGCCTTCAGTACCATCCAGCCTCTGCTGATGAGGAATCGTTATGATGACAAGGAATACATGGAACCGATACAGGACTTTTTGGACTAGTGTCTGCGGAGTCGCCTGATGGACAATGTCCCCCACCCCATGCAGAACAGCTCCTGCAGTGACAGGCTCCTTCAGCCCAAGTGTGTGGAGAGGAGATTCTGTAGGCCCGTCCTACCAGCAGCTGTTCAACTGTTTAACTCCCAGCTCTGCTCCTAGTAGAGCACACTCATCCATCCATCCATCGACTCACTCACTCACTCACTCACTCACTCACTCACTCACTCACTCACTCACTCACTCACTCACTCACTCACACACTCACTCACTCACTCACTCACTCACTCACTCACTCACTCACTCACTCACTCACTCACTCAGTCATTCAGCCACTGCTGTTGTCTGTTAGTTATCTGTTGAGTACATAGAGTATAACTTACATTACTGTTAATGTTTATATTACTTTTTTTTCGACTTATCGACCTCTACTACACCGTCCACAACACTGCTGTGTCGCTTGAAATTTCCCCGCTGTGGTAAGAATACAGGCATGTTCAACTATACTTCATTCTGTTCTAGTCTGGTGACGGACAAACATGCAAGCGTTCCTGAAAACTGGCAGGACTGCAGAAATGTGACTTTGTATTGTTAAATCGTAGACACGCCCATTTTATCAGACTTCCTGAAGATGCAAGAATAAGATTATCATGATAGATTTCTGGCAACCACAGGCACGTCATCAGTCCTATCGGGCTTATGTCATTCTCTGACAGTTGACAGTTACATTCATATGTATATATATTTATATTGTAGTCTCAGTTTTAGTAGGCAGTACAAAAAATGAATTTATGCGCCTCTTGGAAAATGCATAACTCTTTCTTCTTTAAGGTCTCTATATGTTTGATTGCATGAAAAATCGAATTTAAATGATCTTACAGTCGTTGTCATGGTCAAAATATTAGTCGCCATCATTATGTCATTATAAATCCATCATGGCGTTGTACAGAGCCAAAATGAAATTGTTTTGCTGTCAAAATATTTCTTGGCCTAACAGTATATGAAACGGGCTAAAGGAATAACTTCTCTTCTGATTCCCTTCCTACCGAACAAAACAGTTTTGATATCTTATCACATTACAAGAGAATGATACACCTCTACACAGCTGCATGACGGGACTGCTGGAATAATAATGGAAAAGCACACTGCATTGTACTTTTGGATCACTGAAACTGTTGACCATCAAAATTACACTTCCAACGAAATGAACATGGACCTTCAAAATAGTGTACAGGCATGTGAGTCAGTTGACAATGTCTTGGGAGAGCACAGTTCATCCCATGTCAAAATCCAAAAAGGTTTAAAATCTTTGTTGTCAGTCATAGCCTCCATGGCCTTGCTACTGTGGCTCCGGAAACCGCAAATCAGGAAACCTGAGATCTTTGTAAACTGTTTGTGCTCGCCTGTCCATCCTGGGTGAGGATCCCCTTGTCTGTCTCCCCTGAGGTTTCTCCCATTTGTTCCCTGTCTTCCTGCAGAGGATCGTCCGGAGAGGCATCCAACATAAAACCTAAATATGCAAAGCGAACCATTGACTCACATGCTGGATCATTTAATGGCCTGTTTAACAACAACTGATGGGAGCACACACGTGGACTTTGCAAGATGACTGGTGGTGGGGAAGTTGAATAGGACGAGGGCAGAGCAGAGGATGGAGTTACAGAAGAGTGTCGTGTGATTTTCAGGGAGGAGTTGAAACAGGCTCTGGGTGGTCAGGAAGTGCTTCTCGATGAGTGGACAACTGCAGCTAATGTGACCAGGGAGACAGGTAGGAGAGGTCCTTCCTTGCAGAGTCATCTGGAAGGAAAGACGACAAGGCTTGGTGGTGAAATGAAGAGCAGGAATGAAAGATAAGATAAAGAATGCAGGTTGTCAAAGCTGATGATAGAGATGGGACAACATGGAGCAGGTTGTGGTGATTATGGAGCGAGAGGGCCCGTATACAACATGAGGAAACAACTGTTTGTGACACCTTCTTCCCATATCCTTTTGTTGAAATGCTCTGGCATATACACTCACCGGCCACTTTATTAGGTACACCTGTCCAACTGCTCGTTAACACTTAATTTCTAATCAGCCAATCACATGGCGGCAACTCAGTGCATTTAGGCATGTAGACATGGTCAAGACAATCTCCTGCAGTTCAAACCTAGCATCAGTATGGGGAAGAAAGGTGATTTGAGTGACTTTGAACGTGGCATGGTTGTTGGTGCCAGAAGGGCTGGTCTGAGTATTTCAGAAACTGCTGATCTACTGGGATTTTCACGCACAACCATCTCTAGGGTTTACAGAGAAAAAATATCCAGTGAGCGGCAGTTCTGTGGGTGGAGATGCCTTGTTGATGCCAGAGGTCAGAGGAGAATGGCCAGACTGGTTCGAGCTGATAGAAAGGCAACAATGACTCAAATAACCACCCGTTACAACCGAGGTAGGCAGAAGAGCATCTCTGAACGCACAGTACGTCGAACTTTGAGGCAGATGGGCTACAGCAGCAGAAGACCACGCCAGGTGCCACTCCTTTCAGCTAAGAACAGGAAACTGAGGCTACAATTTGCACAAGCTCATCGAAATTGGACAATAGAAGATTGGAAAAACGTTGCCTGGTCTGATGAGTCTCGATTTCTGCTGCGACACTTGGACAGTAGGGTCAGAATTTGGCGTCAACAACATGAAAGCATGGATCCATCCTGCCTTGTATCAACGGTTCAGGCTGGTGTGGTGGTGTAATGGTGTGGGGAATATTTTCTTGGCACTCTTTGGGCCCCTTGGTACCAATTGAGCATCGTTGCAATGCCACAGCCTACCTGAGTATTGTTGCTGACCATGTCCATCCCTTTATGACCACAATGTACCCAACTTCTGATGGCTACTTTCAGCAGGATAATGCGCCATGTCATAAAGCTGGAATCATCTCAGACTGGTTTCTTGAACATGACAATGAGTTCACTGTACTCAAATGGCCTCCACAGTCACCAGATCTCAATCCAATAGAGCATCTTTGGGATGTGGTGGAACGGGAGATTCGCATCATGGATGTGCAGCCGACAAATCTGTGCCAATTGTGTGATGCCATCATGTCAATATGGACCAAACTCTGTGAGGAATGCTTCCAGCACCTTGTTGAATCTATGCCACGAAGAATTGAGGCAGTTCTGAAGGCAAAAGGGGGTCCAACCAGTTACTAGCATGGTGTACCTAATAAAGTAGAGTGTATGTGCTCACACACTTGTTCGAGGCGTTGTTTAGGGGGAGCAGCTGGAGTTGGTGGAAGGAGCTGTTGTGTGGAAGACGATTTTGTGTGAGGGGAAATTTTCTGTCTCTTTCTCTTTCTCTGTCTCTGTCTCTCTCTCTCTCTCACACACACACACACCTACACACACACACAGATACACGCACACACAAATTGAACAGAGGTTAAATGCACAGAGCTATTATTGACAGGGTTTATTGATTTGTACGCTGATTAATGTGAAGGATGTGTGTGTGAATGTGACACTCTGAAGCTATTTAAACAGTCATCTCATTAGTCACACCTTATGTTAAATGGAAAGACACGTAACTACTGGCTCTAAAAGGACAGTTAATGGCAGATATGTGCCCTTTGCTCACTTTCATCAGTTTGATTATTGTTTGCACCAGAAGCAATCAAGAGGTATGAGGCACAAGCAGCTGAACTCTGGTGATGGTGGCGATCGTAACCGAACCCTAACACTATGAAATAATGTACAAATTACAGTCTCCCCAAAACCTGGATGTAGATCGTGCAATCGAATCCGAAGATTGGAAAAACAGAGCATGATTCAAACTGAGATTTAGCATTGTTTGGGGAAAGGACAACAAAATCATGATCTCGAGGCCCTGTGAGGCGGTGATTTACTATTAATGCCGACTATCATTCTCTAGTCTACGTCGAATGAAGCCTGAGCAGCAGCAGCAGGTGAAGTGAAAGGTTCCTCTGACATTATCCCTGAACATTTGACCTTTCAAGCAGTCTGCCACCTGATTATCAGAGACAAACCAATACTTATCTTAAGCAACAACATGACCGTGCTGATTGTGTGCGGCCTGTGCAACACACACACAAAATGGAAATTATATTCCACCGGAGGTGCCCAATGTTTTCTGTTTTCTGACTGTCAACTTTCTCCACCCACGAGGGGACTTTACAAGATCAAAAAGGAGTCCACGAGCTCTCTGTGTGTGTGCGTGTGTGCGTGTGCGTGTGTGTGTGAGAGAGAGAGAGAGAGAGAGAGAGAGAGAGAGAGAGAGCGAGGGAGAGCGCGCACGCTTACTCGATGTAGGGAAAGCCCAGTTCCCCAGGATGCCACAGGAGGGCACATGATTCTCCTGAGACTTATAAAATCTGAAATCTGTAAAAAAAAAAAAAACAATTCAATGGTGTAAAACGGCACACTGGATTCCGAAATTACGATAAATAAAGAAACTGAGGCCGTGTAGTTATTTATGCGGACCACTCATATTGTTTCTGTTGCCCACCACCTCGGTAAGTGCAAATGTCTGTTTCCTTTCGCTGGCTATAAAAATCTCTGAGATCCTATATTTAGCTTGTCGGTGAACCCTTTCTTTCCTAGAGCATAGTCAAATCAGACAGAAGTTTCCGAGGCCCTGCTGCCTATCGCAGCCAGAGGAGTAAATTCCGCTCAGCTGCCCCTGTTTGACTGTGGTTATGGTAAAGCGTCTCTCTCTCTCTATCTCTCTCTCTCTCTCTCTCTCTCTCTCTCCCTCCATCTCTCCACACACACACACATACACACAGCTCGGTCACGCTCGTCATTTTCCGACGTTCATTAATTCCGGAATCATGACCAAACTTGGAGCATGGGCGGGTCCTCTCAATTACCGGATTCAACCTTTTATGGCTTCTACAAGATCAACCGGAATTCCTCTTTTGATACCTGGGGGACTTCAGACGGGCTGTAGCGAAAAAGAAATACGGCAAAAACCAATGTAACGTTGAATGTGTGCCATAAATGACTGCTCTGTGTTGCCATTGTTAAACATGCGTCAGTTCTTGCTGTTTGTAGGCAGTTTAGGGCTGTTTAGCAGAGAGTGGAAACAATGTGAGTTATCTCTCCTGGGTCGGTGGTTACTCCATTGACAAGTGATTCCCTTAGCAATCGTCACGGAGGCTCCCGGCCAATCAGAACGGGGAGCGACTGTCCGCTCCTCCCAGCCCTCCCTCTCCATATTTGGGTAATGACGTCACGGTCCTGATGAGAAGGTTACCCTTATAAACAGAGCGGAGCCGGGGCCTCGGTTCAATACGAGTCAGTCGCAGACACCGGCACATCCTCCGACTCCGTGTGGGACATGAGGCGGTGACCCGGACACACAGCGGGTCACACACTCCGATCTGTCCACAGACAACACAGAGCTGCTCTCACCACTGAACCCCCCCTCCCACGCAAAAACACACCGGCTTCAGCATGACGGCTAAAACTCTGGAGAAGGTGCCGGTGAACCTGGGCGGCTTCGTGCATCCCGCGGCGGAGAGCGTGTACTGCCTGGACGAGGTGGCCTCCAGCCTGCCAGCCTCTGTGGCCATCTTCCCCAACAGCGAGCTGGGCGCACACTACGACCAGATGAACGTGGGAACAGGTAAGATGACGGGCTTCTCACTTCTTCACTTGCCATCCGAGATATGTAAGCTCCAACAAGTCTCACTTGTGACTGTTCCATCACTGTCTTTAACTCATCCGTGTGCGTTAGTTAGTTTTGTTGAGGCAGATGTGAACAGTTAAGCTCACACAGCATCCTCCCTAACTTGAACTGCAGTGTCCTGTCCCGTGTGGTCCCCCTCACTCTCTCTGATCCTCCTATCCTCTCTTTAAAATTCCCGAGAGAAACTTTCCAGATAAAGTTTCTTTCTGCGTATCTGGCCATCTGTGATGTGTCTGATCCTCTCTGATCACCTGTGTTGCTGTGTTGTGTGTGTGCGCAGATGGCCTGATCGGAGCAGACATGAGTGCGGACAAGCGCTCTCTGGACCTCTCCTCCTACTCCAGCGGCTTCCCTCAGCCTGCCTCCCACCGCAACCAGACCTTCACCTACATGGGCAAGTTCTCTATTGACTCCCAGTATCCCGCTAACTGGAGCCCCGAGGGGGTCATCAACATCGTCTCGGGCATCTTCAACATGGCCCAGCCGCCGCCTCCCCCTCCTCCTCCTCCTCCCTCCTCGTCAGCCTCCTCTTCCCCGGTCTCCTCAGCATCTCCCAATCACTTCTCCAGCGGAAACTTGAGTTGCACAATGGCAGCTCACAGCCAGGCAGAGATGGACCACCAACACCACCTGTACTCTCCTCCACCTCCTTACTCCTCATCTGGCTGCGGGGAGGTGTACCAGGACCCCTCGGCCTTCCTGTCCACATCCACCTGCCCAATCGCCTCCTACCCACCCCCCTCCTACTCTTCTCCCAAGCAGCACAACAGCTCGGACGCTCCAGGGCTCTTCCCCATCATCCCCGACTACTCGGGCTTCTTCCAGCCGGCCTGTCAGCGGGACATGCACCCTGCGGCCATCCAGGACCGCAAGCCCTTCGGTCCGTGTCCGCTGGACACGTTCCGCGTGCCTCCACCTCTCACCCCGCTGAACACTATCAGGAACTTCACTCTGGGAGGTCCGTCTGGGAGCGGAGGGTCGGAGGGCGGCCCGCCCAGGCTGCCTGCCTACAGCCCGCAGAATCTGCCCCTGAGGCCCATCCTGCGGCCTAGGAAGTACCCCAACAGACCCAGCAAGACGCCCATCCATGAGCGGCCTTACCCCTGTCCGGCCGAGGGCTGCGACCGGCGCTTCTCCCGCTCGGACGAACTGACCCGACACATCCGCATACACACGGGACACAAGCCCTTCCAGTGCCGCATCTGCATGCGCAACTTCAGCCGCAGCGACCACCTCACCACGCACATCCGCACGCACACCGGGGAGAAGCCGTTCGCCTGCGACTTCTGCGGCCGCAAGTTCGCCCGCAGCGACGAGAGGAAAAGACACACTAAAATCCACCTGAGGCAGAAGGAGAGGAAGTCCTCCACGGTCTCCTCCTCCTCCTCCTCTTCCTCCTCGGGCAGCTCCGCGGCGGAGCGCCAGCCGAGCGCCCTCAGCGCGGCGCACGGGATCTGCTCCTAGTTGTCCCTGTGAAAACTTAGTTGTTCCAATGGCAACGTGACGCACACTAACCCCATCAACGAAGAGACGTTAACAAGAAAAAAAGTAATGAGATAATTAAATTTGTGGTGAGCTATAACCTAAACGAGAGGAACAAAAGCTTCTGTGCGGTGAGTGGTGCGCAATTACGCACACGCAGCCATCCCTGCTCTGGAAGACTGACCCGAAGCACTTTGTCTGCAGTCTACTGACAACCTGTCGAAGTAAACATGGACAGTCACTCACCGCGATGTACAAGGGCGGCTGTAAAAATAAAGGGGATGTTCTTTAAAAAAAAAAAAAATCCGCCAACGCATCATGCGCGCAACTTTCCCGTGCGCTGAAATGTGAAAATAACCGCAATAATGTTTGGAAGACGGCAAAGTTAATTTATTGAACGTCGGTGTGCTCGGTCTAACATGTCCGTCGATGACTTTGTTTCCCCCTTCAGTGCCTTGCCAGGTGTCTTTCCGCACACTGACTGATTCAAGGACGCTCCTAATGCAATGTATATTTGTCCTTTAATATGTACATTTGGAGGGAAAAAAACATTCTATTTTTGTACACATCTCGTCCTGTGCAACCTCAGTTGTGATTCACGTGTATAAAACAATGTTGTAAAGTATAAATATGTTGAACTTATACCGGCTTTAACTTTTTCTTTTTTTTTCTTTTTTTTTTTTAGTCGTTGTGACGTGTGTATTGAGATTTATTAAATGTATGGGGATGATCATCTCAGTATCAGTTTTGTTTATTACTCAAAACAAACGGCGTCACGGGCGAAAGATGCGCTCATGGAACCCGAGCGCCGCAGGGGTGCGCGCAGATCATTTTTATTGTGCATTTAGAAAAAACAAAAAAAAAACAAACAAAAAAAAAAAGACTTGCCACGCTGTTAATATTGGAAATATAACGTGGTAAAATCCCACCCCGCGTCACCCCGCATGGCGTCTCTGACTCACGCGTTTCGCCCACTCGCTTTGATCTGAAGCCTCACAGCAGGTTAGAAACCGGGCGCCGCTTTTTTGACACTTGTCACAGGGTTTTGAGGCAAACGAGCCAAAATCCGAGAGCGGAAAGGACCCGATCGAGTCAGTATTTCCACCCGCCGCGAAGCCGACGGAGGTCGTCCGCTCGTAACCACGGTCTGGCTTGAAGAAAGAAGGGAGGCCGACGCACGAGGCGAAACAGATCCACAGGCGAGATAAACATACTCTGTCAGAGAAATGACAGATGAATGACAGCGTTTAAGCAAGGCCGCCTCACAGATATTTTTTTCAACCTCTCTAGTTTTTCTTGCACAGATCTGTGGTTTATACTGACAGTCAGGATGAAGCGTTTATTTGACGCACAGAGAGCCTGGCACCTCGCGGCATCTCTTTAAGTTTTTAATTGAAGATACATTCGCTTTTTCACTCATTTCCGATCCTCATTTCCGATCCTCCGCATACCCAAGTGCAGTTGTGCATGCACACACACACGCACACACACTTACATTTCACACATGAACTATCTCTGAAAATACATTGCGTTTTTATGTCATGAAAATAATTTTTGTGAATCCCAATTTAGAGGATTTCCGTTTTCTGCCGCCAGGTCAGATAAACTCCACTGAGGCCGGTTGATAACAGGTGTGTCACAGTCCACTGTACTGCCGGGACTGAAGAATTATATTGATGTGAACAGTGGGTTATCAGTGTCGAAAACAGAAGTGTCCAGAAAACGAGCAGCTGTGTAAAGTGTTTAGAGTGTTACCTTTAAACAGAGGCTATCTATCCATCGTCACCCATAATTCACCGTTGGAAGCGTCATTTGGCTGAATAAACGTGTGGACACACAGATAACTAATGTGTTGACGGATCACACAATCTTAAAGGAGGCCTACAACGAAAGAAACACTTTTACCACAACTTTGTTGAATTACAATAGTCTCGTATAGACTGTGATTCTGGCTCAAACTAGCTGCATACGCGCTCCATAGCTGTATCACTCAAGTTACTACTTAGTTCAGGAACAAGGTCATAAACTGTGGACTGCTCCATGTTGGGAGCGCCAGGCGAGACAGCCAGTCAGAGTAACGCTTACAGGCGGCTGCCAGATAAGTATGAAAGGGCATCAGATCTTGCAGAAATCAAATACAAGACTGCCTCACTCTCACATTTAGGCATATCTTTGTATTCTCTGGATTCTGAAGGAGAGTCCTATTCTTCTGAAGCAACTTGACCACAGTAACAAATGAGAAATAATCAAAAACCAGATGCATGGACAATAATGTTTCGGTTCCTACACCTACACCTGTATAACTAGTCTACGTATAAATAGTATAAAGACCAATTTCTGAAGCCTCTGATTTTTAAAAAAAATTACAATGTCTAAGTGATCAAGTGTTCAAGTGCTGCCACAAGGGGTCTATTGTTGTGGAAGAAGTGTGGGAAAACATTTGGCCTGTCCAGACTCTGACCTTTCTTTTCCTCTGTGAAGTTGTCTCTGTCTTGATATGATTCTGTTTGAGGTCATTGTCCTGCTGGGAGGACAACAACCTTCTTTTTTTTTTACAACTCCAGTGTCACATCCTAGGACGGCCGCAAAAGGGAAGCCAATTTGTCTATCAGCACCTAGTCCTAGACATAGGCAAAATGTCCTATCTGAAAAAATATAGAAATATATGTACTACTTAAACTCGCATATTGAGAGAGCACACAGACTAGATGAAGTTCCATGATTATTCCCATCAATTTTTAATTGTTCAGCATACATTCAACACCAATGCAACAGAGCACTGTCAAACTGGCACACAGACCTGTCAGTCCAAAGAGCATAAACACATAAGATAAGGTAATATAACATACAGACTGGAATGATATAGTGTTTATCAAGCTACATGGCGGTTAGGAAAGAGATAGTGTATCTGATTCACCTCATAAAAAATATGAAACTTCCCTCACACAGACAGTATTTCTGGAAAACAATACTTGACAGACAATAGTTTTAAGGAACCAGGTTTCCACACGCACACTAGGGCCGCAGGGAGCCATCACTTTCACTGTTGATTCATCTTTCAATTAAGTCTATTTCATCAGTCTTTTCGTCAAACGCCAGGATAGTGTGAGAACCGATGGTGGGGGCTTCGGAAAAGCCAAATATCCAATGTCAAATATCACATGTGAGTATTCACATTTCAAGAGCTGCACGGGATGTCCCACTTACATGCAGACCACACTCCACATGAGCTTCCCACCCTTGACTAGGACGGCCCTAAATGTGCCGCACGCTACCTGGAGACGGTTCAACACGTACAATGAACGGAGAGGACTCGGAGGGTAATGCGCGCCCCTTGGCAAAAAGAGATGAGCTACGTGTACTACAGAAATGACATCCTTGGTAAGCGTACATTCAGTGTTCACGAGTAAGGCAACAAAGACCGGAGTCACAGGCTTTGGCATTAGGGCACGTCACGTGGAAGGCCTCTGCAGCGGCGAGGGCTCTCTGAGCTTCACAGGACAGGTCCGGACGACGCGCCGGCCCTCGACGCGAGGTCGACCAGGCCGCCGGCTCCTCGGACTGACGCCGCCCCCGCCACCGACGGGGTCACTGCTGCGAGCCTCCCGTCTGACCTTCCTGTGGAATGTGGCGAAGGTGTCCCCCCCCACCGGGCAGGCGGACGGGGAGAGACGGGCATCACTGCAGCGCAGTCTGTCTGTCTGTGTGTGTGTGTGTGTGTGTGTGCGCGCGCGTGAGCTCGTCTTCAGACCGAGACCGCGGGGCCCGGGTAGGCCTCCCCACCGCACCAGAAGTCCTCGGGCTGGGGGATTTCTAGGAGCCACGACTCCTCGTCTTTGTCCCCCTCCCCCACCCCCCGCTGCTCCTCCTCGCCCTCGCCGTCCGCCCCCCCCCCCTCCGCCACAGTCTGCAGGACCCGGTAGTAGTGGCAGTCCCGCCCGTCGTCCGGGTTGTACGGGGGCGCGAGAATATCCAGGAAGGCGGCCGGGCCCTCCACCGCGTCGATCTGATGGAGGTTGTCCCGCAGGGGAGTGAGGAGGCAGGGCCCGCTGGTCTCCGAGTACTCCGCCACCGAGCGGAGGACGGAGCGCCGCAGGGAGGCGGTCTGGAACGGGGCCAGCGGGGGGTCGAAGGCGGGCAGGGTGGCGCCGGGGGCCGCGTCGTCGCCCAGCTTGTCGAAGCAGCGGACGCTCACCTTCCCGTACAGGACCTGAGACAGACGAGAGCAACGTCGGTTAGCGGGCCGGGCAAGCTCAGATGCCTCGGGCATGACGCGCGGAGCGGGGTCAAAAGGTTTCCTCTGGGTTTAAGAGAGACTGCATCCCGGGAATGTGTCAGCGGTTTCGGGGAATGACTCCGATTTCCTGGCCAAAGTAAACAGAATGCCGTTTCTGACGAAGGACCTGTTATCAGGGGTCCCTGGGGTAAAATCATGACTGGGCGATTTGTCGCTCGTTTAGAGTCGTTTGGCCCGCACGACGTCACAAAGCGCCAAAAGAGCTGCGCGGACCTTCATGCATGCGTTCTGTTGGGCAGAGGCCGAAAGCACCTGGAGAGGAGCCGCGCGCGGCATGAAACATGGCCGGGGGACGCAAACCCACAGCCCTCCGGCCGTGAGGAGGCCGTGTCCCCGTGCGGCCCCTCCTACGCTCCTGACAGTCGAACCGCTGCGGTTTGTGACAGATCCATGACGGCGATTAAGAGATCACGCTTGGCAAGAAGTGCCCTTCGGATTCTCAGCGGCTCCACATCTGCCATGTCCGGACACAGGCGATAGAATTCACATTCGATACGGTTCCTCTAAAAGGCAATAATCTGAATTGGCTGCTGACAATCAGGCTCTGGAATGAGAATATGTGCCGACCACAATTGAAATGATGTCGTATGGCAGCCAAACAAACAAAAACATTGGCAAGTCACCTATCTGCACCTAAAACGAATAGACTACTACATATTTTTGGCCATTAGGGCGTTAAGAACGTTTGTTTTGACTGAATATGTTAATTGACCGCCGTTTAGGTGTGGACATTGAGGACTTGATCTTGGACGGTGTCAAACAAGCACATTTCCACTCCGTTTCCTTCCCAGCATTCTGTAAAGACTACCACCTAGTTCGGTGGCAGACGCATTCGCCGTGCATAAGAATACGCGTCCGAGGTGTCAGTCTGCCGAGGGGACAATAGCAATGTCTATAATAAGTCGTGACTTTGCGGCTTGCGGTGTTTTCATTGCGACTGTATGAGCCGAGCTTCGCATGCACCGTCCTGGCCGCTCGTGATAGGTCTCGGTGCGGGGAGCAGAGTGGGAGCCAGCAGGCCGGTGATCGTAGCACACATGCGGGGTGGGGGGGGGGGGGGGTTAGAGACCTTGAGCATCCCGTTCATGCCCGGGTGGTCGTGCAGCGGGATGGAGGCCCCGGTCCGGAGCAGGAACACCCCCATGCTGAACACCTCCGTCTCGCAGATGTGCATGTAGGAAACCGGGGGGCTCTGGAGCCCCGCTGCCCCGGAGCTCGCTTTGCTTTTCCGGGGACCGATTTTCAGGTCGGCTGCCCGGAGAGCAGTCACTAACGAGATCAATTCATTCTGTTTGTCCTCCACGACGTTCGAGTCTCCGTTGGCCGACGCCCGGAAGCCCTTGAAGGTGTTGTAGGCTTGTTTTGCTATTTTCTGGATGAGAGGAGTTTTGTTGTCCCGCGGCATTTTGGAGAAAAAAAAAGACCTAACGGTTATCGGTGAGTCTCTGGCACCGTTCCGACACAAATAAAACCGTTTTAAAAGCGTTGAGAGTCTTCCGGCGGCATAGAATCCAACCAGGCAGTTTTCAAAGAGAACTAAATGGCGATTTTGATGAAGGCGAAACAGAATTCATGGCAGTAAGGTGAAACTTCAGCCTCGGATGCGAGCCTCCCTCCAGTCATTTTCCACAGACTCGCCTCTCGCCTCGGCTCACGGAGCCTGCGCGCGCCTCGCAATGCACACTGGGATATGGAGTCGGATTAGAAAACAAACGCCTCGTTTTCTCCACTTTAACACGACCAGGGGAGTTGCGTTCACTATGGCCACGTGTAGCGTAAATGCGCTTTGCTGCAGTGAATTAGGCCATGTATGTCTAGTCGTTAGACCGTAAAAAGTAGCACAGCTCGCATTTGAAAGAGACCACATTACCCAGAAGTCAGCGAGACACAGCCGAGCTGGAGAGGGGAAGGCCAGAAAGGCCATTGAACCCTCCGCAGCCTTCCCTGTTCAGCATCACATCCTCTGGCCTGACCGCTGATGTCCTCAACCAAGCCCCCATACTCACAGTTGACAGTTCTGTTGATGGTCACTTTCAGAGATCTGTCTGAGTGCATACATCTCATTCATACTGGCTCTGAGGGGAGTCCACCTGTAGGAGACCCTCGCACATTTCAACTGAGAACTTGCGCAATTAAACCAATTCAGCATGGGATAAGTATTACCCGGGGTCCTCTGGTAGCAATTGCAGAGTCTGCGATCTCAAATGTGCCATGTCTGTAACTTAGTATTTACTAAAGGCTACCTACCATATTTCACCAGAGACGTCCTGTAATAATACTAGTCCCTTATGAATCTGCATCTGAGCAACTGGGAGTATTTTGGTTGTTTTTATTGTGTGCCTTTTTCTGCCTCTTTCCTGGTTGAATCATAAAGCCTGTGGTGGGAATTATGAATGACAGTTCTGAAAGCATTCTAGATGCAAATGAAAGCGTCTCATCATCTTGGTGCTTTGTATGGAGACCATTGGCAAGCTCAGATGCATCAAAAGAACGACATTTTTTAGGATATTGTGATGGGTGACATGCATGCAGTAAGGAACATTTTGCTATCTTTCAACAGGCTTAACGTCCTGACGGCTCATTACCCCAACGGTAACATTATTTATTGTAGTGTGAATGTGCTTTGCAAATAGGGCTTTAGATTCTAATGAGACAAAACAAATAGTAAACAAAAAAAGGAATCCATCCCTGCAAAGGACTGGTAACATTTCCAGGGTGTATTCCCAGCTTTTCCTATGGGTGATGGATTTGGCTTCAACAATTATGAAGATGGGTAAAATATACACTATCAATTTCCTTTCACTTTTACACTGGTCATATTCCCACATGTACCTGTCAAGCTGGGAACTCATCCATCCATTAATAAGCTTACCTACTTTGTATCCAATAGTGTGTAGTGCTGCCCATATCCAGCTATCGGGTAAATTGTTTTGGATTAAAGCATTGTCTAAGTAGCCAAATGTCTGGGTCATGTCCAAAACAAGATGAAGACAAGTAGGAAGTCACACTTATGTGACAAGGGATATTTTCAAGCAGATGGATGAGTGATTGAAGGTAGAAGGATACATAAGGTGCTCTGAACAAGTTGGAAATCTCAAAAAAGCAGAACACGAGTGACTGCACTTTCCATATTTTAATACCATGAAGGATGTGGTGATGACAGACACATGCTTAGTAAGGAATATGTTGCATGTCACTTGGCAACAATCCTACAATGCTCTTCAGCATGTTAAAAGATATAGGATTGGTGTTTTCTATAAGCATCTAATATAAACACTAATCTAAATTATTGTCTCATTTAGAACCAGGTCAATATTATGAATTATGTTTTCATATGACGCTGACATATGACGACATATATAATCAAAAGGTATATGTTAGGTATGGCTCTAGTCACTATCAATGCCCTTGTGTACTGAGGACCCTGTCTTGTTCAACTCATTTGTCGTTGTGTGTGGAGCCCTGCAGCTTCACTAGGGTCCACCAAAGGCAGCAGTCTTAGGCCAGGTCTTCAGTGTCCACCATAATTCATCCCCATCTGGAGCAGGGTTTGCTGCACAGTCTGCACACACAGATGCAACACTGGGCAACGAGCTGTGACATGGGGGCTTGGTGGGTTCAGTCTCGCGAAATGGGTGGTAGTGACATGGTGTTGCCATCTGAGGTTCTCAGTGTTCCTGAGAGCCCTGACGCTGAACCCAGCTGCTGTATGGCAGTAGTGAGAGAATAAATGATGTTTAATCAATTTTGTCTATTGAGACATATAACAGTTCCAAGTGGAATGTGTAGAATGAGCTGGAATACCACCATCTAGTGTCTTAAGACTGTAGCTGCAACAACAAAAAATCAATTCCAGCAGTTTCCTAAACACCATGTCAAGTGACGAATAACCCTGTGGATGTGTCATTTTTTAATAAAAATCGTACATCTACAACCTTTGAACATTAAACGTGAAATTGGCTATTTCCTATTTTAAACTGTTAAAACAGGAAAAGTTACTGTTACTCTACCTTTGTGTCATGTTCTCTTTACCCCCAACCCCCCCATTCGCCATTAGCTACTCATTATCAGTACCTTGAGTATCTAGTGTCCTGTCTCTGTCCCGTATTTGGTCACCTACTACTACTGATGAAATTGTTCCAAACAGGTTGTTGCTCTCAGCCAGAAAAAGTGGTGAAGACTAAATGCTGGTCGCCTTTGAGACAATAAGATGAAAGAGGGTCACTCTGAATCAAACCTCTGAAAATGTATTAATCTTTCAAAACCAACATGTTTATGTTGACCTCCCAGACTCTAGTCCTCTGCCTGTCACAGTTTTCTAGAGCACAAAGGAAGTAAGCATGGTTAATTCAACAAAACACAGGGCTGAGTCATCAACATCACAAGCACTCCGAAACGCGGCACTGAATCACCAACATCACAAGCAATGAGGCCATGTACCTAAGTGCCACGCATGCCAGCTTGTGTGTGTGTGTTCGCATGCAGTGCAAATGAACAATTTGCACCTTTGTGAGTGGGTTTAGGCTTGAGTACCTCTTTGTATGCGTGTGTGTGTGTGTGTGTGTGTGCGTGTGTGTGTGCGTGTACCTCAGTGAATGTGTACAGATGTTGCATTATGTATGATGCATCCTGGATCAGGACTGAGAGAGACACAAAGAAAGCAATATTCAACATTCTCCTCGCTACACAGTGGGTTCTCCAGCATAAATCACACAGGACACTGCAGCTCCTTTATTTCACCCCCTGGACCAGACAGACAGAGCTCCTTGCTGATGTGCTCACTCTTAGGTGCTCTCTCCATGTGCCACACCACACATTCAGCACACAGGGCCACATGTTGGGCTGATTGAACTTAGCTGAACTCAATCAGCCCAGATGCTTGCTTTCCCTCGGCTCGCCTGGCCTGGCCTCTGAGAGGCAGGTATCCCCCGAGCCATGCCAACAATCATGTTTCCAGAACTTCTCAGGCCATTGTGATGTGCTTTCAATTCCCTGAGCTCCCTCACTTATAATGGTAATAATTATAGCCATATACAATTTATTCATAATGCATCTTACACTACAGAGAATCCCATGTTATAAACTCTTTAAATCTGCCTATCAATTTTTAAAAGAAACCCAGTGTAACACCATATAAATGACCTAAATCTATAGCATACGGCCAAAATAAAAAGTCAGTGGAACTTTCTTGTGTCAATGTGTGTTTAACCTCATGGTGCTGTTACAGTGGCAGTGGAAATCTCATTGACTAAAGTGGTTGCAGTTGAACAGTTGTTTGCAACAAGCTCAGAGGTTGAAAAGGTGAAACTGAAATATTCTGCATTGGTACAAAATTACGATTTCTCTTTGCTATCTACCATTCCTCTGTTTCTCCCTCCCCACAGGAACACATGAACCAGTGCTATCCTTGCTCATAGCCTTTTGTAGTTTTCCAGTTCCAGTTCTGGTGAGGGACTTCCTCCCTCAGGAAAAGGAGGTCTTCTGGTCTTGTTCATAAGTGGGGAGAAATGGAGCCGGTCGACGGTGGTAAGAGGGAGATGAGCCACAAGGCCATCTCTCTGTTTACCATTCTACCAACCTTCCAATCCTCACCAATGATCTTGAGCTGTGGGTAGTGGCCAAAAGAATGAGACCGCAAGTGCACGCAGCTGAAATCTGTTTTCTACACAAAATGACGGGGCTCAGCCTTAGAGACAGGGTGAGGAACTCTGGCATCGAGGAGAGGCTCAAAGTAGAGCTACTGCTTCATTGTATCAAAGAGAGAGATCTCTCAACTTGGAGTTGGTGGACTGTCTGGGTTTCCCTGCTTAAACGTCTTTCCCCTGCAACCCAGACTCAGATGATGGCCCAAAAAAAAGGAGAGTAGACGAGAACCCATTATGTATGTCTAGTATCCTTCAGTCAGATTGCAAGTCTTGACCGTCCTCTTGGGATTGACTCCAAAAGATGTGGGCATAAAAACCCAAATTTTGAGTCAGATACAAGATGTTTGCAAGCAAGACAAAAATGTATTTTGGTGTCTCGTAGTGTACGCTATGACTTAATGTTGATTATTAAATCAGTATAGCTACTGTATGTGAAATTCCTGCTATATTCTAGTATATTGTAGTGTTTTTTGGATTTTGAAAACATCTCAATGTGGCTCGAAGCATCGCCTTTGACATTTTTTTGCTTTCTTTCTGTGGGAAATTTTTAAATCAGCCAATGTGAATTCCGAATCCAAAGCATGGGCCTGGGGCTGACATTCCAAACACGGTGACAAGTGTAAACGGCACCTGCATGACAAGCGAGCCAATTTTGCAGCTGAACGCGACATGTACGAGTGATATTTTGCTGAACTCCAGAGCACTGCATCGGACTGGAGCTCGACTGAAAGGGCAGTTCACCAGAGTTGAAATTGCATAAAAAAATATTGTTTGAATTATGCGTCCACCGAGGACAATGTTGTAAAGACCCCGGTTTGTCTGGGATCTTATTTGCATTGCCGCTGCTCCCCAGACATAAAGCCAACATTATTCCCTGGCTGTTTAAAATGTGCATGACTGACATTGCGGAGAAGTCAAGCAAGCTCCATCATGCCGTCCTCAGAGCTGCGGCCAACTTATTCTGAATGGAGCAAGTGATTCACAAGTGAGTTGTGCACAATGTACAAAAACACGTGCGCGCATGCACGCAAACACGTATGATTACAGCTTTAGCAGACATGTACATGGAGTCAGGCATGCACACAGGTGGAAGCAGTTGTTCCTCTGTCACACATGCACAGAAACACAAGTATTATACACACAGAGACACGCACATGCATATGCACACACACATTCCTCTGTCCTCGAGAATCAGCATATTGAGACAATGAGACAATGATAACAGCTGCTTATGGATCACTTAGTGCAACAAGTCAACATGGCCTTTGTGCTCAGTCAATGCCCTGCCTGTTCTCTGTCATCAGACTTGTCATTATTTAGCGATGTGTTCCACGTTTGAAAACATGAGGAGTCTTTTATTTGTTGCCCCCTGTGGCCTCACTGAATCAGGCCATCATTCAGAATGAAGCCGACTCTGTTGTCTGTCAAAGAATGCAAACAGCCCGGGCCAAAGTTGAAAATTCATCAGTTTGCTGGAAAAAATGTCTGCATAACTTAAGTGGAAGCAGCGGGAGACAATGCAACACTAAGGTTTTTTTCCCCCCATCAGGACACCGCTTTCCTCAGTCCGAGGGTTTCTGGGGATTTTGCTGGTCCGTCAATGGGCTACTGGTGTCCACAGGCCTTTTGATCAGACACGTAAGAATTGAATCGCTTATTCTTTGGGATCACACATTCAGGATTCATTATCACACAATTTACTGCTTATTATTTATTCTTTTCTGTTCTCTGTGTATGGCACCCTTTTTTTACTATGCTGCTGGAAATGTGTATTTCCCAAAGTCGTCCCAAAGGGATCAATAAAGTTAACTCTAAAACTCCCAAACATGAACTTATCGTAACTGTAAAACCTCCTGTCCGAAAGCATGATTGACATTTCTTCCATTGCTCTTGATTGGGAAGATCTAAACGAGTAAAAGTTCATCCTCCTTGTCCTTGTCTCACAGTGTGGGATATTGGCGGTGGCAGTGCAGTGTATAAAAGTGATACAAATATAAAAACTCAACTCAACTTTATTTTAAGTGTCAGTTCATAGCAGACATGGCCTCAAGGCACTTCACAAAGTGAGCAACAATACATACACAGAGAAGTGACACGGTGAACACCCCCTGCCCCTAGATCCTCAAAGGCTGAAGAAAGACTCGTAAGAAAAACCCTGAGAGAGAGACAGAGAGGTGGACAGACAGAGGAGGTGATCCTCACCCATGGCAGACAGGTGGGCAGAAGCAAGACAGTATAGAGACATAAATTACATACTGCCTGCCGTAGTTCATGTTGTTTGTTTTTGTAGTAGACACAAAATGGATTCTTAGGAAGGCCTGTTGAGACACATATTTTTATAATCAATTCACTGATGTTCTTTTTTTGTCAAATTTGAAGTTTTGTTTGAGTTCACGGAAGTTGAGGGACGGCCATGGACCAAAAAACAAGAACAGCAACAAGAAGCCCCAATGTCAACTTTCCAGACCGAGCTGATGAGTATGGTGAGGATCTCACCTGGACTTCCAACACTCAGCAGTTGCTGTTGAATTCAGAATGCATACAGTATGACAACTTGTTGTTTTATGCCACACAAATTTCCATGATGATAAAATACACACCCCTGCTACCCACTAAGACAGGTAAACATCCAGCCTTCCATCCATCCATCCATCCATCCATCCATCCATCCATCCATCCATCCATCCATCCATCCATCCATCCTTCCATCCATCCATCCATCCTTCCATCCATCTAACCCCCTTTATAAGCATTGGTATGCTGGGGGTCTGTTGGTTCCTATCTCCAGCTCACATTGGGCGAAAGCAGAGAAATATGAGCTGGAAAACATGAAGAAACTGAATTTGACAGAAACAACCAACCACTGAATTGCAATGAAATGACAAGCTATTCTGTGTATCTGTTTGGGGTGGGTTGACATCAGAATGATTTTTGCAAATTCAATTTGAGAATCCTCCAGACACCCTACAGAGAGGAAAACAAGCAACGCTCATGATTTCCAGTCTCAACCCAGACTATGAGAATTATTTCTACTTAAGGGAGGCTCTGTTTTGACGAGGGTTTTTGTTGGCAAGGGACCGCTAAACAGTTTTCCCAGAATTTGGTGGAAGCATGGGGATGAGGTACAGCCCATTCAGTTTGAATATCTGAATCAAGCATGTCCGCTGGTAGTAGTGTCTTAACTTAGGACCCCTGAAATTCAAACGTATAGATCTAATATGATCGAATAAAAAAAGTGAGGCTCGAGCTGACATGTTAGAGCAGGGTGGGAAATGTCTTGCGTGTGTCTGTATTTGTTGGGGTCAAGATTTGTTGAAGGTCTGCATGTTTTCATGGTGAGAAGCATTCAACGGTATCTCATATGATATCGGCTCATATAAAACATTATGTGGAGGATGCTGTTTGGAGGGGTGTCATCACATCCACATGAAGCAACCTAGCCACGCTGTGTGTTTTACTGCAGTAGGTTGAATGGAGTTGTTTCACTCTCGTTTGTCACTCGCCCGCTCGCTTGTGCACACACATGGCCTAGTGCACACACGCACGCACGCATGTACACACACACACACACACACACACACACACACACACACACACACACACTTTTATGGTTGGCTTGCAGACCCTGTCCGCCCAGCTGAGATGCTTGAATTAGGAAGGATGACAAGCTATGGTAGCATTGCTTGTCATCTCACACACACACCCACACACCAACACACACACACACATACACACATACACACACAAATGCTTAATCTTATAGCAACACACGCAGCGACACAGAAATAATTGTATATGGAAAGTATTATTGTCTCGTTTCTAGTTTTTAGTGTTTAGGTCTAGTTTTTTTCTTTCGACACTGACTTGTTTTTATCTCGATGATAATTCTAAATTGTTTTTATTGGTTCACTTGAGGTGCTGAGAGCACAGTGGAATTCTATCCCCACATCCAAAGCCGATGATGAATTCAACTACATCTCTATTAAGAGATACTCAGAGGGCAGTAAAGTGTAAAACAATGGGGTGGAACCGACCCATTTGTCACTGCTGCTGTTACTTTGGTAGAAGCTGCCTTACCTTATTACCTGTTTGTAAAACTGTCTGACTGCAATGCATCAATTCCACATGGTAGTCTGTTTCAAAAGGCCTTACGCTTCACAAGAATTGACTTTGTCCAAGTCTGATTTTGCATGCTGTTCAAAATTGTTGCAGCAGAAATGTCACAACCTGAATGTTGTACCTTAGGCCACTGGTGCATCAGGTTTACCAGTATGATTTCGTGAAAACCATTTACTTTGAATGTCCGAATGGAACAATGCCCTCAGACATACAACATTTCACATTAAAGATAAATGTTTGGCCTCATAGTGACTAGTGACTAATCAAAAAAAAACAGTACCTGGCAACTGTTGGGTGTCGTTTCCTGTTTCTATTGTATTTTCTTTCAGGCAGACATTTTAAACAGAAATTCAAAGAGTTTGAAAGTGGTAGTCCCTTTCCTGGTAAGTTACATCTAAAATTAAATGACGGCACCAGAGTTGACAGACAGCCCTCCACCCCGCCTGTGGGGGGAGGGCTGATTGAAGCAACTCTGGTAACAAAAGAGTTGCTGATTGCTATGGTAATGCTCTGCTAGTCACAGCCAACAGTGAGGGGCTCATTTTTTCTTCTTCTTTTTTGCATCGTTTCAACCGATGATACTTTCTTATAGCAAACAGGGTGAGGTAAACGGTCGGTGTGAAAAATGGACCAGGTTGGATGAGCTAAATTGCGGGTATGGTGTATCTGTTGAACAGTCTTTGTGCAGCCTTCCATGAGGTGAATTGATTGATTGTAACAATCCTTAAAGTTTATTTCTACAAAGCTGCCCAACTTGGAAGAGTGTGTGTGTGTGTGAGAGAGAGAGAGAGAGAGAGAGAGAGAGAGAGGGAGAGAGGGAGAGTGTGTGTGTGTCTGTCTGTCTGAGGGGCAGGAAGGACCCACCTCCGCCCACCTCCTCTCCCCACCCCCCCTACCCAGCCCTTTGTTCGCTGATGATGTATGAGACAGCGTCTCCCCTGGAGTACCACAGGAACATGACAGCGGAGCAACAACGCTGTCCCATAATGGAGACTGATGGGACGGCTCCCGCTCTCCTCACTTTGTCCACTACTAAGATTGAGTTGGCGCGGCACTCCAGGCTCCGACGGGCCCCGGGACAGCTCTGAGAGGGGCCCTCGTAAGGAAAGAGTCAACCCAACGGCAGCTCACGTCTGGCGGCTGCACTGGGGCCGCCACGGGCCGACATGTGGATGGACGGATGGATGATGTATGGGAGGATAGAGGGGATGACAGGGACCTGTGCAGGTCTTTGAGGGCTGGCTGACAGCGGAGTAGAGGTGAGGGGGATTCCTGGTCCTTCCTGTCGGACATTCCTGAGATGACTGCTCTGGCAAAAAGGCAGCAAAGCTATGTCTCTGCAGAGTTTGACATCAGCTCAGGCTGCTTTGACCTCTGAAGAAAGATCACACTCCAGCAAAGTAGCACTCCTCTGATAAAGTCTACACCTTACATGCAATTAGTTCATCACAGTGGCAGAATAGACTAAATCCACAGACAATTTCTCCATGGATAATGGAGCATCATCATTATTACAGTTATAGTTATACTGCTATAATATAAAGTCAACACTACCATAACCTTCACACCAAACCCCATGGCAGGGCTGGTGTAAGCTACCCCACCACTACATGTGTCTACATGAGCTGGTTAGTCCAGTCCAGGACATCGTAACTCTCTTCCTGCACCAGTTCGGTGCAGGAAGAGGATGATGATCTCAGAAAATGAGATTTGAACCGGAAAGTCCAGACACTCTTCTCCAGCAGCTACTTCCACCAAGTCCTCTGGAGGGACTCTGTCTTTACAAGCAACTAACAGCATTCCTGACACTTTGGTCAAATGGGTTCTTATACAGGGTTTTCAGAATTTACGAAAATTGAGAGTCAAGCAAGACTTTGGGCAAATAAAACGTGAGTATGATATCCATCACAATTTTTGACATTTCCTGGAGGATCCAATTAACAGAAGTAAACACAAAGGGTGGATTCAGGTTGCAGCAACTAAAAAAAACCAAAAGAAAAACCAAGAACGAAACATAAGCTCCAAATTTGGAGCATTAGACAATGTAGCCCTACAGCTTATATAAAAAAACCACATCATAATTACAATAATGATCGTGCTTTAGAGGGAAGATGATGATGAACAGAGAGTAACAGTCCAATGATGAGTAAGAAACCCAGAAAGGAAAACAGGGAAGCAACGGAGAGGGCATAATGACTTCCAAACATGACAGAGGCAGGGAGAAAGCACAGGATGTGTTTGTAAGAGAGGCCGTTTGGATGCTTTTCTGCATTCCTCTCTCTCCCTGTGTGTGTGACAGATGATGACTCAGAGAGGAAATGGATATTATGATCCCTTAGAGATGGAGGCTCAGTTATTGAATAGATAATACAGTATAATATCTGAATAATGTCCACATTACACAAAGGCTTAAAACGCGGTCTGTGATTAATCATTTCCTGTGATCACACTCATACAATAAAGCATATATGCATGCATAGTGTGCCAATTACACTGACCCTGGGAAATGACAGAATAAGAAACACTACAACCAAAATACTCAACTCTAAATTAAAGAATACTTGAGAAACCAATGTATCCTTTTACAAGAGATTCATCCTTTTTACAAAAGCTACGTTTGATACTAGATTCCCAAAAACATAAAACGGTATTGTACATGCCATTTTTCTGCTTCTTGCCGCGAATAGCCTAAAAACGAAATGTAGAAACGAAGTGAAAATTTACTAATAATAAGTAAACCTGAAACTGAACTGTACTAAAATCAGAGATCCACCTTCTTCAACTTGCGTTGTACCTAAAAAACAAGAGGACAAGACAAGAAGGTCACCAGCCTATGACAAGACTAGCGTCACTCCATCCACATTTCAAAACTATGTCTTTCAACACCTCATGATACTCAGATCTGTCTGTGTGCCTCCCTGCCTCTCCGTCTGTCTCAATGCTTTCAAATGTATTGCTCAATGTGTACCATATACAATGCAACAGATTACTTTCGAGGAGAAGTTGCCTGAAAATGTTGACCACAGAAAAACAACAGAATTACTGGAAAGGGGATAAAGGTGAAAAGGTTGACTGCTATATTGTATAAACTTGTATAAACTAACCCTGACCCATTGTCAGGTTAAAGGTGTGGTACATTTTCCTTATCAACTTCTGGATGCCACAGCTCATCACCGACAACAATGACAAAATGTCATGGTTTCGGCTCCACCCTTTCCACATTACTCATCGATAATATGCAATGGTTGTGGCTTTTATAAATAATGGATGTTGGTCTTTGAGTCTCCAAAATATGAGATACATCAGTCTGCATGTTTGCCATATAAGGACTTGAGTGTACAAATTTCATGTTTTGGGTTTCAAATATAAGCAGCATGTGTTTGTCATGAGGGGATCCACAGATCCAAAACAAGGAAGTGAAAGCAACAGCTCATAGGTCACGGATGATTGACAAGACTACTCTTAGATTGTGTATATGTAAATGAATGTGTCACAGTCATGCCGCTAAATATAGCCCAATTTCCAACAATCCTCAGCATGTGCATCGATACAGTGTGTGGGGTAATTGACAAGGGTCTGGGTAGGAGGCTTCCCCAGACCGTGACTGTGACTTGCAGGACATCGAGAAGTTTGGAGCAATTTGCAGGTAGGCAACTCAAGGCTAGTTCAGCCTGTGGCTGCCCAAGAAGGACAGCCAAAGCACAACTCAACTCCATTCTGACACAGAGAGAGAGAGTTCACCGTTTTGCCCAGAGTCAAGGATAAATTACCAATGACACATAAAACGTGTGCCTCCATCTACTGTAAAGTGAGTGAGCGTCCAGTTGCAAGTTTAGTGGAAATAAATAAGCCCATTCCTGAATGAGTGAATGAAAAAAAGTGGTCTCACCTCTTGAGATAATGTGATTTGAAATGATGGGGCTACTTAACAGCGCAGTGGGCAGGTCTATTGCCTCACAGTAGGCTGGTCAAGACCCACTTCAGGCCCTTCATAAGTACAGTACAGTCTGCATGTTCTCCCTGTGCATTCACGGTACCAAACCAGGTACCAAATGGTTCAAAAATATCCAATAAGATTGATTGGGGATTCTGACCGTACCTGACTCGGTCAGTATGCGACTCAGCTCTGGGTTCAGGCAATGATCTCCTCCCGCCTCAATTACTGCAATTCTCCTCCGGTGGGAACTCCCTCCCAGTCAAGGGCGCTTGCTTTGTAAAATGCCTTGAGATAATGGCTGTTATGAGCTGGTACTCAAAATAAATAAAGTTGCAGTTGCAATAAAGTTGTACTGTAAATGTGAAGTCATGTGGTCATTCATGTAAGTGGCAAGTCGGACAGCCAATCGGAGCCAAGCCTGGGTGCGGTTGCCAGATAAGCATGAGAAGGATCAGATCTGTGCAGAAACGGAGTGTCACGTTTCCACAGCTGAAAATAGGAAAAAAAAAAGTGGTTGTAAAATAGCCCCCGGCTTTTCTGCTGGAACCAAAGTTCCATTTCTTCTATGGTAGCACATTGTGACTAATGCATGATGCGAAATGTGTGTGATGAATATTTGATTCCCACAGACAGATTTATCTATTTGTTGCTTGCTGCTGAAAGACAGGATGTGGCCACAAAGTGGCCCTGAGCTCACCCACCACTGAAGCCCTCTTATTTTGGGTTACGCAACTCTTGACATTTAAAGTGCAAAAACACTGATATTCAAAACAGTGTTGCAACACACCGATGCATACTAGGTCTCGCTGGTCGGACCATGAGCAGGGAATTTCCTCCAGCGCTTCAGCGCAGCCTATGAGCGCAGACACGGCCAGGCTCAGCGATGTGGAAATATTGGCTATGGATCTGTTATGGTCTCATTCATCTCTTTCTGCTCTGGCTTCTCTCACACCCTGATAACACCCAGTCGTCTCTCCTAAATGACGGATCATTCCACCTCAAACACAGCAGCGCTGAGAGTGGACCAATTCATCAGCTGGCTGATTGGGGTGTGTGTGTGTGTGTGCGCGAATGTGTGCGCTCCTGGCCAAACTGTGAACGGTCTAATATTTGTATTACTCCCCTGCAGACAACCTGAACAGAATAGGAGAAAAAAAGTCATGTTTTGCTTTAACCTCAGGTTGAATGGGTATAAATGTTGACATATGATGGACTCACATCTGCAAATTTTCAACACGACGCCGAATTCAAAAAAATCAGCACGACCAGCTCGTTGAATTCTCGTCAGGAGGAAGTTGAAAAATGAGAACAAACCCTTAACATTTACAAATATTCGGTGGTGAAATTTCGAGGTTTAAACTTGGAAAGTTCCGCGTTGATGAACAGTTTCCATGCAAATAAAAACACTGGGCCGCAAACGTATTTTCTGAATAGAGACAGAATAGTGAAAAGAGAAAAATGAAAGGTAGAAAACTAACCCAGTCCCTTAAGTTTTTGTGTAAAAATTATATTCATGTATATATATCAGTATATATATCAAGTGTGAACACACTTGTCAAAACTGTGACCACTCGTGTCAGTCTGAATTCCCGTTCCAGCCGTTGCCATTTGGTTCCACCATCTAGCCTGTTAGTGGGTCAGACCCCAGAGTATATGCAGGAAGAGCCTGGCCTGATTTACTGTGACTAAGCACACATTGTCATATACGCCTACAAATGGAATCTCCCAATGGATGGACTTCAGCGCAGAAACAAGATTTTAAGGTCAATATCGCCATGCAGGTCAGGATGTTTTCGTGTGTGCCAAGGGATTGACCACAAGAAGAAGATTTGAGTCAAGTCAATGGGTCCAAATTCTGCAAGAACCTGTACAGTGTCAATTAAATTATATAAGAGGACGATCAAGTTACAATTCACGAGGCAAATTCTCCAAGACCTTCATTCTAAGCCCAAAAACGAATCGGATAAACCTTTAGGAAGTACACCGAGGGCAGTAATCATGTCAATGTGCTCCATACAGATTAGATGTACTATGTGGGTTTTAATGAGGATCCCAAACAGTAAAATATGGTCAACGCCTGGACCGCCTTCATTGAATTTGTAAATATTCAGATGTTTAGAGCAATCTGTCTCTCGCTTAAGTCACACTCGCCTACTGTAAGGACTCAGTCCTCACCTTCCACCACAGCATCTTTCATCGCAACCGACACTTTTCGTTGTGAATGCGTCCGATGGCACATCAGCTGATATTCTCCCACAGTCAGTGTTTGCACTTGAACTAACCTCCCTGGACTGACTCCTTTCGTCGCTCACTTGAACCGACGCCGTTGTCAGTGCTCGCTCTTTAACTAACTAAACTTCAACTTCTTTCAGCACTTTCACTTAAGCTGACAGTCTCAGCGCTTCACTTTCTGATGCCAGTTCAGAGACTTTTTGTAATTACTGACTACCACCTACCTCTGTGCTTCACAAGGTATTGATAAGTGTGTGTATATATACACACACACACATATATATATAAATATTTATATATAATATATAAATATTTATATATATATATATATATATATATATATATTTGTATATATATACACACAAATTCAAAAACACTTTCTATTTCTTTTTTTTGGGCATGTCCAAATTTTATGGGATCACTCGGCAATGATGGAAAAAAGAAAATAGTGCCGCAAACGTTTCGAGAAATGCATTCAAACGAAAGCGCTATGACCGAGACATCCGTCCGCCATGACACGCGACAGCCATTTCTGAGAGGATGTGGGTGGCATTCCAGATGCAGAGAGCAACACGATCACCGGCGGTCAAGTGTTCGGAGGATGGTGCAAATGGCTCGGCGCAGGCACAACAAGCTCTCGACGCCGAGTTCAAAGGCCTCCGAAGACAAGGAGGACGCCTCGGGGTTTACTGGACTTTTCATGCCACGGTGCTAATGACGACAACAACGTCAGTTGAGAGGAGGATAACGTTAATTACGAGGGGTTGAGCTTGAAAAGGTGCGGGTCTGGCCTTACGTCTCGGAAACGCTGGGCAGGGCAAGAAAGAGCATTTCTTTTTCAATCTCAGATGATTATAATTCGGCTGTTATTTTTCGTTCTTGAGCACGTCATAGCGATAGCTACCTGTATGGTCGTGTGTTTTGTTGATCAGTATTTTTAGTCAAGATAGTCAAGTCAAGTTTAGTCAAGTTGCTCAAACGTGTTATTTGTCTGTTGGCACCATCAAGTGGCCTGAAATACCCACTGCCGTCTGAGACAACTGACAGTGCACCGGGGCTGAATCCAAATAATGTGACTAACTTTCAGCCTCGGATGGATTTAAGACAGATCGGATGTGTTCATTTTAGGATTTGGCTTGTTGTTACCATGGAAACGTGATCGCGTCATTGGTGGCGGAGCGGTCGGAGCACTGTCAGAGAACGACCGCTTCGCAGGGTGTGAGAAGCAGCGTCGCAGCTCAGCCACTCTGTAGAAGCTTCTGTAGAAGCCACCTCTGCTCAGCCTCTCCCTCTCATCAGCCTGGACCCTTAGTTGTCCTGGGTTACTGAGTAACCAGATCACCACCTATTCAGTCCGTGGGTCATCGTCCTCTTTTGCCAGTGGACTCATCCTGGACTCCTCTCGTGCCCTAACCCTAGCGCCCTGTCAGACTAGCAGTAATCTGCCTCCCTAAGAGTTAAAACTCTTCGGCCCAAGGAAACTTTTTGTTCTCCTGTAGACAAATCCCGCACTGCTCGCCCGTTTCCTGTTGTAGTAGCCTGCCTATGTCCAGTCTGCCAGCTGCCAGCCAGCTGACCAGCAGGCCAGTCAGTCAGTCAGTCCTCTACCTGCCCCCCCCCGTCCCTTTACTTCCTCAGCAGGGTTGCTGCGGGATCAGCAGCCTTCCAGCTGTAGCGAACCGTGGATCCGTTCGAGCCGTGATCGCCTCATCATTCCTCTGCACCTCTAACTGTCCAGAGCTGTGAGTAATCGATCTGCCTGTGTATTTTATTTTTTGATTATTAATAGGATACAACCCCCCCAACGTTTTAGGCCCCAACGCACCTGAGCAGAAACACAGGCCTGCAACAGTTTTGGGTGATTGGTAGAAACTGTTCTGGACCAAGTGTGTGTGTGCATGTGTGTGTGTGTGTGGGTCCATCTAACCTTATAGGTATGTTTTGGGGTTTTCTTGCTTCCTGGGTTAGGGTTAGGGGTTAACCCCTAACCCTTATACTCAGGTGGCGCATTTCATTGTCTTTTGTCTAACCTGAACCTAAAAGAAAGTGCATACCCGAAAAGAGGAGCGTTAGCTTTTCACGTTTGGGGTGTTTTGTCCATGCACATATTCATATTTGAATCAGAAGCATAAAAAAGGGGAGTATCGGGAGAAAAACCTAGCCCCGGCCTCACAGATACTGGGTTGCTGGGGTTAGTCGCAGTAGAAAATTCACCTTCACAATACGTAATTTGATACACAATGCATCCTGCCACAGTGTATTACCCAGCATAGTAAGGTGCATAAAAATGTGTACAGAAGCATACAAGATCCGCTGCAATAATCTCGATGTAATCTTCACAATAATAACGACAATAGGATCAGTTTAACCTTTTATTAACAACAGTAGAGATAAGTAATAATAACAACTGACAATAATAACAATAGGTAAGTAATAAGTAAGTAATAATAGTAAAGAATATTAGTAATGTAAGTAATAACAAGTAAAAAAAAGAAGGGAAGGCACTGTTTTCAGAGGAAGGAGAACGGAAGAACAGAAGGAAAGAGAAGTCCAGTGAGGCCTTCGTTCAGCAGCCTCAGCCTCAAGCATCTTAGCCATAGCGTCCATGAATGTTCAGGGCTTGATCTCATGGTCTCCTGCCTCTCCGAACAAGGAGCTCTTAGAGCTGGGCCCACCTCCCTCTGCCACTGTGGAGGATAAGACAACACACGATGGTCTTGCATCCATCCATCCATGAAACAGGGGCTACATGATGGGTCACATGATGGTCGGGATTGAACATCTTACCTCTAAGAGCTCCTTCCTGAAGGTCGCTCTCTGGTCAGAGAGCGCCTTCTGGTGGCTGAGGTCCTTGTCTGCAAGCTTCCTCTGCACGTGGCTCAGCTGGGCCGAGGTGTCCAGGCGAGCTTGGGTGCGAGCTTGGCGCTTCCTGCACGACCTCAGGACCTCTTTGTTCTGCTCCGAGAGAAGCCTCTGGGGGTGGATGACCTCACCCTGCATCTGCAGAGGATTACACAAAACGAGATGTTTAGTCCTCATATCCAGAAAGGAGGGGCTACCCATGCTACATGGACGCCATTCAGATCAAATTTATATGAACTAACTGTCATGTGAGGCTAGTGTGGCCTCTGAGAGCAGAGCAAAGTGAAAAATGCAATCAGTATTGAACATGTCACCTTGTTCCTGATGGTCACCTCCTGCTGGGACAGCACCCTCTGGTGGCTGAGGTGTTGCACTGTCAGCTTCCCTTCCACGTGGCTCAGCTGGGCCAAGGTGTCCAGGCGAGCTCGGGTGCGACCTCTGGACCTCTTGCTCCTTCTCTGTGAGGAGCTTCTGCAGGCGGACAACTCCTTAGCTACCGGTTCGTCATTCAACACTCGTGCCCCTCAGCACTCACTCACTCGCCTCCCCGAAGCTCTGCTGCTCGTCAGCGAGCTGCTCCTGCGAGTCCTCCAGATCTCTGACTTGGGGCAGCTCGCCGTGACGCGTCTCCTCCAGGGGATCCCGTGTCTCTGCACACTCCCTCCCTCGCGGCTGCTTCAGGGAGGCCGAGACGGAGCTGGTCTTGCATTTATGAATTCATCAGTTGTTTTCAGGTTTGAATAGCTCACCTTGCTGCCTCTGAACGGTCTGTTCGCCATGATGATTGCTGATAACGTGTAGCTCAATGCTCTGACTCAAAACCTTTGTCTCAAAAGTTGTTCGAAGTCAGTAAATCTGCCAAAGTGTGTCTGATCTCCTTGCAGGTCTGCTGGGACTGACGCTGTGGTTGCTCTGTCCTGATTTATTATAAACTTTCTAAGTCTATGTTAACGCCTAGCAACCAGGCTCCTTTTTGAATGACGCGCGCATACATTTCTGAGGATGGACCAAACCAGTACGCAAACAAAAAAGATAATCGTCCCACAGGACAAAAAACAAAAACGTGTCTGTCATATCGAGATAATGAGATAAATGAATGTCAGCTACTCTACTCCCTCCTTTGCTTTGCCACACAGACATTAACAGCCAAAGGCGCATACACCGTCCACATGTAACTGCAGGCAACTGTACTGTATGTAACACATCCTGTTGTAATGTGGTGCAGTGCACAGTGCAACCGCTAGAGGCCAGTAAAGTAAAGGTAGGTTAGGTTAGTTGAAAAAAAATCACAAAGAAATCACTGATGGGTTTCATGCCATCATGCCACCTGTTTTCCATGTGAGAAGCCCATATGTGATTTCAATTCATTTGTTTGTAGAGCAGATAAATTGACAGACTGAACTATCCAGTCAAGTTTTAGCGAGCACAGACTTGTTATATATCCAAATATATCCTCCTGAGAACCAAGGAAAAAAGTGTATAAATGTATGTTTTTGTGTGATTCCCTATTTATTTGGGCCTAAAAAAACACCTTACAATTTTTTTTTTCTTTTTAAATATATTTTTTGTTCTAGTATCACAGCATGTCCACTGTAGAGGACTATTTCCATGTGAAAATAGAACACAATTTAGAAAGTGAGAACAAAGAAGCATAATATGGTACTAGATTGGACTGCAGTTTTCACAGATTTTAGGGTCATCTTGATTGGCAGGAAGCCCAGGTAGCACAGGTGTGAATCTGTTCTCTGTTCTCTTTCATGGTTGTTGGTATGCCGGCCATCTCGATAGAGAAAAAAAGTAAAGTGTCACATGACACATCACTGGAAAGCCCAGGATGTCCTCTACAAAATACAATGGGGCTTGATAGAGCAACTCCAAATACTTAAGGAAGACACGTGTGAACAAAATGTCCATTATAAAGGACGTAAATGAATGGGCCGGGTCTCAGGAGGATATGGAGGCCGTCTTCTACAGCTATGCCAGTAATCTTCACAGTCTGTGTTTTGCTTTATTGTCTAGATTTCCAACAAGTGTTACTTCCTGTAAGGAACAGACAGCTGAAGAAATGGAGTTGTGCGACTGTACCTTACCAGTGCTCACCTTATTTCAACAATCCTGTCGAACTGGTGGCTCAGAGTGAAACGTTTTTTTGTGAAAGGCATTATCAGCATCATCATCATCGATTTCAAAAGACAGTTCAGTAGTGGTCTGTTTATGGGTGAACAAAATTGGATTTAATCAAAATCGCACAATAATTCTCCCGAGGGATTAATGCTAAAATATTACATTCATTCGACCAATTGCGTCTTCATCTGCTTTTGGTGCATAACCATTGTGCCTCGACCGTGAAACTGGCAGAGAATAACTGAGGTAAAGCTGCAGCGTGTGGACAATGGGAGTCTCACTTCAGACATGCATGTGGACACCCTGTTTTAGCATCCTAATCTGCCTCCAACATCGAAATGGTAAAAACCCATTTCAAAGAATAGGACAATGACATAAAAATCTTTTTCAACTACCCTCTCAGATAATGCGTATGGATGAATCTCATGTTGTGCTTCATTTCAGAAATGAACTCCACTCCCTTCTTGTTTCTGTCTTTCACAGTTAGTTGACAGCTCCAGAGCTCTTTAAATAAAAAAGCACGGCATTCGGGAGACTTCATGAAAATTGGCGATTATGATGACGCCAACACAAATGGAGAAACTGCTGATATTACCTGGATGAGCTGACAGACGGGATGCTTCGGGAATCCAAGTGGTATTTCAGCCTGGATGAGATGAATCGCTCCCGGCACATCCACGATGTGGAGCTGCGGGACGCTTCCAGAGTGGAAACTCTGGTGCGGGCCTTCGGCAAAGACATGATGGTGGACGTCTTCTGTCGAATGACGCAGAATGATCTTCCGGTAAAGTTAAATCAAGGCAAAATATCTTAGTATGTGAACTGTTACACAACCCCCCGGAGGGCTTTGAATGCCCAAATGACACTAGGGACAGTGTCGCACAGTCCTATTTCCCCTGGCAGGGTCTCCCCAAAATAAAGTGGTCCTCGCTGAAGAGCCAGACAATGAGTGGTTCAAGAGGACCCCAATAGAGGTCAACCTGCTGGAGACTCTGGAGTTAGGGGACTGCAATGCTCACGTGGAGAATGACGGTAAGACTTGGAGGGTTGACTGGGAGGAAGAGCCTCCCCAATCTGAACCCAAGTGGTTTTCAGTTGTTGGACTTTGGTGCTAGACGCAGGACAACCCATGTTGCAGATCAACAGTGAATTACACAGTCCTTTAATTTTATCTGTGTTCACATGTTCTGGACACTTGGGTGAGGGGATCAACTGAGCTGTCGTCTGATCACTATCTGGGATCGGGTGGTGGACAAGCAGGGCAGCCCCCAGCAATTAGTGAATAAATCAAAACGCACCCTAAGCGGAGCTTCAACCGAGGCATGTGGAATCTGAGTGGTCTATGTTTTTCACTGACACTGTTGGAGCAGCTGCCAAGGTTTGGCTGCACTTCTGGTTTCCAGAGTCTCACAGAGCACGGTTAGCTTGTGGAACCCCAAGGCCAGATGTCAAGTTCTGGAAAGCTGTCGGGTATCTCAGGAAGGGAAGGCAGAATAGTGTCCACACCGTTTACAGTGTAGAACTCTGACTGAGATAGCAGTTGGGTGCATTGAAAGCTTGCTCCCACACTTCCCTGGAGAGAAGTTTCAGGAGACCAGTCTCTTGGGATTCTCTTCTGAACTCACTGCCCTCATTTCCCTTTTCCACAAAAACCGTAGATGACAAAAGATAGACAATGAGCCTCGGATTAATATTTCACCGAAGAATGTGAGCAAAGCCTACAGAGAGAGACTTTTGTAGACTTTTGAATTCAAAAGTATTTCTCCTAAGACTGTATCTTCTATTTCAGATGATTCCAAGATCAAATAAAAATTGTTAGTCACTTGTCTACTTCATTTGGGGCCTTGATAGACAAGACGGAAGAAGAAAGACAAAGGGATAAAGGAACACCGATATGTCAGGGTTTCACAAACCCTGTGATGCGGACTTGTGACCACAGCTTCTGCAAGACCTGCTTGCACAAAGCCTGGGAAAGGGAAATCCATCAGAACTGCCCAATTAGAACTACACAATTAACCGATGGTACACCTCGGATCAATTTCTCTCTGAAGGATTCTTGTGAAAGAAGTCAGTTTGGAATGGAAGGAAACAGAAATGGCCAGGCTTCATATCCAGCATGGCTGCTTTTGTATTTTCAACTATGTTACAGTACTTACAGTGTGCTGTTGTGGATGAAAATGCTCTGAGGGGATGGTACATAGAAGATTTACTTTGATTTCTGTCCATTGTGGCATCAGCTCTGCTCTGTTTTCTGTGAAGTAGCATAACTTGCCACGCTCACGCGCTAATACTAGTAAAGATCATATCAGGTTGATGTGCTACCGTCACTGTCAGCGCCTCTGTGGACCATAAATTCTTTGTTGTGAAGAAGCACATCGACTGAGCTAGCGCTTCCAATCTTGGGGATTTTCAGAAACAAAGTCATATGGCTTGACCCATTTCTGGATTCCTAATTTTTATCCTGAGTTCCTGAGGGGGGGGTAGATGTAGTTCCAGTCAATAGTTTGCGATTGGGGAGCCTAACTGGGGCACAAAGTCGAATAGGCTGTGTTTACCTGGTTCGTATGTCCGTGTTATTCTCCACAGCCGGTGTGCATGTATGGATCAGTGGGCACTTCTAGGATGATGGAGGCGAAGTTTCTCTCCATCGCCGCAGGCTCCAGCGGTGGATGGCAGCCCGGTACAGTCACACTCCTAGCGTCATTCAAACCGATGGGTGACGTCACGAAGGGTGGAGCGCGCGCTCCAGCGTGACAGCCGTTCGATTCCAACTCGTGGCGTCACATTCGGCTCACCCATTCACAACCAATGGGTGACGTCACGGAGGTGACAGAGTCTTTGAGAACAGGTGTCATCGGCAAAGTACATAAGGGAGCAGGCGCTCCGCGGCAGCCACTCCACTTTCAGCACTTGGACCTGAGGACAACGTAAGAAGTGAGAGAAGCCAGCGGCCACTGAACGTTTGGGACAGCAGCTACTGAGCGATAACGACACCAGCGACTGAACCTTTGGGACAGCAGCGACTGAGCGACAACCACAGGAGCGACTGATCCTCTAGGACAGCAGCGACTGAGCCACATCTACATCAGCAACCGATCCGCAGCCACCACAGTGAGTAGCACTTTTTAACCACGTTCATGGAGACTCATCCAAGCCGTCATCTATCATCCATCCATCCTCCGTCTGACAGAGAAACCGTACACCTCTCTGTGTATAGTCCTGTTGAAACACATCCATTACTCAGAAACTTAAACTGTTTGTTTAGCTACTATTCATCATTTTATTACCTCCATATGGCTCACTTTTTCTGAGCAGTTGTACATACATGCCTATTTCCTGTTGCTAGTGGTTGATATTTTTAACTGTCGATGGTTTTTGTTGTATACTTTATGCACCGTTTGGTTTTATACTGCGTGTGTGTGTTTTATGTTTCTAAATGCTGCTGTAACTCAAGAATTTCACATTTTGACATCAACAAACTAAATTTCTCTGTCTATCTATTTTTCTATCTTGCAGGCCAGAGCAATGGCACAGCGCGGAAACGGAAGAGGAGTCTTCAGGCAGAGGGTGCACGGATACATCGGCGAGCACGGCAACCTAGCTCAAGAAGTCACTGAGCTCAACAGACAGCTGGCCGTGGAGACCTCCAAGAGCTTCCAGGAGCGCACCAGGAGAGAGCATCTTGACAAAGAGCTGGAGGACACGCGCGCCGAGTGGAAGAGGCAGAAAACCCTGAAGGAGATGTACATCAACAAGGGGAAGGAGAAGGAGAGAGAGCTGGAGACCATCAAGAAGTACTTGAATCCAGAGACTCTCGACCCGGCCAAGATCGCCACCATGGTGCACAACACCCACAAGAGGAGGAAGAAGAGAGATCTTCAGCAGGACTACGAGGAGCTGCAGGTGGCGCACATTCTCACCACCGAGAAGCACGCCGCCGAGCTCCAGGTGGAGAAGGAGAAGTACCAGCTTCTCCAAGAAGAGCTCGACAGGGTCAGAGCCTCCTGCTCCAGCCTCCAGCAAGCCAGCAGCTCCAGCACAGCGCAGGTGGACGACCTCCAGCAACAGCTTGACAGAGAGATCAGGCAGAGGGCGTTCCTCCAGAAGCACCACGAGGAGCTGCAGGCGGCGTACGAAGACAGCCAGGAGAAGCTTGCTGCGGAGAGGGAGAAGAAGCAATCCCAGGACGAGAAGCACGCGGCCCAGCTCCAAATGGAGAAGGACAAGATCCAATATCTCCAGGAAGAGCTGGACACGATGAGCGCTTCCTGCTCCGGCCTCCATCAAGCCGTCAGCTCCAGCAGTGCGCAGGTGGACGCCCTCCAGCAGAAGCTCGACAGAGAGATCGAGCAGAAGACGTTCCTCCAAAAGCACCAGGAGGAGCTGCAGGCGGCGTACCAAGGCAGCCAGGAGAGGTTTGCTGCGGAGAGGGAGAAGAACCAACTGCTCCAAGAACAAGTGGAGCAGGCCTCTCTCCGCTATGAGGCCGACATGGTCGGTCTCAGACAGCAGGCGGACGCTCTCCTGGTGGTGCTTCAGAAGGAGGTCCAGGAGAAGGATCTTCTCCAGCAGCAGCACCGAGACCTGCAGGCTGCACAGCTGCTCACAGACCGAGCTCTCCAAGAAGAACTGGAGATGCTCAGGGTCTCCCAGCAGCAGCTGACAGACAGGTACCAGTCTGACCTGGTCACCGTCAGACAGCAGGTGGAGACCCTCCAGCAGCAGCTTCAGCAGCAGGCCCAGGCTCATGCTGAGTCTGTGTCGGAGGCGCGCACACACCTGGGCACCCTGAAGGCTGAGCACGAGGCCGAGGCAGAGAAGTACAAGACTCTGCTGCAGGACAGCCAGGAGAGGGAGATGAGTCTGGGGGAGGAGCTGAAGAAGCTGAAAACTCAGCTTGAAGAACAAGTGGCCCTCAACCAGGAGCATCGAGCGGAGCTGGAAGCAGAGAGAGAGGAAAACCAACGTCTCCGTCAAACACCTAGGAGCTCAGAGTCGGGCTCAGAGGAGACGTCTTCCTCCCTCGAGGCTTCATCCCCGATCCTGGAAGAGGAACCCTGCGCTGATGAAGAGAAGCCCTGCACCTCACAGGACTCCCTCCAGCTCCAGCCGCAGCCTGAGGTCCAGGAGGAGCAGCTTCCAGCACCAGCCAAGAAGCGCTCTGTCTGGAAAAGGACACGCCACTTCTTAGGCCTGAGAAAACCTCAAAGCTGGAAGAAGTAAGCGCTGTCTAGTGCACTTTGTACCCATATGTGGGTTTTCTCCGGGAGCTCCGGTTTATCCCACATTCCAAAAACCAAAAAAAACTGTGTTGGGTGTTGAGTGCAATGTGTCGTGCAATGTGCAATGTGTATTATGTATATATATGTATATATTTGTATATATTTGTATATATTTGTAATATGTAATGTATATATGTATATATATGTAATATGTAATGTGTATATGTATATATGTAATATATGTAATGTGTAATATGTGTCATGTACAAATTCATTTCAATGTGAAATGAATACACAAAAATACAAAAAAAATAATAAAGTTCTCAAAACGAATATCAGTGGAGTTGGAGCAATAATTTCAAGATTTGAAATGTGTAAAACTGTTATATCAGAAACATTAGTTTGGTGTTGAACATCCTCAAGAGTGTATGTTGACAGGTTAACTGCTGAGGTGCCTCCCATGTCAGTGCAGGGAAAAGTAACATTCTAAAATGTGTGGAAACACAAGAAACGGGTCAGTTTCACCAACCAGAAGAGAACGCTGGACTTGCAGAAGCATCTGGTTTTGACTGCTTTTAGTGGAATGTGAACACAAGGGCTTTTATTGTGAAAACAGTTTTAACTTTTGTTCTGAATTCTGCTGAATTGATGCTGTTCTGTCCATCATACAGGAAAAATAGTACCTTTGTATTTTGTCGAAAGTGATAACCTCGATAAAGTTTAAAAATATAGTTGAAATTAACTCCTCACCTTATACACCACAGACTTTCAGTACAACTCTGAGTCGTGTCACTTGCAGAGGTTCTCTGGTGACTCAGCTATTGTCGGGCGTGTCAGAGAGGGAGAGGAGGGTGAATACAGGACACTGGTGGACAATTTTGTAGGGTGGTCCCAACAGAACCACCTGAGGCTGAATGCTGGCAGGACCAGAGAGATGGTGGCCGACTTCAGGAGGAAGAAGATGTCTTCACAGCCTATACGGATCAGAGGGGAGGTGGTGGAGGACTACAAATAACTGGGGGTGGTGCTCGACAACAGACTGGACTGGAAATCCAACACAGAGGCTATACATCAGAAGACTTAGACTTAGACTTTCTTTTATTTATCCCTTTGGGATGGCTCCCTCAGATTCTATATCCTGAGGAAGCTAAGATCCTTCAACGTGTGCAGCAAGATGATGGAGATCTTTGCCATCTTCTTTGCTGCTAGGTGTTGGGGAAGCAGCATCAGAGCCAGCGACACTACAAAACTGGACAAGATCATCAGGAAGGCTGGCTCTGTACTTGGTCTCAGGCTGGACTCTTTTAATACTGTATTTCAAGGCTGAATGTACGATAATTTGTATTTAGAGGAGAGAGGGGCCAGGAGGCCTAATTTATTTTTCAACAAACTCAAGCAATGAATCAGTCTTTCATAATAAACAACTGATCTATTTAAAGCACAAATCACAATAAAGTAAACAGATCCCTTCAACATTTCTAACTTGTGCACTTCTTAAACGCTCACAGTGAACCGAAAAAAAAAAACCGCAGCATTCAATTGGTCACACCCTCTTCAACATGATTTCGTGGGCATGTCACGTCACCAGATCACGGGACCAATCAAATCACTGCCTTTGCGATCATAAAGTTGTTATATCATATCACAATATGTTCAAAAACACAATCGTTCAACCCTAGCATCCATCCATCCATCCCTCCCTCCCTCCATCCCTGAACCAGATCGACTCCATGAACCTGATCAGCTCCATTTAGTGGCCATGTAAGAGGCAAATGAAACTCCACAGTGACTCAATTATGATTTTTGCTAAACCAGGCACAATATTTCATTTTCATTGCAGTATTACGTGTGACTGCAATAATAGAGTTTCATGTTACAAAAAGTATTTTGACAGTACCTATATTATTCGTTTCTCATTCGTCTTGTTTTCTCCTTCTGTAGTTTTGCAAACATCCAAAAAATGTTATATCAAAGCATTCAGCTCAATCCGGATCACTTTACTATTATTTTTTGCCTAAAGATGAAAGTTTAATTTTGGGGGCCTTTCCATTTTTCCCTAGTCCCACCAGGAACCAAAATCTGGCCCAATATTTCCATTAGAACATGACTGTTACTATTGTACTGTACTACTGATCTGTATTTTTAACCAATATACCAGATAAACATTCATAATGTTACATTCACCCCTCTAGAGTTACATTCACATCACAAACAAACAGAAGCAACAAATGCTCTCCATGACACCAGCCACAACCCTCATGTAGACCACAAACTATGGCTTAACTAACTAACTAACTAACTAACTAACTAACTAACTAACTAACTAACTAACTAACTAACTAACTAACTAACTAACTAACTAACTAACTAACTAACCTAACTGGAGATCCTACCAAACAAAAAGAAGTCACTGGACACAACTCAAATCGATACAAAACACAAAGTCGAAAAGATTTTGAATTGCAGAAGTAGCAAAATAGCGCATTAGCTACTGCCTGCTAACCAGGTGTTTCAGGTATAACAACTTTTGTTGAATCCTCAGGTGAAGGTTTTCTACCACATTTATTGATACTTGTTTATTTAATATTCAAATCTGGTCCAGGAGGTCCTACTCCTTTAGTTGCCATTTTTATTATCAGACCTACGGCCGAGGAGAACCTCTCAGAGGAGCTAGCGGTGTAGCAGCTACGCGGCGCTACAGCGGCACTACAGCGGCTAAGTACAGTTGTCACAGGTAAGTTCTGCCACCTGGATCCATCTTTATCAGACTGCTGAAAGCCCAAGAAGACCAGAACTAAATACTTGGGGACATGGTCAAACCCACCCTTTAACGTGACGACAGGACAGACCACTCACATGGTTGGTGTTTGAGTACATGAAAGTAATGGGAATCAAACTGTGAAAAATGAACTCATAATTTTAAGGGCGTGAGATGATGAAAATTGAACAAAAACCCCAAATTCTGGGCAGGTTCATGTGATGAATGAGGACCAGTGTGTGGAAGCAGAGCAGCAGAAGAAGAGTCCACGTCTTCTTTGGTCCTCTGTGTCCTCCAGAGGAATAGGGTGGACGTGGACATGTCTCTGTGTCCACCAACTGCTCCTGGTGTGGTACTTCTGTCAGTGGCTGCTGGATGGAGCTTCAGATTCACTCATCAGACTCTGACTCTGACCATGGTCCAGGTAGAGGTCAGTACCTCCACCTAATGAGAGAAGACACAACACCAGTCATCATCTCAGAGGTGACGTCCAGTCAGTGAGCTGAGCTTAGACTCTCCAGAGTGGAGAAGAAACAGATATGATGATCAAGATCTCAGATCCCTTCACATCATGCTGATCTCACAGAAGAAGAACATGGAGTCTGACCTCAGAGTCTCCAGGCTACAGAGTGGACTCTCCAGAAGATCACACAGCTCCTTCACTCCTGAATCCTGCAGCTCGTAGTTTCCACTCAGATCCAGATGTTTGAGATGGGAGGGGTTGGACTTCAGAGCTGAGGCCAGAGAAGCACAGCTGGTCTCTGACAAACTGCAGCGCTCCAACCTGAAGAAAGAATAAATGAAGATAAAATCCATGTTTAGTCCATCAGATGAGTTCAGGTAGATCAGGTGGAGCTCAACATGACTCTGTCCTGATCACTGAGCTTCTCTCTACAATGAGTGGAGTGACTTTGTCCTTGTTATTGATCATCCTCATGTCACAACAACACTGTTTGTCAACACCATCTTCCAGATGATGACTGAAGTCATGGATTAATTAATGTGGATTACACTATGTTCATTTGACTTCAGTGAATAAAGTTCTTAATTTAATGTTGTATACTTTGTCTGGGACTGAACACCAGATGCACCGTTCAGACTGGGCTGTTGGTTCATACGTTTCCCAGTTTTGACGGATGGATCGATGGACTGAACAGATCATTGTTGGTCCAGTCCTGATTCAGTGTGAATGCAGAAGTGAGGAGGTCCACCAGAATCCTCCAGTGGAGATGGTTGCTGTCATACAGAAGTACTAGTCCTGAGAAGACCTACCACCTGTCCGGTGTTCTCCTGCCTCAGCCTGGGAGAGCTGATAGCAGCTCAGAGCCCATGACAAGGAGGAACCATGGGGATCAGAGTAAGGGTGCTCTATATACCGGTACTAAATTGGTACCGCGGTACTGAAGAATTTCAAATTATACTAAATGGCGTTTAGATGAGACCAGTACTTGACTTGCAGTGTAATGGCCCTGCATGATGTCACCGCATTGTCGAGTTGAGCCGGAACCATGGATGTATTATCATTATTGTTATAATACGTCCATGGCCGGAACAAACAGGTGAGCTAGCGAGTTCCTAAGCTTATTTTCATTTCAATTAATCTTGTTTGTTCTCATTGTTCTAACCTAATGATTGTTGTTTATTCAGATAGCCCAGTATTTGGAATCGTTTTATTACACTGTTCTAAACTTGTTTTTGAGTGCAATAAGAAAATGTTAGCGTTTTGAAATTTTATCTTAATTTCATTTATCTTACATTTGCTCTACCATAGTCACTGGACTAAACCGGAGCAGGAGATCTCAGAGGACCAGGAGAACATCAGCCTCATGTCTGCAGTTTAGAGTCACCACAACCTTCACATCATGTTGATCTCAGCACAGAAGAAGAACATGGAGTCTGACCTCAGAGTCTCCAGGCTACAGAGTGGACTCTCCAGAAGATCACACAGCTCCTTCACTGCTGAATCCTGCAGCTCGTAGTTTCCACTCAGATCCAGATGTTTGAGATGGGAGGGGTTGGACTTCAGAGCTGAGGCCAGAGAAGCACAGCAGGTCTCTGACAAACTGCAGTTCATCAGTCTGAATAAAGAATAAATGAAGATCAAATCCATGTTTAGTCCATCAGATGAGTTCAGGTTGATAAGGTGGAGCTCAACATGACTCTGTCCTGATCACTGAGCTTCTCTCTACAATGAGTGGAGTGACTTTTTCCTTGTTATTCATCATCATCATGTCTCCTCCACATCCTCCTCATGTCACATCAACATTCAAACAGCTGTTCATGTCCACACAGGTTAATAACTCTCAGCTGATCTCAGAACAGCCTGGAATCAGAGGACAAATCATCAGGAACCACAGAAATATTTGTACTGCAGCAGATGAACTGGATCAGTGTGGAACAAACAGGAGGTCAGAGGATCTTCTGTGGAAGATGTGACCTTCTAGTGAACATCACTGCAAGTTCAACACTAGCACGCTACAGTTTATAGACTTTCTTCAGGACAAAGTCTTTAGTGACTCCAGACTAAATGTAGCAGCAGAAACATGAGAAGATGAAGCAACAACTGTCTAGATGAAGGTTCTGTCTGAGTATCAACCAGGTTCAGTTGTTGATGGAAACATCAGATGTTCACCAGTAACAGAGTCAGTGACCTGACCTCAGAGTCTCCAGTCTACAGAGTGGACTCTCCAGAAGATCACACAGCTCCTTCACTCCTGAATCCTGCAGCTCGTTTATACTCAGATCCAGATGTTTCAGATGGGAGGGGTTGGACTTGAGAGCTGAGGCCAGAGAAGCACAGCTGATCTCTGACAAGCCGCACTTCTCCAACCTGAATAAAGAATAAATGAAGATAAAATGTGTAGTTATTGATCGATTGATGGATTTAAACTTCATTCTTTTCTACTGCACTAGAGAAAACACATGAGCTGACCTCAGAGTCTCCAGTCGACAGTGTGGACTCTCCAGTCCAGCACTGAGCAGCTTCACACCTGAATCCTCCAGGTTGTTCCCACTCAGGTTCAGTTCTATCAGATGGGAGGGGCTGGATCTCAGAGCTGAGGCCACAACTTCACAGTGAAGATCTGAGAGTCCACAGTTAAGGATTCTGGGATGAGAGAGAAGATCAACCTCAGACCTGACACTTTAAAGAGAGACCGGACATTTCCTGCTCAAAGATTTGTCTTTGCTTCATGTGAACATGATGTTGATGATGTCACAGCAGCTGACGTCCAACCAGACACAGCCAGAGAAGAGAGACAGAGAATCTCCACTCTATCAATCCTCTCAGGGCTCTTTCTCTGTCCATGGGGAGGCCAGCTGTGTTTGCCTGTGTCTGTTGCAGACATTAACCGATTAACAATCTGTTAATCAGGTTCCCCTCCCACCGCTTCAGGTAACAAAAATGTCATCAACAGTGAACACGAGTGAACACGCTTCCACACACAGGAGAACTGTTCCAAAGATGTCTCCTGCCTGCTTAGGAGACCAAGACAGGCATCCCAACCAGATGTGCGTCATTAACTATGTCTGATAAGAACTGGCTCCTCAGAGCCTTCTCGCTCTGAAAAGTTTTTTGGGAATGTGCTGTAAGAGTGGAACTATGTGTTCCATGAACGTTTTCATATCATAACTGCGTTCTCTTCTTCCTAAATTGAATAATGTGGCTCTTATCTTCCTTGGCCTATTTAACCCCGAGTTTGCTCATTTTTTTCTAATCAATTATTCAGGTTCTCCCTGCACGGAACCACACAGCCATCTGATAGCGTCCTCGAATCTGTAATAATCTAATACTAACGAGTTTCTCTACAGATTAAGATAATGAGGACTGCATCATAAATGGATTTACGCAGGATTATACCTTCCATTATTGTTCAACATATTAGCATAGTGTGCCTCGTTAACAAGTGAAATGAAATGTATAAATAAATAAGGTATTGACAGATGATCATTATATTGTGCAAATCAGATTTCTATAGCTGATTTTGACAATAGTGAGAAGAGGTATGGGTCGTGCTCCACCAGACATTAGATAAATTAAATTGTGTATGATAGAAATGACCTCATCATGTAGAAATATCTAGGAGAAACCTGCTCCATGCCCACAGAAAAACCATGATAGAAACTCTGGATACCCAGATTCAACGTTGCCCTTTTTGCCATTTTCTGTGGCTTTTTGCCATCCTTTGCCCTTTTTGCCATTTTTTTCTGTCATCTTTTTCAACACTTTGTCTTGTCCGAAGGCTGTAACTTCTTCTTTGTGCGACTCATAGTCCTAGGAACGCTGTTTGTACTCTGTTTTTATACCATTCTTACGCGCAAATAATAATTTCTGTAGGTTAACTTGAAGGAATGCAAGATTATTTTCAGCATTATTATTTGGCGAATAGTTCCAGAGGAATAAGAAAGCTTCTTAGACCAACAATCAGTGAAGCTCATTAAAACCCGTGAGACCAGCCCTGCCAGACCCTGGACCATCTGGGCACAGATCGTTGCACCTGCATTGGTTGTGTTATGGTCGGACACACTCACACTCATACTTTCAGACAAACTCTGAAGAGTTCCTCTGGCATCGAGCCTCCATCACCACACAGAGAGAGGGAGAAGATGGGAGAAGATACCTGTGGTCACCACCTTTGTCACCACCAAACCAAGAATGATTTTAGTGGTGGAACAACAAGATGGAGAACATCTGGACTCACCGAGCCGTTCTGCAGTTCCTCACAGCTGGAATCAGCCGCAGTCTTCCCTGGTTTGTTGTGTTGTACTTCTTCAGGTCCAACTCCTCCAGAACCTCCTCTGACATCTGCAGCATGTAGGCCAGAGCTGAGCAGTGGATCTCTGAGAGCTTCCCACCTGATCTGTTTTTTGATTTCAGGAACTCTTGGATCTCGTGATGCACTGAGTGATCGTTGAGCTCCATCAGACAGTGGAAGATGTTGATGCTTCTGTCTGGGTCATCACTGTTCATCTCCTTCAGGTTGTTGATGGCTCGCTGGATGGTTTCTGGACTGTTCTCTGAGGGACCCAGCAGACCTCCTAACAGTCTCTGGTTGGACTCCAGAGAGAGACCATGAAGGAAGCGGACCAACAGGTCCAGGTGGCCATTTTTACTCTCCATGGATTTCATCATTGTTTCCTTCAGGAAGACGTCCAAAGATGAGTCAGCTACATTATGCTGAATGTTATGACTGTCACTATGACCATAAGCACCATCATCATCATTATCATTACCATAATCATCACCACCATAATCACCATAATCATCACCACCAAAATCACCATAATCACCATAATCATCACCACCAAAATCACCATAATCACCATAATCACCATAATCATCACCACCATAATCACCATAATCACCATAATCATCACCACCAAAATCACCATCAACATCATAATCATCAGCATAATCACCACCATAATAATGATGACTGGCATCACCATAATCACCAGAAACACCATCAACATTTTCATTTTCACCATCATCACAAACTTCATTGGCAACAGCACTATTATCATCTCGACAGGACTCTTCTTCATTGTTGAATGATGCATTTTTTTGTCTTAAGTCTTTCTGAAAGAAATCCTCTGGAAGCTCCTTTTTGTTGCTGGTGAAGCAGTGGAGCATGTAGACTGCAGCCAGAAACTCCTGAACACTCAGATGAACAAAGCAGTAGATGTTCCTCTGGAAGATCACACACTCTCTCCTGAAGATCTCTGTACAAACTCCTGAGTACACCGAGGCCTCTGAGACCTCCAGACCACAGCGCTGCAGGTCTTCTTGATAGAACATGATGTTTCCTTCTTCCAGATGTTCAAACGCCAGCCTCCCCAACTTCAGAAGAACGTCCCTGTCCTCCTTCATCAGCTCCTCTGGACTGGTCTCTGGTCCCTCCTGGTACTTCTGCTTCTTCCTCCTGGTCTGGAGCAGCAGGAAGTGTGAGTACAGGTCAGTCAGGGTCTGGGGCAACTCTCCTCTCTGCTCTGATGTCAACATGTGCTCCAGAACTGTGGCAGTGATCCAGCAGAAGACTGGGATCTGACACATGATGTGGAGACTCCCGGAGGTCTTGATGTGTGAGATGATGGCTGTGGACAGACCTTCATCTCTGAACCTCTTCCTGAAGTACTCATCCTTCTGGTCCTCAGTGAAGCCTCGTACTTCTGTGACTCTGTCCACACATCCAGGAGGGATCTGATTGGCTGCTGCAGGTCTGGAGGTGATCCAGACCAGAGCAGAGGGAAGCAGCTTCCCCTGGATGAGGTTTGTCAGCAGGATGCTGACTGAGGTCTTCTGGGAGACATCAGACACAACCTGATGGTTGTGGAAGTCCAGAGAGAGTCTGCTTTCATCCAGGCCGTCAAAGATGAAGAGCAGCTTACAGAGGGAGAGCTGCTCTGCTGTCACCTTCTGGAAGGTTGGATGGAACACCTGGAGCAGAGAGAGAAGACTGTGCTGCTCCTCTCTGAGCAGGTTCAGCTCCCTGAAGGAAAGAACAATCACTGCACTGACATCTTTGTTTCCTGAACCCTCTGCCCAGTCCAGACTGAACTTCTGCACCGAGAAGGTTTTTCCAGCTCCAGCGACGCCGCTGGTCAGAACCACTCTGATGGAGCTCTGCTGGTCAGGTAAGGCTTTGAAGATGTCCTGGCACCTGATTGGAGCATCATGGAGGATCTTCTTCTTCTTGGAGGTGGTCTCCAGCTGCCTCACCTCATGTTGGGTGTTGACCTCTTCACTCTGTCCCTCTGTGATGTAGAGCTCAGTGTAGATGCTATTGAGGAGGGTTTCTCCTCCTGCTCCTTCAGCTCCTTCAGTCACACGTTCACATCTTCTCCTCACACTGATCTGATGTCGATCTAGAAGCTCCTGCAGACCTCCATCTAGAAGCTCCTGCAGACCGCCATCTGCTGACAGAGGAAACACACTGACATTAGACTCTCAGAGAATCTGGACACTAATGTCTGACTGTATCAAACTATGATGGTATTAAATGTGGAGAACAAAACAACAGATGTTCCTGTGATACATGAGAAGGTCCAGATGGAGACATGAGGAGACAGATGTTCAGTCCTACCTTGTTCACAGCTGCTCTGACTGGACGTCTTCAGTCCAGCCCTGGTTCTGGATCCTCCTCCATGTGGCTGCTCCTTCTCTTTTCTGTGAAGATATCTAGACATCAGTAAGTTCAGTCACTGTGGAGAAGCTCAGAAGGTCTCAAAGATCAGTGGTAGCTCTGAAGCTACATAAACAAGAGACATGGAATGAGCTTTTCATAAGCGTATGTCTGTGATGGTATTCCTGACCTGGTCACCCAGGTCATCCTGGTAGTTCAGGTGGTGAAAAACAAAAGAAACTGGAATTCATTTCTTGAAGAGGTTTCTCATGAGTCTTCAGTTTATGCATCCCAAAAGCCAAAAGACAAGAAGCTGCTCTCATACCAGGGACATTGTTTTACCGAAATGAAGTCCAGACTATCCAGCTCTGGTGTGACTGTAACAAAATCTGGGTCAATGAGAGCCATTAGAAGCACAAACGACTTCAACATGAGGCTAGACCCAAAGGAACATGTTCAAGGCTTACTGTCTGTCTGAGGGTCCAGGTTCATTCCTAAACTTTATGTTCCAGTCTTTAGACTCGTTGCTCTTCATAGACAGACAGCTGGGAGCTCCAGACTCTGCTGTCTGTCTGATGTTCTTGAGTCTGCAACATAAACATGTTTTTCTTCACATTCATGAAGTTCCAAACAAACAAATTCCCTCTACAGCTGACAGTCTACAGCCACCAAGAGAGAGCAGGTCTCTTACTGTGAGTCTGAGGGTCCGGGTCCATGACCAAACTTTATGTTCCAGTCTTTAGACTCATCGCTCTTCATAGACAGACAGCTGGGAGCTTTCTGCCCAGTCTGATGAACTCTGCTAACACACACATGTTTGTCTTCATTCATCACATAAAGCCGAGTGAATCATCATTGGATCTCAGTGTTACTCCCTGTCTTCCAGAAAGATGCCTTCACGGCAGAACTTTAACATTTAGTATGTTAGGATGAGGAACCAAGTTTTTACTACTGGTTTCCTGAGGGCAGTCCCCCACAGTCCCCACACTTTGGTAGCTGAAGCTGACACACTTCGATACAGGAAAAGGATATAACACAAAGATCAACTAAAAGTAAACACATCTATGAAAATGTCCACCACAATACATTTACATGTAGCTGCAGCTAGAGCTAAAAAATTACAGTACTGCGCAGGGTACGCGTGTGGTGACACAAACACAGAAACTCCATCTGCAGCTGAGAGTTTACAGCCACCGAGGGAGGAACAGGTCTCTTACTGTGAGTCTGAGGGTCCAGGATCTTTCCTGAAGTCTATAAATTCATCTTTAGACTGGTCACACTTCATAGACAGACAGCTAGGAGCTGCTCTCTCTGCTCCGTCCTCTTCCTCCACATTAACACTCATCTTCTGCTGTTCAGACACACAGGAACGACAACTGTGACTTCAGGATTTCAAAGAACTCAAGTCTTTTCACTCTCTCACTAACTCTCTCTATCTCACACACACACACACCTGTGTTAGCTTGAATTTAGTTTTGAATATGCATCATTCCGACTGAGAAACAGTGATAAATAAACTCACACTTGGGCTTCTTTCTACTTTTACATTTGTCTCTGAAGGTGTCTGAGCTCCAGTTTTACTTTCGCTTTCTGCTCCTTCCTGGTTTGAGCCCACTGACGTGCGGTGAGGTTCATGGCTGGTGACATAGACCACACCAGCCAATACTCCCGAAATGGCTGAAATCAGACCTGGGTTACATTTGCCTGGTTCGTATGTCCGTGTTGTTCTCCATAGCCGGTATGGCTGTATGGGAGCTGCAGGTGGCACACATTCTCACCACCGAGAAGCACGCCGCCGAGCTCCAGGTGGAGAAGGAGAAATACCAGCTTCTCCAAGAAGAGCTTGACAGGGTCAGAGCCTCCTGCTCCAGCCTCCAGCAAGCCAGCAGCTCCAGCACAGCGCAGGTGGACGACCTCCAGCAACAGCTTGACAGAGAGATCAGGCAGAGGGCGTTCCTCCAGAAGCACCATGAGGAGCTGCAGGCGGCGTACGAAGACAGCCAGGAGAAGCTTGCTGCGGAGAGGGAGAAGAAGCAATCCCAGGACGAGAAGCACGCAGACCAGCTCCAGATGGAGAAGGACAAGATCCAATATCTCCAGGAAGAGCTGGACACGATGAGTGCTTCCTGCTCCAGCCTCCATCAAGCCGTCAGCTCCAGCAGTGCGCAGGTGGACGACCTCCAGCAAAAGCTCGACAGAGAGATCGAGCAGAGGACGTTCCTCCAAAAGCACCAGGAGGAGCTGCAGGCGGCGTACCAAGGCAGCCAGGAGAGGTTTGCTGCGGAGAGGGAGAAGAACCAACTGCTCCAAGAACAAGTGGAGCAGGCCTCTCTCCGCTATGAGGCCGACATGGTCGGTCTTAGACAGTAAGCGGACGCTCTCCTGGTGGTGCTTCACAAGGAGGTCCAGGAGAAGGATCTTCTCCAGCAACAGCACCGAGACCTGCAGGCTGCACAGCTGCTCACAGACCGAGCTCTCCAAGAACTGGAGATGCTCAGGGTCTCCCAGCAGCAGCTGACAGACAGGTACCAGTCTGACCTGGTCACCGTCAGACAGCAGGTGGAGACCCTCCAGCAGCAGCTTCAGCAGCAGGCCCAGGCTCATGCTGAGTCTGTGTCGGAGGCGCGCACACACCTGGGCACCCTGAAGGCTCAGCACGAGGCCGAGGCAGAGAAGTACAAGACTCTGCTGCAGGACAGCCAGGAGAGGGAGATGAGTCTGGTGGAGGAGCTGGAGAAGCTGAAAACTCAGCTTGAAGAACAAGTGGCCCTCAACCAGGAGCATCGAGCGGAGCTAGAAGCAGAGAGAGAGGAAAACCAACGTCTCCGTCAAACATCTAGGAGCCCAGAGTCGGGCTCAGAGGAGACGTCTTCCTCCCTCGAGGCTCCATCCCCGATCCTGGAAGAGGAACCCTGCGCTGATGAAGAGGAGCCCTGCACCTCACAGGACTCCCTCCAGCTCCAGCTGCAGCCTGAGGTCCAGGAGGAGCAGCTTCCAGCACCAGCCAAGAAGCGCTCTGTCTGGAAAAGGACACGCGGGAGCTCCGGTTTGTCCCACATTCCAAAAACAAAAAAAAAAAACTGTGTTGGGTGTTGAGTGCAATGTGTCATGTGCAATGTGTATTATGTATATATATATGTATATATGTATATATTTGTCATATGTAATGTATATATGTATATATATGTAATATGTAATGTGTATATGTATATATGTAATATATGTAATGTGTAATACGTGTCATGTGCAAATTCATTTCAATGTGAAATGAATACACAAAAATACAAAAAAATAACAAAGTTCTCAAAACGAATATCAGTGGAGTTGGAGCAATAATTTCAAGATTTGAAATGTGTAAAACTGTTATATCAAAAACATTAGTTTGGCGTTGAACATCCTCAAGAGTGTATGTTGACAGGTTAACAATTGCTGAGGTGCCTCCCATGTCAGTGCAGGGAAAATTCTAAAATGACCAGTTCACTACTTCATAAAACTAAAAGTCAAATTAAAATAATAATACTAATATCACAGACCTCTGGTATCTTTTAATCATTTTGGAAATTTTGATCAGTTGGTCTCCAAATTTGTTTGAGCTTAAAATATTCCAAAATCCAAGACAACGCTCAAAATGGCATCGGTCCAAAACTGCTGCATAACCTCTGCTCTGTCAATCTAAAGCAAAAACCAAAACAAAAAAACTCATGAGAAATTCATGAGAATTGCAATGAAGTATATGTTTATGGAAACACAAGAAACAGATTCAGTTTCACCAACCAGAAGAGAACGCTGGACTTGGAGAAGCATCTGGTTTTGACTGCTTTTAGTGGAATGTGAACACAAAGGCATTTATTGTGAAAACAGTTTTAACTTTTGTTCTGAATTCTGCTGAATTGATGCTGTTCTGTCCATCATACAGGAAAAATAGTACCTTTGTATTTTGTCGAAAGTGATAACCTCGATAAAGTTTAAAAATATAGTCAAAATTAACTCCTCACCTTATACACCACAGACTTTCAGTACAACTCTGAGTCGTGTCACTTGCAGAGGTTCTCTGGTGACTCAGCTATTGTCGGGTGTGTAAGAGAGGGAGAGGAGGGTGAATACAGGACACTGGTGGACAACTTTGTAGGGTGGTCCCAACAGAACCACCTGAGGCTGAATGCTGGCAAGACCAGAGAGATGGTGGCCGACTTCAGGAGGAAGAACATGTCTTCACAGCCAATACGGATCAGAGGGGAGGTGGTGGAGGACTACAAATAACTGGGGGTGGTGCTCGACAACAGACTGGACTGGAAATCCAACACAGAGGCTATATATCAGAAGACTTAGACTTTCTTTTATTTATCCCTTTGGGATGGCTCCCTCAGATTCTATATCCTGAGGAAGCTAAGATGCTTCAACGCGTGCAGCAAGATGATGGAGACCTTTGACCAGTCTGTCGTTGCCAGTGCCATCTTCTTTGCTGCTAGGTGTTGGGGAAGCAGCATCAGAGCCAGCGACACTACAAAACTGGACAAGATCATCAGGAAGGCTGGCTCTGTACTTGGTCTCAGGCTGGAGTCTTTTAATACTGTGTTGGAGAGGAGAATGCTGAATAAACTGCTGTAACATGTCTTGGTTGATATTTTGCTATTTGTCCTGTTGTCTTCATGTAATGCCTCCACTACACTAACTTCCCAGTTTGGGATTAATGGATTCTATCTATCTATCTATCTATCTATCTATCTATCTATCTATCTATCTATCTATCTATCTATCTATCTATCTATCTATCTATCTATCTATCTATCTATCTATCTGTCTGTCTGTCTGTCTGTCTGTCTGTCTGTCTGTCTGTCTGTCTGTCTGTCCGTCTGTCCCTCCGTCCGTCCGTCCGTCCATCTATCTGTCTAAAAGATAAAATGTCAACTGGATGGATTGTTCCATTTGTGCATAGCTGTTCAAACAGAAACAGAGGTTTCTGCGTTTCTAATGTGGTGCAGTTGTTTTTCTAAAGTGACAGTAAGACAAAAAAGACTCCTTCCAAAGGTTTTCCTAAAACCTTTTTTTTAACAAAGACAACAAGGTCAAGACAAGAAAGCAGGTACAAAACTGAACAGATCAGTTTTATAAACGTTTAACCTCACCTTTTCTCGTAATATTATGGCTCAAATCTAAGACTTTGTCTTAGATTCTTTGTCATTATTACTTTTTTCTCGACATTAATTATTCATTTCTGACTTCATTCTCGTTAACATCGAGATGCTCGGAATTATTTTCTCCTAACTTAATTCTTGTTAACGACTTTATTCTCTGAATTAATTATGTATAATATTTCTAAATGTGGCCCTAATACTCCGTCGTACACAGCCAGCCACTTATGGATTTTGAAAATTAACTAAAGGCTTGGGACAAACCACACCAAACAACTAGCTAACATTTGTGCAGAACCGCTGATGGGCATAAACAAGCAGACCACGAACGATTTAAACTTGGCTTTTGGAAGTGTGTATAAAAGCCCAGAGGCCCCAACTTGTTGATTTGTGTTTTAAACAAGGACATAATATTACTCTTTTGCTCTGAAGAAATGGCGAATGCAACAAAACATACTATTTAAAAATACTTAAAAGTCCGAAATTGCCACGAGGGACCTGAAAAAGTGATGGTGCGGTGATACGATGATTTAGTTGTTGCTTGGCCACCGTCCAGGAGATGGCGCCGTCGCAAAAACACGAGGTCTAAATCTGCAGTCTCGGGGTCTCATTTGGGTGTATTAAAATAGTATCTTGTTTGACAGGAGTTGTATCAAAGACGCGAGTGTGAGCCTCCGAGTCCGTTTTTTTCCTTTTGTTCATTCGCAGGCCTGGGTGGGCTCCACCATGGGCTCCACCGGGACCAGCCTGCAGGATCAGGAACCATCGTGCTTGTGTCCAGTCGACTCTACCAGGCCGACGTACACTTCCGGGTGGTGGGTCAGGAAACACACGTGAGAAGAGAGGAGAGGAGAACGCAAGCAAATAAGTTAAAGTAAAAGACGAGAAGAGAGGAGAGGAGACCCGAGGTGAGGCGACGCGTCGCTGGTGGGACCAATCGGAACGAGTTCACCACCAGGTAGTGCACTTTACGTGTTAGTCAGAGACACCCCAGCCCAGTCAATGTGGTGCTAAAACACTGTGGCTCAGACACTGTAGTTCAGATCCTGTAGTTGAGACACCGCCGAGCTCCTGCCTCACACTTTTGGACCCAGACTGAAACACAACACACTGCCTTCACCAAACTGCCTGCAGACATGGAGCCCGGTCCGACGCAGCACATGCAGAGACCCTCAGACATGACTTGAAAGCTACGTCTCCCTCTCTTAACAGTACAACGTAGCTGTAATCGTGGCTGTCGTAACGTCTGTCTCTATCCTAGAATGTGCGTGTGTGTGTGTGTGTGTGTTTATCACGAATGTTCATTTGAACAGAGGTCTGGGCTGTGTGCAGGTAGTGGCTGCACGCATATGGACCACTGTGTTCCTCTAACAACTGGCTTGACCTGCACTTAGAGTGTGCAGCAGTTACTGGAGTCTCACGCCGAGCGGCCTCTTGCTTCTCGTGGACAGGATGGACGGCAAGGTGAAGGAACAGAAGCGCCATCAGCACAGGCACAGCGGGCCGAAGGCAGAGAGGAAGAAGCTGAGGAAGCAGGGGGCATCCACCGAGGAAGATGCACGCAAGCGCAATCCCAAAGCGTTCGCGGTCCAGTCGGCTGTGCGCATGGCCAAGACCTTCCACAGGTCAGTGGGATGATGAGCCCCTCGCGATAACGCTCACCTGAACCTGAACCCATAACGCAGCCCGTGTCCCGTAGCACGCGAGGATGATCGTTGGTTGTTGCTGCAGAGCCCAAATTCCCCAAAAACGCTCGAGTCGAACCGTTCACGACCACTCCCTTGTGTCTTCAGGGCCCAGGACATTAAGGCTAAAAAGCACCACATCCCCCTCGTGGATCGTACTCCCCTGGAACCGCCCCCCGTTGTGATTGTGGTGGTCGGGCCCCCCAAGGTCGGAAAAACCACCCTAATTCGCTGCCTGATCAAGAACTTCACCCGGCAGAAGCTCGGGGAGATCTGTGGCCCCGTGACCATCGTCTCCGGTAAGCCAGGCCCCTGGGATCAGGCGCTCCATTCTGACCGAGACTGGAACGTCTTCGATGTTTCATTATTGTTGTTGGTATTCTTTAGGCAAGAAGCGCAGGCTCACCTTTATGGAGTGCAGCAACGATATAAATACGATGATTGACTTGGCAAAAGTGGCTGACCTGGTAAGTTTTTCACTTTTGCAGTTGTCCTGCAACAGGACAGTATAGAAATACTCTTCAAACAGTACTTTCTACAGAGTTCGACAGGCCGAACAAACGAAGCGCCTTGCCTCCTCCTCTGCAGGTTTTGATGCTGATCGACGCCAGCTTTGGCTTCGAGATGGAGACCTTCGAGTTCCTCAACATTTGTCAGGTGCACGGCTTCCCGCGCATCATGGGCGTGCTGACCCACCTGGATGCGTTCAAAAACAACAAGACCCTCAGGAAGACCAAGAAGAACCTCAAGCATCGATTCTGGACCGAGGTCTACCAGGTGAACGGGGACGCTTGGGATCGTGGCGGGTCAGATCAACGACCGCGTGAACCTGCAGAGGCGGGCCCCAGCGCAAAACCCATCCCCGCTCAGCTTTGTGTGTGTGTGTGTGTGTGTAGGGGGCCAAGCTGTTCTACCTGTCTGGCATGGTGTATGGGGAGTACCAGACTCAAGAGGTGAAGAACCTCGGCCGCTTCATCTCCGTCATGAAGTTCCGTCCTCTGGTGTGGCAGACCTCTCACCCCTATGTTCTTGTCGATCGGTGAGTGACAGCTCTTGGACCGTTTCTCTCACTCCTCCCAACTGTCACTGGCCCCAAATGCTTCCGTTTGTATTCCAAAGGGGCGGCTCTCAAACCACCTGCATTGTTGCTTTCATGTCCTCCTCACAGCATGGAAGATCTGACCGACCCGGAGACTGTGAGGACGGACCCCAAGTGTGACCGAACGGTGTCAGTCTACGGCTACCTGCGAGGGACACACTTGAAAAACAGAACTCAAGTCCATATTCCAGGTATTCCGGGCAACCTCCCTGAAGTGACTACCTCTGTGTAATCCCATTCTTTGCGACATACGATCCAGTGAAAATCGGTTAAAAAACAGTCCAAATGGTTCCAAAGGAACTGCTTGTGTAGCCCCCCCCCATTTCCACACTGTCTGTTATGGTTCCCTGCAGGTGTGGGAGACTTCCAGGTGTCGGACGTGAACTTCCTGCCCGATCCGTGTGCACTGCCGGATGGTCAGAAGAAGAGGGCGCTGAACGAGAAGGAGCGGCTGCTCTACGCCCCCATGGCGGGGGTGGGAGGGGTGGTGTACGACAAGGATGCCGTCTACATCGATCTTCCAGCCGGCCACGTCAAACAGCAGCAGGTGTGTGTGCGTGTGTGTGCGCTAGCGCGTTGGTGTGTTACATCTCCTTGTATCCCCTAACATGAAACGTGACCTCACAGGAGGAGGTGCGGCCCACCACGGAGCTGGTCCAGTCTCTCATTGACACACACGTCACCCTGGACGCCAAGATGGCCGCCAGCAAAGTCTCTCTGTTCAGCGGCTCCGCCACCCTGGACTCCGCAGACGTCGAGGAGCAGAGCGGGTGAGGCGGCCCACACGTCCGCTCTGCGGACCACATGCTCACATTGCACAGCATCAGCCTAGGCCAGATCCTGCTACAGATACGCTGGGGTTCATTCAGAGGCATTGTGGAGAACCTCATCCAGTCAACACGGAGCACAAACACCTTTTTACCCTCTCAACCATCTGCCTGTCTCAATCTAATGTGAGGGAATGTTTCTGTAGTATGTGTCCTCTGAGAAATATTATGGTAGTGACTACATCTTGTGTTAATTATCAGTGCTTTAAAGAGTTCTGCCGAACATAGAGTAGCATTGAATTCCATTCACTTAGGTTAAGCGTGTTGAGAAAACGGTGTTATCTCAGCTCTTCAGTAAACATAAATGTGTGTGTGTGTGTGTGTGTGTGTTAGAGAGAAGGAGGGCCTTCAGGAGATGCTGGTCCTGGATCCTAACACCCAGCGAGAGAGGAGAAAGGTGGTCTTCGCTGAAGGGGACGAAGACGACAGTGGCAGCGATGATGAGGAGAGCGAAGACGATGACGAGCAAGACGAGGACGAGGAGGATGAAGATGAGGACCAGCTCTCCACATTCCTCAAAGAGGCCAGATCCAGATCGGACAAAAAGGCCGCCGACGTGGCTCGGCCAGTGAAGAAGCCGAAGCTGGAGGAGGGAGAGGAGATGCCGGCGTTCGCGGACAGTGAGGACGAGCTGGAGATGAGTGAGGAGGAGGAGGAGGAAGAGGAGAAAGAGGGGGCAGTCGGGAGAGCCGGAGACTCCGGCCACTGTTCTGAAGAAGACATGGAAGGAAGTGAAGAGGAGGAGGATGATGATTCAGGAGAAGAGGAGGACGAGGAGGAGGAGGATGAAGAAGGTAAAGACACTGCTCTGTCTTCCACACCAGTTTGTAGAGTTTTTAGGAAGTGTTTGTGCTCACTCTGTCATTACATGGGGCAAAATGAGAAAAAATGTAAATAGTCTCTTTTTTATGTAGCCATACCTTCTACACTTGAGTCCGATGGCAGAAGATGAAATAAAAAGCAAGTACTATGTTAACTTTTGTGGAGCTTTCACTGGTTAAATGGAAGGTAGTAGCAGTACGTCTTTTGCCAGCCCCAGACGCCTTGTGGGGAAAGTGAGCGCCACCTGTGGAGGTCGATTGACACCGAGACATGTTCTCTGCTCCGTGTCCCCAGGCGCTCTCAGGTGGAAGGAGGGTCTGCAGCAGAAAGCATCCGAAGCATTCCTCCGGCAACAGCAGGCTGCCCCCAACCTGCGAAAACTGGTTTATGGCTCAGGTAAGCACACGCTCTGGATGCATTTACAAGCAAATGCAGTGTCAAAGTGTCCAATGTAATCAGTGACTGCATGTCAGCCAATATCCCAGTCCATCAATGCTGCAGATGTGCTGAAGCGCGTATATAAATACACTTTCCTGCGTTCTGATGTCCGTCCTATTTGTCTTTTAGTTGTAGAGGCCGGAGATGATGAGGAGGAGGAGGAGGGGGGAGAGGGAGAGGAGCTGGGGGGGCTGTTCCGAGTCAGCCGCCCTCAGAACAGCAAGAAGTTTCAGGCCAATGCCCTGGACTGTTCCCGCTTCAAGCCGGAGTTCCCCCGCGACTGGGACCTGGAGGAGGTGGGCACCGCAACACCCATGTTGCTAGAGACCGCTCCTGGACGTGTCCGTTTGATAACAAACCTAAGCAGGACATTGAGACGGCGCTCTACTTTTCGTTCCAGTTGCGGGATTCAATCCGGGACTGCTTCGTAACAGGGAAGTGGGACGAAGGCCAAGATGCTGCCACGCTGCTGAAGGAGGATGGTGAGACGGGAGAACGCGCCGTGTGTTATTTTTAGATGGGCTTCCGCCTATGGTTGTGAAGCATTGCAGTTAACATGATTCTATCCAGGTAGCGAGGATGCTTTTCAAACGGGCCCCTGCTGGGCGACCACTTTGACCACACAGTCCATGCAGTAGAACAAAGCACCGAGCTACTGTCTTGTTTTCTGCCATGTTCAGAGGAGCTCTATGGCGACTTTGAGGATTTGGAAACGGGAAAAGTTCACAGCGGGAAAAAGCCACAACAGCGGGCTCCAGCTGAGGTAAATTCCTCTTCCATTAAACATTCCAGATCTTTTTATTTCTGCCTAAATCAGTGCCTAAATCAGAAACATGCCCTTCAATATGCGACCTGCTAAGGATCGGAAGCAATGTGATACATTTTAATGTCTTTAAATTTCCTGTGACCTGCAGGATGGGGATGGGGACGATGACGATGACGGCGACGATGAAGAGGAAGCCGAAGAGGCCCCGTTGAAGGCGGACGACGAGGAGGTCCAGAAGAACAAGCGTCTGGAGAAGAAACGGCGGCTGAAGGAGAGGTTCGACGCGGAGTACGACGACGGGGAGGCCACTTATTTCGATGACCTGAAGGAGGAGATGCAGAAGCAGGCTGAGGTAGCAGCACGGCTCAGTGAATTGAACTGCCGTTGTGTCTTCAGTTCCTGCCTCGTCTGAGGAGCCCTTTTTGTCCCCAGTTGAACAGAGCAGAGTTTGAGGGGGTGGACGACGAGACCAGAGTGCAGTACGAAGGCTTCCGACCAGGGATGTATATCAGGGTAGAAATCCCCTCTCTGCCCTGCGAGTTTGTCACCAACTTCGATCCCAATTATCCCATCGTCCTCGGCGGCCTGGGTTCCGGCGAGGGCAACGTAGGATACCTGCAGGTACCAGCTGCGGCTTCACTGTGGTCAGTGGGACGAAGAGCAGCCGCCACATCCCCGCCTCACTGCTCTGTGTGTGTGTACGTGTGCATTAGATGCGCCTGAAGAAACACCGCTGGTACGAGCGCATCCTCAAGACCCGGGACCCCCTCATCCTGTCATTAGGCTGGAGGCGCTTCCAGACTATCCCCCTGTACCACATCGAGGATCACAACGGCCGGCACCGCCTCCTCAAATACACACCCCAGCACATGCACTGCGGGGCCTCCATCTGGGGTAAGCCTGCGTTGGAAAAGTGCTAGTTTTTTAATTTGTAAACCACTCACAGCTTTCATGCCCCATCAGGCTGTTTTCCCATTTTGTAGCAATTTTCACAATGTTCGTCACATATAGTAAAGTTGGTAAAGATATTTACTGTTGTAAATATGTCTTACAGTGCCAACCGTCTGAGCCTTAATCTTGCTTAATTCATTTGTCAGTTTAAACATGGAGCCAATACTGTTAAGACTCTTTTACGGTTATCCACTGTTTTGGTGATGAATACATTGAGTGTATTTATTCTTTAATGAGACCTTTATTTCAGAATGATTAAAGAAATGTTTCAGAGTAAGGTCTGTAACTGTAAACTCTGAAACAGCCTCTCTCCCCTTTCTCTAACCTCAGGTCCGGTTACACCGCAGGGCACTGGTTTCCTGGCTGTGCAGTCAGTGGCAGGAACCAAAGTAAGTCACCTGTTCAGCGTAGGATAGTTTGAATATTGGTTTCAAATGTCCTTGGTGCAATAGCAGGTTTAAATCTCTTCAATTTTGTTTTCCCTCCAAAGGCCAATTTCCGTATTGCAGCCACGGGTGTCGTCCTGGACCTGGATAAGTCTGTGACTATAGTCAAGAAACTCAAACTCATTGGGTACCCGTACAAGATCTTCAAAAACACCAGCTTTGTTAAGGTAAACCAACTTTTCAGTCTGCTCTTCCATGCCAATCAGAAACTGTGATTTGTGTTTTACCTGAACTCTTGCTCTGTGTTTCCAGGGCATGTTCAACACAGTGCTGGAAGTAGCCAAGTTTGAAGGTGCCTCTGTGAGAACAGTGTCAGGGGTCAGAGGTCAGATCAAGAAGGCACTGTCAACACCACCCGGAGCGTACAGAGCCACGTTTGAGGACCGACTGCTCATGAGTGGTGCGTATCCATCAGTTATTCTACCACTCGCATCGTTGTCTCTTTTTGCAGTGTTGTCAGCTTGTTCAAACACGATCTGAATCTGTGCGCAGACATCGTCTTCCTGCGCTCCTGGTATCCGGTTGCTGTCCCTCAGCTCTACAACCCTGTCACCTCTATGCTGCTGCCTGTGGGCCACAAAGACACCTGGGCGGGCATGAGGACCGTGGGGCAGCTCAAACACGACCTCGGCGTCCGCAACAAACCCAAAACCGACTCGCTGTACAAGGTAGAGAGCGCTCTTCTGACAAAGCTTTAAATATCTGAAACAGACCAAGGTGTGATGGATCTGGAATAATTCATCACCCTTAATTATCCACCTTTGTGTTAAAACATGAGGCAATGGAAGGAGTATTTGAGCAGACAAAAGATAATGGTGGATGAATGTGTAAACTTAAACTTTAATTTAAAAGTGCCATTTCATAATAGATGTTATCTCAAGGCAATTTACAAAGTGAGCAACCTTTTCTGTCCAGTATTTTCGGCATTCAGTACTGAATGCCCATGTGGCCCCAAGCAGATTTTATTCTACAAGAGATCCAGTTTAATATCCTTCACCTGTTTCAGCAAGAGAAGAGCCCTCTTGATATTAATTTCTTAAAAGCTGTCTGTAGCTTTACTGGATGAACTCGACTGGAGCAGACCAGGGGAGAGAGAGTAGACATGGGGGACAGTGATATCAAAGAAGATAATAGCTATAAAAAATAGCGATGATAAAGTCAGCCACAACACCTGCAGACAGAAAGAAGAGAGGGACAGTGACAACAATAAAAAGTGACATCAAAGAAGATAAGTCAAAACAAAAGCAATACCAATAATGAAGTCAGCCGCAACAACACCTGTAGGCAGAAAGAAGAGAGGGACAGTGACAACAATAAAGTGACATCAAAGAAGGTAACAGTCAAAACAACAGCAATACCAATAATGAAGTCAGCAACAACACCTGCAGACAGAAAGAAGAGAGGGACAGTGACAACAACAATAAAACGTGACATCAAAGAAGATAACAGTCAAAACAACAGCAATACCAATAATAAAGTCAGCAACAACACCTGCAGACAGAAAGAAGAGAGGGACAGTGACAGCAATAAAACGTGACATCAAAGAAGATGACAGTCAAAACAACAGCAATACCAATAATGAAGTCAGCAACAACACCTGCAGACAGACAGAAGAGAGAGGCACAGTGACAACAATAAAACGTGACATCAAAGAAGGTAATAGTCAAAACAACAGCAATACCAATAATGAAGTCGGCAGCAACAACACCTGCAGACAGAAAGAAGAGAGAGGCACAGTGACAACGACAATAAAAAGTGACATCAAAGAAGACAACAGTCAAAACAACAGCAATACCAATAATGAAGTCAGCAGCAACAACACCTGCAGACAGACAGAAGAGAGGGACAGCAACAACAACAAACAGTCACATCAAAGAAAATGACAGTCAAAACAGCAGTAACATTAATGAAGTCAGCAGCAACACCTGCAGACAGAAAGAAGAGAGGGGGACAGTGACAACAATAAACAGTCACAATTATAACAATAACAGTAATTACACTGTAAATCTCTATCTGACTGTTTATTGGTCATTTTGCGCTGAACGTTGACAGGCTTGTCCCGAATCGAATACCTTCCAATTCTAAGCAAATGCATTAACCGTCAACTTTCTCCACCTCCAGCCGGTGGTACGAGCTCCGAGACGCTTCAACCGACTTCACATCCCCAAGGAGCTCCAGAAGGCACTGCCTTTCAAGAGCAAACCCAAACAGCAGCTGGCCAAAGGAAAGACAACCAGAGATCTGCAGAGGCCCGCTGTGATCAGGGAGCCCCACGAGAGGAAGGTGAGCAAAACGCCACTGTGCGCAAACATCATGCACATTCACCTCTCACCATTGGGGTGCTCGGTGTTGTTGGCTGAAACTATGCCGGTTCTGTTCATTCTGAGATAACCTTGAGACGCTGCAGTAAAATATGCCCGCCGGCACCCAGTACCAATGTTGTTTTTCTCGACCCGCTCCTGAAGGTGGCGGCCCTGCTCCACGCTCTAAGCACGGTCCACAACCACAAGAGGAAGAAAGCCCGCGTGGCGCAGCATGCCAAACACAAGGAGTTCCTGCAGCAGAAGAACAAGGACGAGGAGGCCAAGCTGAAGAGACAGAAGGAGGCACGCAAGAAGCTCTACCGTGTGATGGGCCAGATGGACAAGAAAAAGCAGAGGTCCAGCCTGAAGGGAGCGCCGCAGGATGACTGATTCGCTGCAGCCAAACCTCAACAGACTCTAACGGACACGCTTTTTATGGACTGTTTTTCACGTGTTTTTAAATATAAAATGCTTGTCTTGAAATTCAACTGTAAAGGAAATACGTATTTGACTTTTGAAACTTGTTTTTAATAAAACAAACGGGTTCCCTAAATCATAACCTCTTGCCCTTTGATAGTATAAGCTGCATATATCATTGTCAGTGATGCTATGTCAGGTGTTAGACTGTTGAACTAACTCTGTATTCTGCGACTTACGCTGCCTCAGCAGGGTTGTGCAGGCTCCATTCAGTGAGAGACTTGATCGGTTTGGGGTATAGTTCTTTTTCACATTGGCTACAAATCTCAGATCTGTAGTAAAGAGATGAGCTCTTTCTCTGCTCCGCCCATGACTTCTATCCAAATAAGACTGCTCACACATTGGCCAAGGTGGTGGGGATACTCCACCGCCTCTCTGTGTGTTTGACAACAGGGGGTTGATGGAACACTATCCACATCAGGCCTCGAGCCTGACGTCATCAGCCATGTGCTGGGATCGAAGGTCATGCTGGACCTCCTCCCACTGTCCAGTGATTGTGTGCAGCACTATTGGCTGACCTTTGGTGATGTGTGGAGTGCACAGCAGATTTCAGGGGGCCTGACTGGCAGTTTTCCTAGCGCAGTCGACGGGCGCAGAGGAGGAGGAGGAGGAGGAGGAGCAGAGTCGGTGGCTCACCCACTGAACTTGTGATGCACTCTACAGTGGTGGTGCCGTGTGATGCTTCACTGGGCTGGACATGCGCCAGTCCACCACATGCTTCTCTGTGCTGACCTTTGCACAGCCAGCTCTCTGCTGATTCTGTGCTTCATTGGGAAGCTTAGTGCCTTGCTACTAGCAACACAACACTAACAGAATTGCTAAGTCTGTTAGACTGCGTATTTACTTCAGGATTTGGGGACAGAATTGGTGTCAAGTGAACAGTTGTGCGACTGCAACCTAGAACAAATTGCTATTGATTTACCAGACTGGTCCCTTTCGGTCAAAACTCGCATATATTGTAACAGTATCCTCTGTTGTGAAGTTAGGGCAAAATTTCTCAGACTCGTAAATGTTTCTGAGGCACTGCGGTAACTATTATCTGCAGCTTTTATTTTGAAGGTGCGCTGCCGGAAGCAGGTATGAGGGGCGGCAGTTGTGCAACAACCAGGCGGATGAGAGCTGCCGCGTTGTAAAAGTTCAGAGTGTGGATAAAGCGCTTGTTCTCCAGGGGGAACGCGGGGCTGCTGGCCAGACTGGCTGTGGACAGGATGGCTCCGACTAACTCCATCCCTCTGCTCAGCTCGGGAGCAGGTAAACGCACTCCGCTACTAGCACCTAGCCTCCCCGTCTCTCTCTCGCACTCTACCTCTCCGTCCCGCTCTGTCGCTGCTGGTTCTCAGCCACGTGTATGTGTGACAAGCTGCCCAGGATCATCCCATCCACAGGCAACACGGTTTTCACGTTGCAAACACCCCGAACGCCACGAACAGTTTCCTGCTTGAGATGCTTCAGTCAGTGATGTATTAATGTTAATGTTCAGTGTAGCACTGACGCAACTGACACAGATGTTACTCTGGTCATTATGAGCAGATCAAGTGGCCGAGTGACAGCCACTGCTTCATTCATTCATTCATTCATTCATTCATTCATTAGTTTTTTTCTTTTCAAACTGGTCATTGGGATACAGAGAGCAAACGCAGCAAAGACGATAGTAGTGACAACAGTGGCAAGAACAATAACAGCAACGACTCTGCAGGTAGAACAGACAGGGAAAGTACCATCTCAGCAGGTAGAGAGAGGGACAATGACAACAGCAACACCTCAGCAGGTGGAAAGAGGGACAGTGACAACAGCAACACCTCAGCAGGTGGAAAGAGGGACAGTGACAACAGCAACATCTCAGCAGGTAGGGAGAGGAGAGAGGGATTGTGGCAACAGGAACATCTCAGCAGGGAGGGAGAGGAGAGAGAGGGATTGTGGCAACAGCAACATCTCAGTAGGTAGAGAGAGGGACAGTAACAACAGCAACATCTCAGCAGGTGGAAAGAGGGACAGTGACAACAGCAACATCTCAGCAGGTGGAAAGAGGGATAGTGGCAACAGCAACATCTCAGCAGGTGGAGAGAGGGACAGTGACAACAGCAACATTTTAGCAGGTGGAGAGAAGGAAGAGGGACAGTGACAACAGCAACATCTCAGCAGGTGGAGAGAGGGACAGTGACAACAGCAACATCTCAGCACGTAGGGAGAGGAGAGAGGGATGGTGCCAACAGCAACATCTCAGCAGGTAGGGAGAAAGTGACAACAAAGGGACAAGTGACAGGCTGTCAACAATACTGATATTGGACAGATCCTACCATCCCACAAGCCTCCCAGTAGTTATTTTGCTTCTACCACATCCAGTTTGAGGTAGTTGCAGCCCCTCAGTCATATTCTGTCACTAGGTCATTAAGTGTCTGTCTGTATTCAAGAAATGTGCGATCCATGCATAAGAAGAACA
>CM055207.1:18433059-18855559 GCA_029224185.1 Karalla daura | reverse complement strand
ACATGAGTTTTGGGTCACCCCGAGTCCATAGCATGATATTGGTGGTCGCACGGTTGAAAAACAGTAAGAAGGAGTGACAGGTTTCCGGTAATGAAACGATCACCCAGATCCAGTTTGAGAATCAGGTGGAGGGTCTAATCAGAGGCTTGGACTCCATCCACCGGCTCGGCTCACGCAGTGTCCAGGCCGGTTGAAATGGGTCGTTTGAAGGGGGGTCGGTGTCGTCCGCAAGAGTGCCACGGAGAAATGTTTTCAGTGGACGACTTGAAGCAGAGGAATGTGCTGCAGCGATGTCTTTTGTATGCGCTGGATGGAGCTAATGCGTGCCAGAGCTGATGCTGCGGTCTTCGTCCCCGCGCCCTCCTCCCCCCTCGCTAGGTCTCCCCAACGCGTTTGGCGGCTACGACGAAACCCCACAAGTGACCGCCTCCCATTTGAAGGTTAGCACGCTCTCACTCTGTTCTCTCTTTTCCCCTTGCGCGCCTTCCCTCCTCCTCTTCTTCTTCTTTTCTTTTCTCTCTTTGTTTTTTAGACATGTTCAGTTGTCAAAGCTAGCGAGTAAAAAACGTCATGTCGCGTCCCCTCATTCAGCCAGTCCCCCCCGGTAGAGATAACGCTCGTTGTCTCGTTGTGCAGGAGTTTGCCCGGGACGGACTGGTGAACGTGGTGGGGGGCTGCTGCGGGACCACCCCGGCGCACGTCAGGTGACCGTCTCGTGCATGGAAGATGTTTGTCTGCGGTTGGATTCACTCGATAAACATCCCCCCACCCTCCTCCCTCCTCCCCCCCTCCTCCCTCCCTCCTTACGCAGGGCCCTGTCCGAAGCTGTCAGGCACTGCCAGCCCAGAGTCCCAGCCGCTGACACGTACCAGGACCACATGCTGCTGTCGGGTACGCTCTGCTTGCCCAAGCCTTGAGTTATGTGCGGTAGTTATCGGTAGATATACGACATCAAATTCCTTTATTCCTTTAAAGCGTGTGTATGTGTATTGCCACTGGGGGACAGAGCATTTGCTTTTCATTCACCTTTTAGGGGTAAGTGCTCCCTTAACCGTACATCGGACGGAATGAGACGTGATGTGCTGACCTCTAGTCCCCGGGCTGGGCGTGACAGCTCGGGCGTTGTCTTCAGAAAGCTTGGGTTTAGAGTTTTTACAAAAAGAAAAACCGACAACAGCCGAGGTGAGAGCAAAAGAGCTCAGGCGGTGCGTCTCGTTTGCAGGCCTGGAGCCGTTCCGGATCGGCCCGTACACCAACTTCGTGAACATCGGCGAGCGCTGCAACGTGGCGGGCTCCCGCAAGTTTGCCAAGCTGATCATGGCGGGGAACTTTGAGGTCAGAGACGCCTTTTTTGGATCGGACCTTTTTTCCATTGCTATTGTCGTCACAAACGGGCGACTCCTGAAGCTCCCTGTCCGTTTCCCGGTCGCCGTCCAGGAGGCGCTGAACGTGGCCAAGGCGCAGGTGGAGATGGGCGCCCAGGTCCTGGACATCAACATGGATGAGGGGATGCTGGATGGCCCCACGGCCATGGCCCGGTTCTGCAACTTCGTCGCGTCGGAGCCGGACATCGCAAGGGTAAGAGGCGCGAGATCGCACCCGGGCACGTGCTTTTTGCCAAGGTCGAAGTCCACAGTGTTTTCTGTCCGGCCGAGCAGCAAAAGTACAGACAATCTAAGGATAGATTCTTTCTCGTCGTTGCGCAACATTACCGTACAGTCCGACCTCCCCAGATGGACCTTTTGAAGTACAGGTGACAGAAAAACTGAAATGACATCCACGATAGTAATAGCCTATAAGGACCCAGGTGGGGGAGCGGTGGGCCCGGGCCCCCACGGTCATTGGAACTTCACAGGACCTTCTCCTTGCACGTGGAAGTGAGGCCCGAGAACGGTCGGTCCTGCCCCCTGGACCGGACCTGTGCTCAGGCGGTCCGGGGGGTGGAGGGGGGCCCTCGGCACTGACCGAGGCCGGCCCTCCCCGCTCCCAGGTCCCGCTGTGCATCGACTCGTCCAGCTTCGCCGTGATCGAGGCGGGCCTGAAGTGCTGCCAGGGCAAGTGCATCGTCAACAGCATCAGCCTGAAGGAGGGCGAGGAGGAGTTCCTCCACAGGGCCGCCGCCGTCAAGCGCTACGGCGCCGCCGTGGTGGTCATGGCCTTCGACGAGGAGGGGCAGGTGAGCGGGCGCGCGCACACGCACGCACACGTGCCCTCGCACGCAAGCTTTTGAGCTGTCTGCCGTCCCCTCCTCTGCAGGCCACAGACACGGACCGCAAAGTGGAGATCTGCACCCGCGCCTACCAGCTGCTGGTCGGCCGCGTGGGCTTCAACCCCGACGACATCATCTTCGACCCCAACATCCTCACCATCGGCACGGGCATGGAGGAGCACGCCGACTACGCCGTCAGCTTCATCAGGGCCGTCAGGCTCATCAAGGTGGCGCCCCTTTCCCCCCCCCCCCCCGGCCGTTGCCGTTAGATCGCCATCGTCTCAACGTCTCATACGTGTGTGCGCGCGCGTGTGTGCCTCAGGAGACCCTGCCGAGGGCCCGCGTGAGCGGAGGCCTGTCCAACCTGTCCTTCTCCTTCCGAGGGATGGAGGTCATCAGAGAGGCCATGCACGGCGTGTTCCTGTACCACGCCATCAAGGTGAGCGCGGGGCCGCCGGAGCTCGGGGGGAAAAGAGAAGACACACCTGGGTGGACCGGGGGTGGGGGCGGGGGGGGGTGGGGGCGGGGGGGGAGTCTAGTTTTCGCGTTCTGGACACGTCTCTCTGGGCGTAAGTTGAAGAGGCGGAGCTCTCAAAGGTGGGCTAGGCGACAGTGGCGTCTTCCTCGTCCGATGAGAGAGTGGACGTCAGTCTTTCAGTTCTGACCCCCGTCTGTCTGTCTGTCTGTCTGTCTGTCTGTCTGTCTGTCTGTCTGTCTGTCTGTGCGTGTGTGTGTGTGTGTCAGGACGGGATGGACATGGGCATCGTGAACGCCGGCAACCTGCCGGTCTACGACGACATAGACAAAGAGCTGCTGCTGCTGTGCGAGAACCTCATCTGGAACCGGGACGCCGACGCCACCGAGAAACTGCTGGCCTACGCGCAGGTACGCGCGAGGGACATGTTCTGATTCACACACACACACACACACACACATATATGACCCAGCTGTCGTTTGAGTTGGCCTCTCCCGCTGGCAGAACGTCGTGAGGGGAGGGAAGAAGGCGGTCCAGACGGATGAATGGAGGGAGCGGAGCGTGGAGGAGAGGCTGGAGTACGCGCTCATCAAGGTCAGATGTCAGATGACGTCCACCCGGGACGCCATCTGACGTATTTTCACCTGAAAGTGACATTGAGCCCTTCCCTCACCCGCCTCGTCTCTGGCGGTGTTGTGGGGCTCTGCTGGAGCCCGTCTCCATCCCGGGGCCCACACACACACACACACACACACACACACACACACACACACACACACACACACACACACACACACACACACACCTTTCGCTCGGTCATTCTCGCCTCAGGGCGGTTTGGAGTCTCCACTCGATCTCAATGCATGGTTTCAGACTGTGGGAGGAAACCGGAGCACCCGGGGGGGGAGCGGTTGCACTTGGCGTGTGCGTGCGTGTCCACAGAAGTGCCAGATTTTGAAATGCTGAGCCGTCACCAGAGCTGTCTTGCCTCGCCAGGGGATAGAGAAGCACGTGGTGGAGGATGTGGAGGAGTGCCGGGCGCAGGTCGACCGCTACAGCCGGCCCCTCCGCGTCATCGAGGGCCCCCTGATGAACGGCATGAAGGCCGTGGGGGACCTGTTTGGAGCGGGCAAGATGTTCCTGCCCCAGGTAGGCCGCCACTTCCACACCCTCGGGACAGGTTTAGAACCATCAGCGGGTTCTACGATGGGATATGGGATAGGGTGGCGAAGCTTCAGGCTCAGCTCTCTTTTACTTTACAGCATTGAGAGCTGTAACGTTACCCTCATGTGGTCCACGGTTCCCATACTTGGTTTTACGGTGCTCTTGACAGCTGATGTGAAGTGCCATGTATGCCTGCCCGGACGCCGTTGCTCCACGCGGCATGAAAAGCGGCTCTCGCCTGTGCTCGTAGGTGATCAAGTCGGCGCGCGTGATGAAGAAGGCGGTGGGCTACCTCATCCCTTTCATGGAGAAGGAGAGGGAGGAGATGATGGCCTCGTCGGAGACGCCCGAGGATCTGGTTAGCCCCCCACCCCCCCACCCCCGTTACATTTTCCTTTGGAGATCCCGGTGGTGTTTTGCATCCCGCTGAACCCTCCTGTCCTGTCCGTGGTCCGGCCTCCCAGGACCCCTATCAGGGCACCATCGTTCTGGCCACAGTCAAGGGGGACGTCCACGACATCGGGAAGAACATCGTGGGCGTGGTCCTGGGCTGCAACAACTTCAGGTGAGACCGCGCGCCACGTCTCCGTCTCGTCGGGCCCTTGTGTTCCCAGACCCTCTGCGATCTGGGATGCTTCCTGTCTTTCAGGGTGGTCGACCTGGGCGTCATGGTCCCCTGCGATAAGATCCTCCGAGAGGCCATCGGTCACAAAGCAGGTACGCTGCCTTCCGCTGTGCTGATGGCATGTGACACCGTGATGTCGTCGTCCAAGTGGGAAGTGAGAGAAGCCAGGAACGCGGAGCGGCCGCGCATCCCCGTTCGATGCCGCATCCTTGTTTATCGCCGCTCCCGGACTTTTGCCGTCCCAGATTTTTGCCTCTCGGGCGGACTTCCTTCGGAGGCCGTCGCGGCTATATATAGCTTTTCAAAGGAAGTCCGCGAAAGGCTCCTCTCAGGCCTGAATCCCTCCTCCTCCTCCTCCTCCTCCTCCCCCTCCCCCCTCCCCTCCCCGCACGCGTGAAACGTTTTGTTCCTCCCGCGCCCGGGGCCGCCGTCCTGAAAGGATGGAGGGATTCAGGATTCCCGGAAGACTGCGACTGACTTGATCATAGTGAGGACAGCTTCAGATCCGCGAAACCACCGGATAGTTTGACAGTCTGGCTATGTTTTTACGTACGTCTCCCTCTCCACTTTCAAAAATCTTTCGGTGTATGATATAATATGGAATATAGGAAATATGGGAAATATGAGTAGAAATGCATGTAGGCTGTTCTCTGCAGTGTCCTGCAGCACTGGCACCAAAGCCACAGCTTTGGTGCTCCCATATCAGCCTGAGCAGCCGTCCGCGGTTCACTTCACCGTCTCGTCGTTCGCCCTGGAGCTCACACATCCAGATGCCGGCCGCGCCTCACGAGTCCGACGAGCGCAGCTCCACTCACGTCGTGAATGCTTTCCCCGGCCGCTGTAACGAGGGCCCGTCCCCGCTTTGTCCCCCGCAGATATCATCGGCCTGTCGGGCCTCATCACGCCCTCCCTCGATGAGATGATCCACGTGGCCAAGGAGATGGAGAGGCTGGGGATCACGGTGCCGCTGCTGATCGGAGGAGCCACCACGTCAAAGTAACCACTTCGATCCCGTGTCTCCCCTTTTCTGAGCTTCCGTCCGTCCCCCCCTCCCCCAGGACTGCTTTCCAGACCTTCATCGGGAACTCACCTGGAACGGTCACAGAGTCGAAGGTCGAAGGTTGAAGGAGCCGGCAGCACACTGAGCGGTCTCAGTGTGGTGCTCTATGTAGCTCGGAGTCCTCCTAGTCGGCCCTACAGCTGGAGGCCTGCATTCCTCAGCGTCTAACCAAATCCAAACCGTCCACTGCTCATCCCTGACCTGAGCTGCTACGGCTAACCTAGAAAGATAGCCCCTCCTTCCCCTGGTGGCCCGGTAGCGACGGCGAAGGCCCGAGAGGATGCGTGGCCTGTGGCCGCGCCCCCAGAGCGCCAGGCGCAAGTGTCGAAACGGGTCTTCACCAGGCAAAGAGCCTGGGCGGGAGGGGACGGGAAGGGAGCGAGGGCGAGAGTGATGAGACGAGAGGGAGCGAGGGGGATGAAAACCAGACTGTGCAGATGTGGCGGTGAAATGGGTGACGAGAAGTGCCTCACAGCCTCGTCAAGGGACAGCAGGGACGGTTGATGCTCGACTCGACCCTCTGTGTCTGTTCTCCGACAGGACGCACACGGCGGTGAAGATCGCCCCCCGCTACGCCTCCCCGGTCGTCCACGTCCTGGACGCGTCCCGGAGTGTGGTGGTGGTAAGGACACCCCCCCCCCCCCCCCCCTCCCCTCCCGCCCCACGCCGCCGATCCGCGACCCGTGCCGTGAGTGTCGTTTGTCCTGTCCCCCCACCCAGTGCTCCCAGCTCCTGGACGAGGCGTCGAGGGAGGAGTACTTGGAGGAGCTGAAGGAGGAGTACGAGGAGATCAGACAGGAGCACTACGACTCCCTCAAGGTGAGGCAGCTCTCCCGCGCGGGTCCCCCCCCCCACCCCCACCCAGCTGACCTGCGATCCTCTCCCCCCTTTTCCCCAGGACCGTCGCTATCTGTCTCTGTCCCAAGCCAGGGAGAAGGCTTTGCGCATAGACTGGCTCTCTACGCCCCAGCCAGGTATGCCTCTACAGCTGCACTTATTACCTTATTACCCTCGCATACTGTTTTGCTGAGGCGGTGTACGGGAGCGAACGAGGTCAAGGGCGCGGACGGTTCGCCTGTGTGTTCAGTCATGTCCATCCAACCCTGCGGCATGCGCAGTTAGGATCCGAGCACGGTAGACGTTGACCGAGCTGTTCGATGCCGAGACCCCGGAGAGACTGTCCAGCCTCTGTGTTCCAGCGCGCCCTCAGTTCCTGGGCACCCGCGTGTTCGAGCGCTACGACCTGGACCGCCTCCGGGACTACATCGACTGGAAGCCTTTCTTCGACGTGTGGCAGCTGCGGGGCAAGTACCCCAACCGGGGCTACCCCAAGATCTTCGACGACAAGACAGTGGGTACGTCCGGCCCGATCGCCGAGCCGCAGGCGTGGGTGTCTACGGGGTCTCCTCACCGGGCGGGATCTCCCTCCCCGCAGGTGCGGAGGCGCGCCGCGTGTTCGACGACGCCCAGCGGCTCCTCGGCCGGATGCTGGACGGCCCCGGCCTGCGGGGCCGCGGCCTGGTGGGCTTCTGGCCCGCCCGGAGCGCCGGCGACGACATCCACGTGTACGAGGGCGAGGCCGAGGCGGCGGCGGCGGCGCCCGGGGGCGGCCGGCCCCTCGCCACCTTCCATGGCCTGAGGCAGCAGGTCAGGCCCCCGACCGGCAGGCTGGGATGGTGGAGGTGGCATGCATTAGAGTGTGCGTGTGCGTGTCCGCAGGCGCAGAAGGACGGCGGCGGCGGCTCGGAGGCCCACCTGTGCCTGTCGGACTTCGTGGCCCCGGCGGGCGGCGGCGTGGCCGACTACCTGGGCCTGTTCGCCGTGGCGGTGTTCGGGGCCGAGGAGCTGAGCCGCCAGCACCAGGAGCGGGGCGACGACTACAGCAGCATCATGGTCAAGGCCCTGGCCGACCGGCTGGCCGAGGTACGGCCCGGCCGCCCGCTCAGCTCACTCAGCTCAGCTCAGCTCAGCATCCGGATGCCTCAACGGCTCTGTCTGTGCTCTGTCTGCCCCCCCCCCCCCCCACCCTCAACCCCCGCAGGCCTTCGCCGAGGAGCTGCACGCCCGCGTCAGGAGGGAGCTGTGGGGCTACGGCGCCGGGGAGGCCCTGCAGGCCCCGGAGCTGCACAGGCTCCGCTACCGGGGCATCAGGCCGGCGGCCGGCTACCCCAGCCAGCCGGACCACACAGAGAAGATCACCATGTGGAGGCTGGCCGAGATCCAGCAGAAGACGGGTGAGAGGGCCGCACGCCGCAGCGCCCGCGCGCTCTCCTGATCGCTCCCCTTTGTGGTTCTTTCCCACCTTCCAAACGCCGTTTTGATCTCCCTGTGCTATCTCCCAGAGACATGTGCCTTTAGTGACAGCGTGTATCTCCAGCCATAACTGTGTGTGTGCGTGTGCGTGCGTGTGTGTGTGTGCGCAGGCATCGCTCTCACAGAGTCCCTGGCCATGACGCCTGCCGCCTCGGTGTGCGGACTTTACTTCTCCAACCCTCAGGCCACGTACTTCGCCGTCGGGAAGATCACCAAGGAGCAGGTTCGGTCCGACAATCCGCCTTCTTTTCCTCGACGTGCGCGGATGTCAGGGGGAAACCTCCGTTTATGGATTCTGCTCAACGCCGCGGCGGTGGCGGTGACAGATCTTTTCCCCCCGTTAAATGACTGTTTCAACTCATGGTAGGAACCTCACTGAGCAGGACGCAAACTGGAGCTGAGCTTGTGTTTTCTCCGCTCTCCTCGCGCTCAGGTGGAAGACTACTCCGGGAGGAAGGAGATGGCAGTGGCGGAGGTGGAGAGATGGCTGGCTCCCATACTGGGATACGACAGCGAGGAGTAGGCTGGGAGATGGAGCAGAGCCGACCCAGGACCGGCCTCACAGTCCGGCGACAGGCTCTCGCTGCGGCCGCAGACCTTCGGATCCGCTCAAGTCCCCTCACGTGTCATTGAACTTTGCAGAAGAACATTTGGCCTCATCCTCCCATTGAACCGCCTCTTTTGACTTTTTTTTCCCCCCTCTTGAAAAAGTTGTTGACTTGAATGTTTGACATTTTCAATTGTATTTAACAGGGTAAGGGTCGGGTTCAAGTTTCCCTAGAGTCAGTTTTGCATCAGAGTCTCTCATCGTCCTATCATGATGCGATCCGATCATAGATTAGGTTTCACTTCGTCTTCAAGTTCTTACATTTCAGTATGGAGAGTTAGGGTTAGGGTTAGGCTGTAGTAGGTCATGTTGAAAGGAGTTGAATTAGAAGGTAGTGGTAACGGCCTGATACAGTTGATAAGGTTATCGTTTTCAATCGACTACTTCCCCGATTGCGGTAATCAATGTTCAAAAGTTTCAGTGTTATCAACAAAATGAATCTGTTGTTCTGAGAGATTTGTCAAAAAGCGCTTCATTACGGCAACGGTCGTTACCACTGGTCGGCCATTGCTTCCAGGGCCTCCAGTGTCACGTGCAGTCGTGCTTCTTCAGGTTTTGTATATCATGCAATCATCCTCACTATCGGCTCGGGTGGGTTGCCTGGGGCATGGTTTCGTACTGGCCTCGTGATTGTAAAGAATCTCGATCGTAAGAGGGGCTTCCCAACCGGTGGCTTGTGGTCAGTCCCGATGGAAACCAGCACGGCCTCGGACGTTCGTCTTCAGTCAACCTAGGCGTCTTGCTTTCGCCTTGAACGCGTCTTGCAGAGCCGCAGAACGGCTTGCCCCGGACGGTTGCGAGTGTCGGTCGGGTGACCTGCACGTTACGCGTTCACAGAAATGAGAGCGTGTGCGCTGAAAGCTGCGGTTCATGTGTGTCTTAGCGGGGCGTCACTCTCGACAACAGAACCGAGCAGCAGTCGGTTTGAAAGAAAGTCCGTTGAATACAGGAAGACAAACATTGTGAAGGACTGTGGGGGTCTTAAGGCGACGCGTTTCCCTGTCTTGGTAAGAAATCAAACTTCCGTGAGAGCTTAAGTACGATAAGACACGAGGGTCCTTTCTTTCATCTAAACGTGTTAAACCAAACGGGTTGAGAAGGCCTCCTCTTCAAGCTACAGTGAAACGGTACATGTTTATCCTGTGGGGTAACGATAGCAGTTGCGGTCGCTTTTTCTATGAAACTTTTGAAAGTCTCTCTCGTATTTTCTTACACTGAAAAAAAAAAAGATGTAAATCAATGTTGGTGACACTGGAAAGCTGGAGTGAACTGTCCTCTGTTGCTTGAAATAAAAGAATTTCAACGTTCTCAGTTCTGCATGCCAGTGGTTTTACATGAGAGTCCTGTTATGAGACAATTCCTTAGTGATTCTGACGGTCTTGGGTGGGGAGCTTAGTACTGCATTTCTGCTGCACGTCACAGAAAGTGCTTTGTGCGCAACCTCCCAGCAAGGAGGAATCCAAGCTGTGGTCCGTTTCTATATGGAGTTTCTATGTTCTCCCTGTGTGTGTGTGGGTCTCCTCCCTCAGTCCGAAAACGTGCACCAAGTTCAATATGGGGCTGTTATCTGTGGGGAGCTCCTGTGGAGCGCAAAATCGTAGAAGAGAGCAGAAAAAATATCTGTGGAAAGTGTTTTGCTAGCAGTCATTCCTGGTTAGGAGGACCACAGAAAGAATCGTGCTTTTGTCTTGTCTCGTCTCATCTTCATCGTGCCTCTTCATAACGATGTCATCTCAGGGCACTTTAGATGAGCAGGCAACATAAACAGTGTACAAGGGTGAGAGGCTTTGTACCCGAGATCCTCAGCCCACCTCTAGAGAAAATGAACCTCAGCCAATTTTAGTTGCAGTGTCATCTTTTCTGTCATTTCCCAGCGCTAGATCATGGCCATAGATGAGGGTTGGAACGTAGACAGAGCTTCGCCTGCGGGGGTCATCTCTCTCTTTACCACCACAGACTGGTAGATCGTTGGGGACTCCACCCTGGTCTGCATGTCTATCTCCCGTTCCATTTTGGGAGGGGGTTGACCCACAACCCGTCACGACCTCATGAGCCTCAGATTCCGAAGTGCTGACTTCCATCCCGGCCGCTTCGCACCCGGAGCCGGCCCGCACCAGTGTGAGCTGGGTTTCACTGATCCACGAGGCCAGTAGGATGATGAAGCAATCAGCCATCCATTTCATACGAAATCCATCCCTGCATATACTGTCGACTGTCGACCCAACTGTCAGGAACTGCTCCTCACGTCCCGCATGGAATGCTGACTTCGGCTGAGGAATCACATCAGTGGAAAAGTTTGGTGAGCCTCCCCAAAGAAAATCATCTGCATGGCATACAAGAACTCCTGTCACCTGCACTGCTCGTCTGCCAGATCTACGTGTGACACTTTACCACTCCTTCTCGCTTCACTGTTATACCAATACAATGATCCACCAGCACGACCACATACACCTTTCTCAAGTTTCCATAATACCCCTCCACTGCCTGCCCCTGGGGATGGACGGACACAAATATCCCGAGAAAGCCTCATGTCCTGTAAAAATGCAGATTTGTCCATGGAACGGACTTGCCACTTACGTTGACAAATTACTCTTAACAGTAACCTTTCTCAGGCACAGGTTGGGGAATTTTTCTGTGGCTCTTGAATATTACATTTTTCATATCCCCCGGTTACCAGTCTGGCTTTAGGCGCAATACCCAGTTTCTTTTAGACTTCAGACCACTTTTGGCCTGTATCTTCAGATTCCTCAAAAACATCATTATTCAGCCAGTTCTTTATTTTGTTGATTCTGTTTATTATTTATTATTTTTCATTACACATGTATAGTGGTTGGTATGTGACATGTCAACTGCCTCCTTTTGTTTAGAACTGCCATCAGGTTCAATATATTGTAGATGACTCATCATATACCCAGCATACTCTGAGTAAAATCACGTTTCCTCCAGGGTGATGCAGGGATGAGAACTGTAAATAGTATAATGAATGTAGTAAAAGAAAAGACCAAAGTATTTGTGTCCCAGCAGATTACTAGGCAGCTGCTTCGATGTATCACTTTTAGTCTTTCATTTAAACTGAGAAATCATTCTTCATCTTCATTAATGGGTGGTGTTCAGTCCATATATGTTCCATTACCATTTTATGTTTATACACCTATATGAACAGTGGAAAATTAAGTGACCTCAATAAACAAATACAGTTACCTAAAATATACATTATCTATGCAATAACACAGTTTAAGGAAAACTTTGGCATTCAGTCAGGCAAAAAAACATTTTTTTTCCCAAAATTATTTATATTTATATTATTTTTTTCCAAATATAATGACCAAAAACATAAATACCTGCAGGCATTTCTTTTTGGAATTATATTTGAAAGATGAATGTATATGTATGGATAGACAGGCAAGCAGACAGACATAAACTTTATTGATCCCTCTGGAAACAAAAATGAATTGTACAACTTCCAGTGATTCTTACTGCTGGACATGAAATACATTTATCGGGATGTAATTGCTTTTTTTTTTTTTATTGTAACATCTCTCAGTATCTGTGTGGGTGGCCAGGTTTTTCTGTGTTGAAATTTGTAAATCTGTAAAACAATCTGTAAATGTATACTGATATTTGTGTGTATGTTGATGAAACTGATCCTGGGTATTCATCATCTGTGCATAACAATCAATCTGTGCTTACACAGATATAAGTATATATATATATATATATATATATATATATATATACACACACACACACACACACACACACACACACACACACACACACACACACACACACACACACACACACATACACATACATGTATACATATGATGGACATATGGATGGATAAATGGATGATGGATGCATGACGTTGGATTGATGGATTATTGATATATTGGTGGGTGGTTGGAAAATGGATAGATGGATGGGTGAGTGGGCAGGCCACTGGACACATAGATGGTGGGTGGACGCATGATGGATGGATGATGCTGGATTGATGGATTATTGATATATTCATGGATGGGTGAATGAATGGATGGATGGATGGATGGATGGATGATGACAAGTGAATGAAAAGATGAATGGGTTAGGGTTAGAAAATGATGAGTCACCCATCATTCACCCTTCCACCCATCCACTCACCCATCATGCGTTTAAGGGTAAGTGGATGGATCTATGGATGTCCAAATTGTAGGATTAATACAGGATCATCTTCTCTTCCATACATCCATTATGTTACATGCGTTATACCCAGTGGTGTGGTTGGGGTCTGCAGTTGCCTATCTCCGGGTCACATAGGATGAAGTGAGGGGAAACACCCCGGACAGTGCTTCACAGGGCACACACACACACACACACCATTCACTCTCACTTTCACCTAAGAACAATCTCATATCGTCTCATCTCACGACGAGCGAACCAAAAGAACTACACCAATAAAATGCTGGACACAGATCCATAAACGCTCTCGTCGCCCGCGCGCGCGCTCTCTCGCACGCGCCCGCTCACACCTGTGCAGCTCCTCCTCCCGATGAGCCCGCTCTGTCCAATCGGAGGCGAGCTTCAGCTGCGCGTGGTTTCTGCGGTCTGCAACACACACACACACACATACACACAAACACGCGCGCACGGCGCAGCCAGCCTGTGCTCCACGCGCAGATCCAGCACGAGCTTCGCGGAGCTAGCGTTCACCATGGCCGAGGGAGGAGAGGCCGAGGACGAGGTCCAGTTCCTGAGAACTGTAAGTCACTGTGGCGCCTGGCAGTCGGGACACTGCGGACTGCCACTGCGGCTTTCTGCTCGCTGTGTGTGTGCTTGTGTGTGTGTGGTGTGTGTGTGTGTGTGCGTGGCTGTGACTCTGACTCTGACTGTGTGTGTGTGTGTGTGTGTGTGGGCAGGGAGTTTACCGCATTAAGGCTGACAGGTCTTTCTCAAACTGTGGCCAGTGTCAGCGAGCCCGCATCGCCCTGACGGAGCGCCGGGAGGATGCGGGAGGTGCGGAGGGATGGAGACAGGAGGATGCAGGAGGAGAGGAGAGGAGAGGAGAGGAGAGGAGAGGGTGAAGGAGGAGAGGAGAGCAGGGCTGCCTGGAGCAGGCTGGAGGAGGAGGAGGAGGAGGAGGAGGGTGGAGGAGGTTGCTGTCCTTGTTGGGAGAGGAGCGGAGCAGGCTGGGCTGCGGGTGGAAGCAGAGCGCAGTGCGGTGCGGAGAGGCAGCGTGAAGCCTCCTACATCTGCTGCTCCTCACTCATATTCGCACTTGCACTGAAGCTGTGTGTGTGTGTGCGTGCGCGTGCAAACGTGCGTGCGCGTTTTTGAGGTTTGCCCGCAAATGAAGTCAGCTCTGAGTGAGTGAGCAAGAGAAGGAGCTGTTGCATTTCAGAAGTCAAGCATGGATCCCCTGCAGCCCGGGTATGAGATTGCATTGTTGTCAAAAGAACGTGCCGGGCTCACAAGTCTACCCGGACGTGTTTTCGTATGGCAATTCACGTTCAGAGGTTCATTTCAAGCCTGACATTGAGTAGTGCTTGATGGTTTCTCCATCCAACATCCAGCCCATTGTCCCCGCTGCAGTTTATGTTCTACATGGTCAGCATCAGTATCCTGAGAGCTGCCCCACTGCTGGTAGAAATTCCGCCGAGCAAGGTGAAACCACTGCACCGGAGGGACATTTAGCAATTTGTTAGATCACCAATGCTTCACGTCCATATTCAGCATGCGAAGCTGCGCAAATTCAGATCCCCTAAATCTGTGATGTGTAACGTGAAAGGAGTCCGGTTCAGTCTCACCCCAAACTGAGGCCTTCCCAGCGCAAAGAGAGAGAGCAGTGTTGTTTTCAAAGAATTTCCACCTGCCAATAAGCCTGATAGATGCTGATAGGGATCGGATTACTCACGTGGAAATTCACCACTTCAGAGATTCGAGGGGAACAATTTTCTGGAGTTCCTCAAGCAGAGCAGGGAAATGGTTCAAACCAAGTGGAAAATCCAAAATTTCACTAAATGCGGAGTGATGCTGCACAGATCAAAGGTAGCAGGGACAGTGTTTGGGGTCGATCTCATTAAAGATGCGCTCGTGTCTCCCGTCCAACACCCCATGCCAGCAATCACAGAAATGGATGAAAGCTGAGTCATACTCCCTGTAAATGTGCCTGTAATGTAGATTAAGGGCTGAAATACCACAACAGTGTGAATAAATGAAACAGAGAGCAGGTATGATACAAGTAGGCATGTGCTTATCAAGAAATGGTAGAGATGGTCATTACACACTGTAGAATGATCAGAGTCTGTGATTAAGATTTTATCTCCTTTGTTCTTGAATTTCGGCCCGTGACGCCACTCCTCAAAGTACGACAGAGAGCTGAAATGACATTCCTGAATGCAAGGGGTGCCGAAACGATGAGTCTGTTTATATTCATGAGTATCAGAATGAAGAAGGGTAACTGACAGTGATTTGGATGATTGGAGAGAACAATCAAATCATCTGTGCCAGCCTCTCAGATGTGTGTTCACCGAGGACTCTTTGAGAATGATTATCTTTTAAGACTTTTGCACAGGCAGGGCCTATGGCACGGTTGTCATTCTAAGCAGCTGGTACACTGACACACGGAAAAAACAAATGACAACAGTACAATGAGATATGTCACTGGAGGACATGTGGGACACCTGAAAGTTCCTTAAGAACATGTGGAAGCCAGGAATAGTACCTCTCATCACTGCTGTGACTATGGACGTGACCTTATTCTCAATATCCTCGTGGTATTTGTTGTAGCCGGACAAGCTCGATCTCATTTTCCACTTTGCTTTTTAAACACTGACATTATCTGATTCGTTCGGTGATAACCACTTTACCAAAATATTACCAAAGTGGATGAATAATAGTCACAAATGACGGTGCTGTGACAAGGGAAGCTGGTAGAAGATCACTGTGATACATTGGTACACAATATGTTTATGTATTCATCCCATAAGACAAAACAAGACAGTTTAAGATGGCGCATCGCGTGTCAAGAATTTGAAGAAGCATTTTGAAATAATTGTATAGAGCACACATGAATTGGTAAGGACTGACTCACATGTTATAACTTGTATTTAAGGAGACATAATATGCTCATTTATCCTTCTTTCACGTGGTTTCCCGGTGTCTAAAAGTAATGGTAGTAGCATGCTTTGGTTGAAAAATCGGTAGATTGCGCACGACCGGCTTTTCTCTTGACAACCCTGCTATGAGTGCTTGGTTTTAACGCCTTTCCATTTAAATGCTTTTGAGCTCTGCGTGGCCCTGCCGAGCAGAAGACGTGAGGACAGTGTCATGACCAGTGTGGGAAAGAAATAGCTGCCGGACGATAACCTGCGGGGCAATTGTACAGACCTCAGTCCGAGAGAAACATCAGGAACCCTGCATCCGACCACAGAGCAACAGTGCCCGGCTTTGGTGGTGGACATTATGTGGTTGGGCTGTCGCACAGAGGTGAGGACGAGTTAATGGCACATCCTCCCTCTGACTGGGATAGGGAGCGGGGGTGGGACTATGCAAATCGACCCCCTTGATATGTAACAAGAAGACTCAAAATCAAAGTGGTTTAGATGCATTTTGTGACTCTGGCAGTTCACTAAACACTGACTCAGTTGTTGAAACTTACTTCAAAGGGGTCAGGAGGCACTCTAGATACACAATTATACATACTAAAGCAATGCAAAAGTTAGTTTTGCGTAATATGTCCCCTTTAAAATGAGATCTATGTCTGAATGAGAAGGACTGCATTTTTCCCAGCCTCAGAGGAGTTAACACACTTGGAACACACTGGTATCAGTTGTTGAGCAGGTGTAAACACAAGTGGATAATGTGTTGGTATCTGTATCATGTAGGTAACTGTTCAAACTAAGAGAGGGATAAAAGTGAGAGCACTCAAGGAGCCAGGACTGTGATTTCTTAAAAATGATCAGCACTGTACCATGAAAGCATCAACAACCGCGTCATTCGGCCACCTTACACTCAGCAATGTTATCGTAGGCCAGCAGAAAGTCGGCATTTTCGCCTGTTTACGCAGGAACCGAAATGCAGCAATGTGGATGGTCTTCTATTCCTCCTCTCCTGGGCCTATGGCAGGAAGAGCTGGTGACGTCACCGTGGAAAACAGTGCCTGGGTTTTATTGTTTTTCTCCGGAGGACTCTGGGTTGCTGCAGTGGAGGATGCTGATCCCCGTACGCGCCGGCTCATTTGATCAGGCGTTGCAGCCCCTTTTTTTGTAGCGCGGGTGATGGGGTGTGGATTACAGGTCAATGGGTAGCATCAAACGAGCTGCACTCTCCAGGTCCAGTGATTCAGATCCGCTAACTGATGCCCTTTCGGCCCATACTAAACGGTCTTTGGTGCAACTGACCTCAGTGGGTTCTGTATGGTCCCGCTGATCGCCCAGACAGACGACAATACTGGCGACTGGACAAAACCGTGTCCCGTCCCACCCTCTCGGTGTGAATGCAGCACTGTGGAATGCCCGTGCCCTGGCTCCAGCCGGGTCGGACCCCTGTGAATTCACACCGCGCGTCTTTTGCGCCGCTAATCTCCGCCTCGTCCCCGCAAATTAGCCTCATCGACTCGACGTTGATGTCGATCGGGCAGGATGTGTGTTTGTGTAAAACACGCCGGTGTGCCACCTCCCTGGCCGCAGCTGTTGCAGTGTTTATCCACGTGTCCACGCTGGGCGCCCGCCGTCACCGCGTATCCTTTTCCCGTCGCGCAACGCGCCCGTGCCGTGGGGTGAGCGCAGCGAGTGAGATGGCTTCATGCTCCGAGAGCCTGTAGTGGCGCAGTGCTCAAAGGAGAGGAGCCTGTGAGTGCCCAGCACCGGAGTTGCTTCCGTTTAATACTTCATTAGGTGCCGGAGTCTGAGCAATCGGCCACGCGCGCGCACACACACGCACACACCGGCCTCATCGCATGGGATCGGCAGAGGCAGGCGCAGGAAGGCATGGCCGGAGTAACAGTCATTCGCAGTGCCCGTAAACGCCATTCAAATCGTCCACAATTACCTGACACATTACCTGCACAGACCTGACACGCATTGCCGCCCTTAGGACCATATTGCGCACGGTCCATTTAAGATGCTTTGCCTGGATGTATCCTAAAGAAAACAAGTCCTTTGGTCATCAGAGTTTGATTGAACCTTATTTAACCCTATAACCCTATTTAACCATGTTAAAGACCTATCGAGATCAAGTCCTCTGTCACAAGGGTGACCTGGACATGTCACAGTGGACAGAACTAGTGGACATCAGTGACAGACGCAGACAGTGAAACATCAAGCGTCCGCAATTTGACAAATATGTATCGAAGAAACAATCAGCATGAGTGTCAGAATCAGTATCCTTAAACTTTAATAGCAGTTTGACATATCAGCTGTATATGTATATGTATATGATACAGTCTATCAAACTCAGTATTTTCAGTCCAATCATCTTACCCATTCAAGTAGTGCTGCTGTGTGCCAACAACTGTTTCCTCCTGCCAGTGATGTTAGGTTCCACTACCTGGAACTACATGTCTAAAGTACAATGATAAAATAAATGTCCACCCATGCTGTCTCCCTGTTCTTTTCTCACTCCTCCCCTCCGCTTCCTCTCCTCCCGTTTCCTCTCTCTCTCGTTCCATCCTCACCTTTCATCCGTCTCCCAACCCCCCCCACCCCCCCACCCCCCACTCCCTCTAATCCTACTGCGCTCTCTGCTAAGTGCACTTTGAATGCAGATCAATACCCGGTTACTGGTGACTGCTGATGCCTCAGCACAAAACAAACAGCATGGCGGCAGTCCTGTGCTTCGCCTTCGTTTAATCTCCGGCGCGGAGAAATGCAGACGGTCCAGACAGGCCGCTCGAATTCCAGCGGAGACGCACTCCAGGTCAATTAAAGGGACACCCTTCTAATCTCCCCCGGCTATCAAACACCCGGCCCCTCCACGAAGGGTGCCATCCTCAGGCAAACACTGGGATGCGTGTTCGTTGTCCCATTCATGCACACTGTTTTCCTTATTGGATTTATTCATCCAATTATCATACAGTGTACGGTTGCACAGGAGTAGGAATCACCTCATGCATACATGTCGTTTAAAACAAACCTTATTATTATAATTATCATTATCTTCATCATCACATTTAGCGCTTTCCATTTATAAATCCATCATCCTAATCACGCTGTTTCGCTTTCCCGGCTCCGCTGGTGCTTTTCTCTGGGACACAGAGGACGAAGACAAGGAATTAGATCGCGCAGGGAAGAAGCTGAAGTACCCAGAGAAACTCCACACAGTACATGTCCATACAGTGTATGATGTGAAGCAACAGTATTAGCCAGAGCCACGCTGTGCGAGCATAGTTCAGGCTTGAGTTGTCTCGGACACAAGGACTGCATGGTTGGGATTAGGAAGAGTAGATTGTTTGGTTTAAATAACAGCAGTGAAGAATAATACATGCACGCACGCATGCACGCACACAGACACACACACACACATTAGTGGTCGTAATACTGTAACAATCCTGCAGCTGAGGTTGGATGCTTACAGTCTGCCGTACAGAGTTACTTCCAGGCTGTTACTGTCCCATGTTAGGAGAGGTACCTGCTCTAGACATGACACTCTAAAACACGTTTTCAAGAGGCCGTGAGAGTGACAGGCGTCAACGTCAGACAAGCGTGCGGCGTGCGAATGCGCGATCACGAGAACGGGCTGGGAGAGTTCAGGCTCGGGAGCAGCCTGGCACCGCTTGTTTATGTTCTAAAAGTTACTGTACCCATTCTGCCACTTCAGCACTGTCCTAAATTCATCACGGGAGCTCTGTTCCCCATGTAAGGCCATGCTCCTCAGCCTGCGGCAAAGCGAGGTTTCATTATCATACAACGCTGACCCAGTACACAACCGATACTTCAATAAGCGGCACAAAACAATCGCTGGTTGTGGGAATAGTAGATATCGAAGGGAGAGGACAAACCTGTTTAAACCACAGTTCAGCAGCTTACTAGTGAGTTTATCACTTTCAGTATGTGCTCAGGCTGAGTTGAGTATTTCCGGCATCGGCTGACGAGTTCACGTTGACCAATCGCGCAGAGCTGGGGCTTTATATACCTCCTGTATCAATAATTCACAGTATGGATCTGTGCAAAGTCGTGCTAGTGATGTCATCATCCCGAGAGGTAATCGATGATTTTTACTTCACAGCCCATCCTACGTCCACAGGCGTCTCAGAGATCTCCAAAATCAACATTCCGCCACAAAAGAATATGAACAAAAGGGAAGCCAAACGTTCCTCTCACATATACAAGACTTGATGAGCCTTTGTATGAGAGGGAAGGGAAAGGGGTTTAATAATGGCGGATCAGTCCGGATGTTTCTGGACGGGCTCTGGGACACCATGCAGTGCCACAAATGGAAGCATCAAAATGCTGCATATTGGCTTTGAAACGTGCTTGTTCACCAGGCCTTTAGGGAGAGCCAACCTGAGGAGTGGAGCAGTGCTATGGGACCAGGCCATCAGAATGATCCAAAAGTTAGCCCAACTTCCTCCTGAGCATCCTGATTTGGCTACTGTAGGCCGCTGTAGTTATTCACCCTCGGCTCACTTTAAAGGGGTGAGACACCAATAAGGTGAGACACCAATAATCAGAATTTTGAGATGGAGACCAATCTGAAACTACATTTACAAACACCACTCTAAAGATTCTGTACTAAAGGTCATTGGGGATGTAAAGAAAAGCATGGCTGTACAAATCTGGGATTAGATTTATCAGATCTACAAGCACGCCAAAGATGAACTCAGTCTTTGCAAACAAGTGGACAAGTAGCAGCCGTCTTAAACAGTTTGGTCGCTTAAAATGAAAGCGATTTCATTTGAACAAAGCAGTCCGTCGCTTCCCCATCTATATTAAAACAAAAAAGAGATAGATGCCTGGTAGACCCAGTGTGGAAGACGACCTGTGTGGTGCAGGGCGAGTGTGAGTGGGCGTCGAAAAAATGGCAGTGGAAAAACCAATTGTCTTCCATCAGCACCACACACACACACACACACACACACACACATACACACACACACACACACACACACACAAAGAAACTGATGAGGGCTTTTTTTCAGTATGAAAGTTTAATGACTTCCCTCCCAGTTCCACAAATGTTATGTCCTCTCTCCAAGCGGCACACAATTCCCCGGCTATCCATCAGCCGCAGACCCTGGACGTGCGACGGCGGCGTGTTTGCCACAGACGTGGCGTACAGGCGTGGCGTGTGACACCAGAGGGTGTGCGCATCACAAGCGAACCCCATTCCTCCTTCAGTCCTTGTCACGCAGAGGCCATTTCGGGCCTGCTGGCGGGACAATAACAGTGGGCGAAAGTCAGTGAGTGAGATTGCATTAAATGGCGTGTTTGGATGTAAGAACATAACGTTTCTCAGCCTGTTGAAATCGGTTGAGATCGAATGATGCGAGGCACCAGCGGCGCGGTCTTTTGCGCACTGTCGAGTTGTGTCGGTCCTTTCCTCTGCACTTTTTCTGACACTTGAAATGACAGCGCACGTTCCGCTGTGCATGCGATCGCCGAGCGTGGGATTAAAAAAAGCTGGGACGGTGTATTTTCGACACCCGGTATTTCCGTTCCCGGCCGCAGCACTGGAAGCTGTTTTTAGCGAGAGGAGAGTCTGGCTCCGTTTGATTTCTTCCCCTTGAAAAGCAGAAAATAACTCCTTCAGCTAATTCAGGTACCCTTTATTTTTCCACCTCGCGGCTGTCATAAAATCTATCGTCTGTCACTGAATAATCTGTGAGTTCACGCCCTGTGTTAAGTTTGGTGATGAGGGTGCTGATCACCACGCGGCTGTCATAGTACAGTTACTAAAAGGGTTAGTAACTGTCTTCACCATAGCACGCCACTCAGATGAGAGGCCAAGAATAAGAGAAATTAAGGCACTGTTAAGGCACTGTTTTCAGTAGAGAGAGGGATACTGCAAGGACCATCTACTTGTCCAGTTAGGGTCCTAATGCTTTTAAAGATTGCAATGAGTTTTGGGCACCGTGGAGTAGTGGGTTAAGGCGTAGTACCATGAACCCTGGGGACCTAGGTTCGATTCCGGCCTGAGGTCATTTCCTGATTCACCTCCTGTGACCTGCAGTCCTACCCAAATGAATGCAAAAAACCCCTGAAAACATCAAAAAAAAAAAAAAAGGTAATAACAAGGTCATTTGTTCAAACAGAACAAGCTCAACAGCACAACATGGGAGGATTGAAGTGAATTGCAGTAACCAGTTGATTCAACCCAAGAATCACACATTTAAAGGCTGGTATCAGTGAATGTTTCTTAAAGACACTTTCAAAAATATTCTTAAATGCTCAAACTGAATAATAATTGTGACTTGATGATCGAGATAATAGTGTTATTTGGAATTCATTGAGCCAACAGGTAGCGTGCTCAGACAGCCAATGAAAAACAGATCTGAAAGCAGCGTTTACTACGAATACCTCTGTCTTTCTTCTCTGCTAATCACAGAAATACAAGCACACACACACACACACACACACACACACACACACACAGACCAGTGGTTGACCATTCTTCCTTGGGCTTAACCCTGGACAGGCTCAATTAAACAGCATACGCCGCCGCTGAATAATTCAGGAGCGGTGAGACCGCTGATTGGCGGATCCATAATTAATGCGGGACAACATATCGGCCTGGGCGCGTTAGCAGTTACGCGGGGGGGGGGGGGGGGGGGGGGGGGGGGGGGCGCAGGTGAACAGCTGAGACTTCCTCTTGTCCCGTTCCACGGTCATTCCGGCCGATCTTTAAAGGCAAAATCGGCCTCAGTAGGCGCAGTCTAGCCTCCTGCTAGCGGGCAGCCGTTTGGATGAATTGATAAACATTCAGAGAAAAAGCTTGAAAACGTATACACACACACACACACAGAGTGAAGATAAATGTGACTTTGCACACGTCTATGTCGGTTGGAGTGTGTGTGTGTGTGTGTGCGCGGTGGGGAAGGGGGGGGGGGGGTTCTGGCTCTTAAAAGAAAGCTTTGATGGTGACCTTTAATGGGTTCAAAGGAGGGCCAGAGAGCGTGGGCGAGGCACTGGCGCAGACCTCGGCCGGGGTTTTCATGTCGCGTCAGCTTCCCATTGCCGGGCAGCGGTCAAGGAACGAGGCTTTGAAATCACCTGTGCTCGCGTGAGTCCAGCGAACGTGTGGATGGACTGGAGCAGACGTGAGCTGGGACGCCGCGGAAACGGAGCGGCCTTCACTTGTGAGAGCGGCCTTGTAATCAGTCTGCCGGACGCCACAGGTTTCCTCCCCGGGGGTCCCTCGCTCCTGATGCATGGCGGACATAAGTCGAAGCGGCGCTCACCTCCGATTGATCACCGTTTGACAGACCGCAGCCCGCTGTCTCAAGTGGAGAGCTCATACCTGTCAGTCTGCCTTCGCATTGCCCCGGTCTGCATAAACGCCTCCAAATGGACTGAAATGTACATGACCGGTTTGTTACCTCCCTTACACGCCTGTCATAAAGCCTCACGTAGTGACGGATATGATGTTTTGTATTTGTTGGAAAATGTCGAGTGTGATTCAACGACCGATTTACAGTGTTGTCAGTGGGGCTGCAGCGCTTGATGATTTGATCGTTTGTGAAAAATGCTGATCGAGGTTTCAAAAAGGCCATCACAAAAAGTTTGGTATTGTCAGTCACCTGACCAGTTGTTTCTACTGCAACAGTCAAGTGGCACCTCGAACCAGGGTTCGCCCTCCAAGGTCATGAGTTTTAAATCAGGGAGAATGACAGAGACTATTAGAATAACCACAAATCTAAACATGTATCACTTGTGCACAGACCGCAAGCTCGGTTAAAGCAGAAATCGCACATGAACCAGCGAAGAATCCGAAAGAATTTTTAGATTTTGCCCGACCGGTGCCTCGTATTCACAGCTCAAAAGATAAGTCGAGGGGGGGGGGGGGGGGGACCACAAGGAGACACGCTGAAATGCAGATGCCAGGGGCACGCACGGTGCCGACATCGATCTAATCGGAGGGAAATGCGGCGATTCAGCAAGACCGGAGAGAAGGCAAGGGTCAGTCCAGGTGAGGCGTAATGTGGGACAGACAAAATCAGTCGTTCGTCACCAAGGCAGGGAGAGGAGGGTAAAGACAGCCGAGGGTCCGACTTTTACTTAAGACATCAGTATAAGCCGACAGTGTAACAATTGTGGCTAGAAGATAACGTCTGTTCTCCCGCAGCCTCTGTATATCCGCCAAACAAAACGAAACTGCGTCCCGGCAAATTCCACTGACGTTTTTGTCGGCGCCCTGCCTCCCGTCCTCTCACCCTCCTGTTTGTGTACTTCTCGGGGCCAGACCAGGGCTGCTGCTCTCGTCACGTCCCCGCTCCTCCACCCAGGCGCACTTGCATTTAGGCCCGTCGGCGTGAAGGTTCAAACCATTCTTTCTTGTTAAGATTTCAACTACAAGACGTATTTCGAAATATCTCATCTACCATGCGTGTTGACTTTATTTGTCTGTGCCCGTGGAGCTCTACCTGTCAGGAAGGCTGTGTGAGCGCTCGCACCCTGATCAATCTCTGATACTGTGGCGGCTGCTGGTTTCACGAGGTACGACAAATCTCTCAAAAACGAGCTGAGATGGGCTTTCCTTTTTGCAGTGTACGAAACCGTCCTTGCCTGCTCCTCTTGACGCAGTGTGAACCGGGATCGGGTGTTGATATGTGCGCAAGGGCACGTGTGTGCGTTTGCGCGTGTGCGCAAACGTATACATGCGTGTGCGCATGAGATGGGGAGGGGGAGGGACAATGAGAGGGAGAGCGAGATGACATGGCACCCCTCACTCCCCCGTAGTCTGTGCCTCTCCGCTCCTCGCTGCTTCTCACTGCAGTGCTCTTATGTAATCTGATTGATCATAGCGGAATGTTCTGGCGCAAAGTAGACTGGAAGAAAGGGGAGGAGAGGAGGGGAGCGGCGGAGCAGAGGCGAGGAGGGGGAGAGGGAGAGAGACGAGTGGGGGGTGAGGGCGGTGGACAGGCGAGAGGGGCCTCGGTGGCCGAGGAGCTGTGACGTGACTGTGACGTCACGCCGTATTCCTCTCCCTGCAGATATGATACGTTACCTTTGGAGTGACTTAGCACTGGAATAAGCCTGATACTGAAACATATCTAGATCAATGGGGCCGAGGTCTCGCGTCGAAAGGGCTGCTGCAAACTGAGGCTGTATTTTGTCAATACCTCAGAGATTGTTCAAGTGGAGGATGATTTTTGTCTTCATTTTTTAACAACATACAGCAGAACATATTTCAAAACTGAAGATATTGTTGCCCACAGCAGAGGGGCTGCTTTGCAGGGTCCCTCCTCCGAAGCCCCGAGGTCTTCTCGTCCTACCCTGAATTTCCGCTCGGCTTTAATGGTCCACCCACAGAGCCGATGCGCATCCATTTCGGTTAATGTAACATGTTTCACTGACCCCTCTCCAGCAGATTTACTAGATTCTGCTCTGCCGGATGACTGAGCAGATAGGCGTCGATTCAGCAGAATTCAATATCAGTGGGACAGGAAAAGGATTTCTGGTTATTTTCACAATAAAAGCCTTTGAATTGATCCCTCATCATATGTACTTAAATGTAGCCTTTGCCTCCAAACTGATCTGTTTTTCTGGGGTTTCGATGGACCAGAGTCAATGCAACAGTGACAGGTGGCTGTTGTTTTGCGGTGAATGTGTGTCCAGAGGAAGTTCGGGGTGAGTATAGTCTAGACACAACTTCACAAGAGCTGCTGCATTCAGTATAAGACCTGAGCGTTTTAACATAGACCACACTGTAGCTGAGGTGTCAGAGGAGTCGCATGGCTTTTCATGTCACTGCTATGCAGATGGTGGCCAGATGTATCTGTAATTCCTGTCTGACCTCTTGGTGTAGATCCCATCCTGCCATTCTTACATATCCGTTAGACGCCACTAGCTCTGACTACAACTCAGTTTGTTTTCCCACCCTATGAACCATCTCCCGGTCCGACCAAAGCCCCTGTTCCCGCTGAGGCCGCGGAACTGCTGATACAAAGCGCGGTGATCTCTCGCCCGGACTACTGGGACGCCCCACGATGAGGTCTGCCAGCTTGTTGCGTGGAGTGGCTGCAGACAGGACGAGTCACAGGGCCGCCTATTCGCTTCCACTGGCCGCCCGTCACTCAAGCTCGCCCACAGAGTGTTCGCCGGATCTGCTCCTATTTTGAAACCTCTCCCCTTGTGGAACAAATAAAGGCATGTTCCGTTCTACGACTTAAATTGCCAGTCAGGTCATTCATTTCACACCCTTCTGTCCATTGCCATCATCAAATGAGCGCCGTCCCGCGCTGCCAACTGTACTGTACAAGCATGAGCTCAGAGCCGGGGTGTTGCTCTCCATCCTCAAGAAGCTTTTAAGACCCTACTCCAGAGAATGTCTCTTCTCCTAACGCTCACCTTCTTCCGTTTCCTTCCACTCCTCCTCCCGCTATCTCCTCTTAACTAGTGCTGGAACTCTTCTCTTGTAATTGCCCTCACATTACTGCACTTTTATCCCGTGGAGCAGAACGTGGAGCAGCATTGTTACCCATTTACACAGACTATAATCCCATTTTCACCTTTGCACTCATGAGATGTTAATCACGCAATACCTGTACATCTGCATTTTGTTGGGTTTTCAACTCTTTTAAGTTTAAACACTTCTCAAGGCTCTTTCCTTGGTTTGTAATTCAGTGGCACCGAATTCCCTGAGCCTAATGGGGTCCCGTTCCACATGCACCTACGTGCTCCCTGTTGTCCCGTTTCTCACAACGCATAAAAGTAGGATTCTTCTTTTTTTCCCCCTGCGCCGTGACCCTCAACGGTCGCAGCAACCTACATACCGTGGGCGGCGGTTGTGTGCGCGCGTGACTTTGAATAACGGGCCGTGCGCAGCGTCTCGTTCATCATGGCTGATGTGCGCTGGGGACGGATGTTCTGGATGCGCGGGCAGCCTACTTCTGCCAGACCCACCTATGGCGCGGAAGCGGCACGCGCACTGACAGGTGGCCCGCTGCAGCAGTGCTGCGCTCCGCCGCGGTCCCAGAGGCTGGCCGTGGCCTCTCAAAGACGCCGGAGAACTCTGCAAAGTCTCAACTTTCACGTGACGCGTCCCATATATGATGACGCTGAGAGAGAGAGAGAGAGAGAGAGAGAGAGAGATAGAGAGAGAACAGTGGCGCAGGGGCTCTGCAGCACTAGCTGCGGCGCCTGCGGTGTCCGGGCGCTGCACCCGATGAGAAGTGAACTGGGAAAAAGGTCCCTGTTGTTGTTGTTGTCATGATCCAGTCTGTGATCTCAAGATCCACTCGGAAAGTTGCCCTGACGGAGAAATGGTCTGAATAATTCATATAACAACAGGAGGTAACGTTGATAAGATCCGTCCTGTATATAGTGTAGCAAACGAAACGAATTCAGTAGCGGTAATTCCATGCCATTTCATGTTTATGAACTTTACTTTATTGGTATATTTATATTATTTTCACAAGTCATGCTGGTTATTCAGCAGCTCAAGTTTATCGTCAGTGTGATCTTGTGGTCAATTAGCAAATGATTCCATAATGAATTAGATATTAGACCTTAAAAAATGTGAATAATTAGGGGTGTGTCTATTTGATTGACATTGAAAACCCTTCACAGAACAGTGGGTGACGTCACAGAGGGTTGGGGCTTCCTCTTCCCCAGCCCTGCCCTCCCATCCAAACATGGGCGGTTTCTCAATACAAATGTGTGCAAGTTCAAGTTCACTTGAACTCCCCGAGGATGATTAGGCTGATGACCTGTCCAGGGTGTCTTCCCTGCCTCCACCCAACATGAACCGGCAGACCCATGTGGCAGCACCCATAGGTGCCAGAAGGACCACAACGTAATGAATGGACGGATAAATACAAGTTGTTGTCCGGGCAGCTTGCATCCCACATCCCCTGTAAACGTAGGCTGAATTCTAACAGCAAGAGAGCTGAAAATACTACTTGCTACTGTGTGCACACAAATGCGCACCAATACTCTCTCTCTCTCTCTGTCTCACTCTCTCTGTCACACACACACACACACACACACACACACACGCACGCACAACCACAATCACGCACCTTGCTGTCGTCAACTCATTTGCAGGGTCTACCCGGTTGGCAGTGGAACTGTGAAGATAATTGTGGCAGGTTGCCCACAAAAACCCATGCAGAACAATTTCATTAACGTCTTCTACGGCTCCAACGGTTGGCGACTGTGAAACAAAGGCGCACACAAAGACACACCTTGCGCGCACATGCGTTCGTGTGTATTCTTTTTCATCCGTGTCAGCAGAGATCCTGTCTGACATTTGCGGAAAAAGGATTAGGCGGAAAGGCGAAAAACATTCATATAAAACCGAATTCAGTGATTTGACGTTATTACTATTATTTTAACTGGAATGGATTTAGACACACCCACCACGTATAGTCTCATCTCCCCTTTGTTCTCGTTGTCACGCTCTTCAGAAGGTCTGTAGCGTGTAGATCTAAAGGCATGTTCTCTCGTGTTTGAAAGGTGTCTCCAAGCAGGGATCTGGCTTTTCTTTTGTACCTACATTTTACCTACAAGCCGTACGCTGTTATTTTCAGGATGGGAGACATTCCGATTCAACTGCGATATCGTTGTGCGTGTGTGCATTGAGGAATGAAATCCCCCTACAGTGAAAGTAGAGGACGGGCTAAACTAGTTGGAGGTCGTGTTCAGATTCACCAGTGACCAGGTCAGTCTCACATGTGCTACGCTTCACTTGTCAGTCAGGTAGACGCGTCTCCTCCACTGTGTGCGCCTACTCACAGAAAACAAATGAACCCGAACCTGACAAATTAGTTTCTAATCGCTGTCTGTGGAAAATCTAGTTCAAGCATGTCCTGCTAAGCCTTTCGAGTACCATATGTAATGTATATATTCATATCTATGGATGTGTGTGTGTATATATAGAGCCGCTTTGATCTGTAATGCAGTGAGAGGAGCTTTTTTTGCCTGCATGCACCATCGCCGCATGCATTTGATCTGATCAAATGTACATTTCTGAGATTTCCAAGTGATCCCAAGCTCTTGGGAGGTAGGGTACCTGCTTAAGGTTTATGTTTTTTGATGGTGCGTTTTCAAGTGCACATTTCCTGCCTGGCTGTCCGTATCAAAAGAGTTTTTGACACAAAGCGGTGGGCCACGATCCACGCGATGAGGCGGTGACCAGTCCAGGTTGCATCTCCTGCCTGTGCCTCACGTGAGCTGGAAATAGGCAGCAGCCTGATGTGGGTGAGATAATGGATGGATGGGTGGTTGGGGAAGACAAACAAAGCTGAGCACTTGAGGTCCAATCGGCCTTAAATCAGGCATACCGCTACCATGATAGCATGATGAATGTCTCTGCCTCTGACAGACTGTGGCAGGCTGCCTTTTTGTATTTATTGGCCTGACAGTGTGGTGACAGCTAAAATATGGTAGCAACTAAAGCGATGATGTTTTTTTTTCAGAGGAATAGATTGCGATTCATCCATTACCTGTTGCAGCTCTGTCTTAGCGTACACGCCAGTGCGGCGCGTGCTCTGCGGGAGCGCTTAAACATTTTTTATGGACGGATCGATATGGAGTCCTCTCCCCGTGCTCCCCGCCGAGGCTCCCCCGCTCACCTGAACCAAACGCGGTGTTTCCACTGCACATCGAACACTGTTTGAAAGGACAGCTCTGGACCGCGTCACGGTCGCACTGTATGGATTAAAACTATGTGGTGAAACACTTTCTGCTTCAGGACAGGGGCCGCCATGCAGCAATCCAGCTGCCTCCCTCAGTCATGTGATGGTGAACTAAGTGATGAAAGACGCTCAGGAGAGAGAAAAAAAAAGCCATGCACGCACACTCTTCCCCCGGCGCTGAGTGCACTCCCCTAGTGGAACGCGATCCTGTTTGTGTTAGGATAGCGCGGATGGACAGGCGCGGTGGAACAATATAGAGAGTGATTAACAACCGCTGAAACATGAGTGTCTGTATAGAATCCATTCTTCCCTCCTGTGCCACGGCTGCAAGGTGCAGGTTTCCAGTAGTGGGAGGTGTATGAGCCGGTTGAGTGATCGTAGTCTTTTGATCCATAGACCGTCTGCATAATGCATTATTGTGCATTACAGCCCCTGGGTGCTTGATGTAGAAGTGGCAAAGGACGCTATCTCATTCGGAACACCGTATGTCAAGCGTCATTTATATCCTTAAAATCGCCAATAGGCAGAATACAGTGGCGGCGTTTGCTTCTAAAAATTGGTTTTAGAGGTTTTCAGTGTGAGGGGCCACACATGCCTCGGAGAGGGAATGAAGCACGCTCTCGCTAGCCCTTGGCTGGATGAGCTGAGTGCCGGATTAGAGAGGCAGAAAGCGAAGCTAAAATAAGAGCATTGCAATTGTTAGTCTTTTCAACTTCACAAAAAAAAAAAAAAACCCCAAAACGGACACGCATGAGTTAACCTGACAGTTTTGATCATGACATCCCTCTCGCTCTGCACAGGACTAAGAGACTAGTGTTATTTCGTTTTGGGTGATGTAACGGGATTGAGTGGGAAAATTACATAAAACAATTCAACTTCAGTGGAAACTAAAATTGGAGTAAGGACCCCCTCCAGAGCAACGGGGTTATGGGAGATGAACGCTCTCTAAAGTTACAGCAGCATGCCTCACGCCTGACCGGAACAGGCTGATAGCTCCGTGTGCCTTGACATTTAGGTCAGAGAAGTCAGTAAGATTGCTTTTGTGATTTCACGATTTCGTCGATGTCGTGCGGTGCTACACCTGGAAGTCTCATCGCGTGCGGCGGGCTTGACACCCCACTCCACGCACCACATCTTAAACAGGAAGTCCATCTCTGGGTCAACACATTTCCCAGGGATGGTTTAACGTGTAGGCCGTATGGGTTTCGAGGGGATCTTGCATGCTAAATGAGGAGGGGTTAAAGCGGAGAGGGTGCGGGCAGCTGTTACGCAATGTCTCCACGTGGGAGTGAGTGTACAGTATGAATGTGAATAAATTGCCGTTTCCCTCATTTGAGCCCATGCCGTTCTCCATTGGCATCATCTGCCTTTCTGCGTCTCAGCATTCAAAAACCCTGAGACCAAACCGGCAAACCTGGAGGGCTAGAGGGGACGTAACAGCTGTGCCCTCACCTCTCCGCTTTAACTCCGCATTCGACCGCACGGGTTAATCTGTCTCTCTCTCTTTTGCTTCTTCCTGGTGTCATCGCTCTTCTCCCCTCGTCTGTGCACTATCAGTATCCTTCTTCTAGTCCGGCTTAGTGTAGGCAGCCAGTGCTGCTCTGTTGTTGTAATTACACAGACATTTGGGATTATGCCAGAAATGTCCCCGTCCAGTCCTGTTTCTCTGCGTGTGCGCGCGTGTGTGTGTGTGTGTGTGTGTGTTTACTCGATGTATTACTGCTGTCAGAGAAATGCTGGATGCAGTTGTGTGGCTGAAGTCAGAATCCTGCAAATCCTGCTGGTAATTGTGAGTTTGCGTGGTCATGCTGGGGCCAGCTGGACTGGATTCTGACAGGACAGTAAGTAGATTGTTGGAGAGGGAAATCAAACGAGTTGTACACAGTTTGTTTTGAAACAGTCTTGGTAAATTAGTATGTATGGGTGGGATTATTTGAAATCTTTGTTTTTTTACTATCACTTGTTGTTTTAGCAGTACTTTACAGTGCTTTTCAAACTCTATCTATCTATCTATCTATCTATCTATCTATCTATCTATCTATCTATCTATCTATCTATCTATCTATCTATCTATCTATCTATCTATCTATCTATCTATCTATCTATCTATCTATCTATCTATCTATCTATCTATCTATCTATCTATCTATCTATCTATCTATCTATCTATCTATCTATCTGAGTAAGGTAAAGAAGTTACTTAAATTGAAGTAAAAAAGTAATGTGCAATCTATTTGGTTTGGACTGCAACTATTTAGTGCTTGTCTGAGTTGACATTTACTCCGGGTCAACCAGAGAACATAACATGCCCTATCCAGAGAGGCTTTAAAGTGATGTAGGTCAACATCCCGTATGACTAAATGGTGCAGAGGGGATCAGCCGGAGAATGCAAAGCGCACACAGAAATGCCCTTGGCATGACCTGGGAGTCATACTCAAATCATTCTGGCTGTGAGGTGGCAGCGCCAACCGCTCCTCTACCACGTCATCATAGCCAGTATCCAAATCGACCACTTGGTCCGGATTCATCTTCAAAACCATTAGGATTTCACCTCTAAATATAGGGACAACGGTAACAAATTGCACAGCATGTGTCAGGGTTTCCCCTAGTGTATCACCAGACTGGAGGGCCGCCAGGCTAAGCAACGCTTGTTTAAATACTTTGAATAGTTTTGGGCTAACAGAGTCGCTGCTGGTGCCGCGTGGTGCGTTCAGGTACCGTCAGAAAGGGAAGGTGCCAAACTGGGTGGCCTGGCATGTTTTCTGGGGAAACCTTGCGTGTATGCATTTGCCTTGTTTTGACTCCTCGCTATATGAGGAATCATCCGCATGTCTCCACGGATTCTGGGACCCACGAGTTGAGGATGTGTGATGTACTGCTACACCTTCCATCGAAACAGCAACCGAAGATTACCAGGGATGCTGACTAAAAAAAAGATGTTCCGCTGCACTGGATCCACAGACAAAAGCGAAACGCATCATAACCTTAGGCTTTCAGCAAAACAAATAAGAATGATAAAAAAAATCATCAATGCAGATGCAAGAAGCAGACCATTCTCCTCAGCCTCTACCCAGTTTTTTTTGGACCTTTTGTAGCCACAAACATGCAAAGTAAAAACTGGAGCCGATGAGTGCAAACAGATTTCAGAGTTACTCAGGGAGACTAAGACAGGAGAGGGACTTCTTTTAAGCAGGATGACACAGACGTAGCGCCAGGTTGAGGAATGAGGACAGACAATCAAATCGGGAGTTGCCAGATTCACCGTTACCACCAGAAGGAGGTTAAACCCGATACGAAATCATGATCAAATGAAAGCCTGTATCTATCTGTCACTCCATACAGTCTCATCAGGACAGCCTCAACGGTCTGAGAGCTGGATTTCAGACCCTGGCGATTGTGCCAGTGCCTTCTGTCAGCATTTCACGGTCATTACCGTCTGGTTTGGACCTCAGCAGTGAATGAGACGGAGATGAGCAGTCAGAGCCAAAGAGGTCGACGGTGCCGCGAAGAAACAGGGGGGTGCGTATTCCAGAGGCCGACGCGAGGAAGTGCACCCGTGCCGCACCACTGCGAGGGCTGAAGGGAGGTATCACTTTGAGGTCTGGCTGATGACAGACGTGCCTCATTGGTCCCCCTTCCTCACCTCTCTTCCGACCACGACTCATTGGGCCTTTCCGCCCTTTGTGTTTTCATTGCAAAGTGCTGCCGCAGCAAGGTGTCGCACCACGGCAGTCTTGGTTTTGTATTTTGAGATCCCGTGAAAGATGCTGTCGCGCTCTCTCCATTACAAAACAATGATTAACGTACATTTAGACTTAATTGTGTTCAATGATACCCTTGAGGGTTATTATATACATATTGTGTCGAGTGTGACATAAATATGGCTAAGCACTTTGGACCAAATTTAGACTAAAAGTTATTTAACAGTTATATATAGTACATATATTGACACTGATTCTGATTAGACTTGTCACTTAAAACTTTGATTTGAATGGCAGTAAATGGTAGCAGTATCTGGTCAGAGTGAAGTGTCTCCAGCTCTGTTTTCCTCTTCCCTCTTCTTTTCTCAGATTACATCATCATTGACGCTTTCCCCTCCTCCACACTCTCTCTCTCCCTCCCTCTCTCTCTCTCTCTCTCTCTCTCTCTCTCTCTCTCTCTCTCCCTCCCTCTCTGTGCCAAGCTTTTAAACCCTCCTCCGCTGACCTGCCCACTGTCACTGTGTGTGTTTGTGTGTGTGTGTGTGTGTGTGCATGTCTGTGTATGTCTTCCAAATCCAGCTATAACGCTGCATACTTGGAACACAGCTCTCTCTCTCACTCTCTCTCTCACACACACACACACACACACACATGCTTACACACACTAAAATGGCCTTAACAGGATTCATGAGTTTTTCAAAGCCATCAACTTTGTTTATGTCCTCTTGCAGTGTCAGAAGCCCTGCGATCCGAGTGACCACTTTGAGATTCACGATAAAGCTGCTTTGATGTTTTGCTCTTCAGAGACAGCGGATGACATGACACTCCCTCTTTAATTTCACAAATCTGGAATTTTTTCATCCTCGTGTACATGCTCAACAGGACTTTGGACCAAATGTTATGAACTTGTGTCTTCTTGTATTCCCCGATTCTATCTCTGTACGTTTTGTAAGGGGGCATGTTTTCAAATCTGTGCTGCTTTTCGATGAGCGCTGACCATGTTCTGTAGAGTGCCTTCATGCGCGTGTGCGCATTCAGATCTTTTTTTAGGCTGTTTTTATGCATTTGCTGGCGTGCATATGATGGTATAGACTACCGGAGATGTGATAATTTATGTTGGCCTATTTCTGCGTATGCGGGAAGAAGGCAGGTGCACCTTATGAGAGCGTTTTTCTCAAGCAGAGCAGGCCATTCTGTTGCTATGGCTAACGTGCTACACACGCTATGTGCTGATATTTGAAAACCCTTATGTGCCCAGGACTGGTCAGGGTTAGGTTTAGGGTTAGGGTCTCTTCTATGAAAAACTACACTAAGCACCTCTATCAGTTAAAATAGATCCATATTGCCTCAAAATGACATACATTTGCATTTATTGTTTCAGCTCCTGTCACTAAATCTCTTAATTGTTAAATGCAGAGGACATGATGTGAGATGGTTAGAGTGTGGCACAAAATCCACTGAGGTGGGAGGGGGAGCTGGATAGCTCTGTCAAGAAATTCCTGTCCTGTCGTTATTATCAAGTCACCGCCGGTTTAAAGGCCGGGGTACACTTCTGCTCTCTAATGTATCGCGCCACCGCAGGGGGTGTTACAAGTCTGTACCCCCTGGGTAGACGAAAAGGTTGACCATCGTAGACATATCTGTGGTGACCACATTTTGTCTGAGCAAAGTGGACATTCGGTCAACCTGTTCAAAAACATGGACCCATTGTGTTTTTAGCCTTTTTCCATATGATAACAAGGAGTATGCGCAAAGCATGAAGCATGAAGCCGTGCCATGTCGGTCGATGTAAACAAACACCAATGTCTTCTTCGTCATGGCCAAAAGAGCACTTCCTTGTCTGCAGTGTTCTGAACAAGGATCTCCACCTACTGGTGTGGCCAATGCAGTTCGGTGCATGTGACCCGACATGCCGTTTGTGCCGTTTGAGGCAGAAGTATACCCAGGCCTTAAGTAGCACACTCATGTCTATGGAGAGGTTTCCCCAGCAAGTAAGACACAGGACACTCTACAAGGTGGGTTGATTGTGGGCCAGCTAGCCTCAGAGCTAATCAACCTACATGGTGCCACTCTTCATGGGCCCCGCTTCCTGAGATACAGGATCTGACTTCCCAAGTCTGATGTCTAAATACCCCCATCAGGAGTTGTGTGGCCTAACTAAGTCCCACCGTTTACCCTCTCTGATCCCAAACTCCCCAGGTGCTCTCCGTCCCCAAAGAAGCAGTAGTAGGCTACTGCCATCCAGAACGCCTTCCTGCCCAGGGAACACATCCAGGCCTCTCTGTTGCCCCTCACCGCCCCTCTGCAGTCGACTGTTTTGGCAGGACTCCTCCCTGCATCCTCCACGTTTGACTCCTGCTACTCCTCCTGCCCTAGTGTCATGAGATACTAGGTACAGCCTATCCAGGACAGCTGCATGTTCCTCTTGGAACGGGGGAAGGTGTATCGAAGGGTTCCCCCAGCAAGCATGACAGGATAGCCTACCGCCTACCACCGACTTGGGATGCGCTGATGTCTAACAACTCAGCAACTCTCCGAGTCTTGTGTCTTCTCCTTGTCCATGTCCTCTCTGTGCTCAACCCACCTGGTCCTCCCTTTTCCCGAGCCTCCTGAAAGGCTGGAGGTGATTCCCAGGCCACACACATTGTCTAATTTAACCAATTAGTCCATACGTGAAACTTTTGTGCACTCCTGAACACAGCCTTACGGAGGTGAGAACGGTCCTCTGGTTTGTGGCTATGGAGAGACAGCATATCGACGCAACTCTTGTTAATTTGTTGGCTCTGCACAGTCAGTCTCTAGTGACCACTGTAGATGAAGAAGTACTGCTGTTGAGTTCTTGTCAGTTCCACCTTACGTCTTGCCATCGATTCCCTGGGCCTCTCTGTCGTCGATCTTCTGGGTATCTCTCTCTCTCTCTCTCTCTCTCTCTCTCTCTCTCTCGTGTGCTCGTCTCACTCCATAGAAGGCTGGAGTGCACACTAATGCTGACAGACACCAGACCGCTTTCTGTAGGGTGCAGTATGTGTGTGTCAGCTGTTATAAATGTCACCGAGGCATTATTCAAGTTAATGATACTCATATCTCAGCTATCTCCCTGTTCCTTGTGTGTGCACCGTAAGTCATTAAGACATTACGCCAGTGTGGTTTCCAACAAACCCTACATGGCTGTGTGTGCGCGCGCGTGCGCGCGTGTGTGTATGCGTGAGCGGGCGAGAGCGAGGGAGAGAGGAATGGTATTCCCTCAGCCCACACGTCTCGATAATTAAGCAGTACTACAGTGACTGATGAAATCCCTGGGCAGCGTACAACAACCGCCGCGTTCCCTATCGGAGCCGCGTTAGACCTGACTACTTGCTGCTGCATCTGTGCGAAGTGTGCGCTCTGGCGTTGCGGCCAGACGCCCATCCCTGCTCCTCGCCAGCGCCGTCGGCCTGCAGCCTGCTAGGGATGCCGCAGCAGACAGTTGGCCCGGCTCCCCCTCGGCCCGGCCCCTTCCCCCCTCTCTCACATGACGTGCGTGCGATCGCAGGGCACGATCGCCGCGTGTCCTCGGGTGCGACTGAGCGCATTGTGTGTCCGTACATGGGTCCCCAGCAGAGATCCGTCTCTCCCTGACGGGAGTCGGCTCTTCCCGGCTTGTTTGCGGCGGCGCGTCACCAGTGCCTAGATCCTCTTTCCCGGCTTTCGCATACGTTTTCAGGGGCACGTGCGAGTTAAACGCTGGAAATGGGGAAAGTGTCTGGACGGATATGGAGTCAAAGTAAGCGCGGCCGATTTCCAGTGGCGGGCCATGCGTTTCAGCCATTTCCTACGTAGTCTCACTTGAATAAACGCCCCTCACGGAGCAGTAGCAGTACAAAAAGAAATAAGTACTACCCTGCATGGGTGCTACTGTGTTTCGCTGCGTATTGGAGTTGAGGCTTCCAACGATACCACAGGTTGGGGCAGTGGCATCCTCCAGCTCATCTCCGTGTCGAACCTGGGGCTCACCCTCACGCTTGACTTTTCAGTCCGTTGTGCTCTCCCTCTCTCCTTTCTCGTATTTCCTCGTTCCTCTTCTCGTTCTCCGTCATCTTCTCCTCTCCCAAAAAAAACCGTCTGCAGTAGCAGTCCCCGCAGCTCACTTCCGCCGCGGCCTCCTTTATTTATTTGCCTTCTTCTATTTGCCGCAGCGTGTCTTTTGTTTGCAGCCGTGCTTTTTGTTCTTTTATTTGCAGTCTGTCGACTACACGTGTAACCCACGGTGGACAGACACCTGCACTGTTGATTCTGAAGGCCTTCATACAACCCGGCAACACAAGTTAGCTGAATTCTGATTCGATAGAAACTGTAACCTGAAGATACAACGCTGGGATATAATATGACATGAATATATAGGATAATTTTATGTACATATATATATTTAAGGACATTACGTTAACTTTTATCATAGTCATGACCATGAATTCCGGTTATGTCAGGCCTGCAGTGAAGGCCTTGCAGGCCCCCGACGGCCCGCCACTGTTGAATGAGCCCGCATTTGTCCTTACTAGTTATCCTTATCCAACATGAAGCAGGTCCTGCGCTACAGGCGACCATGATGAATTCTGATCAGGCTGACAGCTTCAATGAAATCGCAGAATCTAGAGACTCTTAAAAGGCCGGACTTTTGATAGATCGTCACTCGACTTGTGAACTCATTCGTCGTGACCCCCGCAGACAAGAGCCTGTGCCTCCTGGTGCACGTTGTGGTAGCGCCATATGTTGCTTTGGCTTAGACGATTAATGATTGATGATTAACTGTTGACGATGGCAACTGCTGCAGTGAGCGTCAGGCAGGGAATCACAGAAAGGTCAGGATGCGGTTGCGGCCCATGGGAACCTGTGAGAAGAGAAAGCTCACGGGCTCTGGGGAGGAAGTCTGGTTAATATGTTGCAGTTAATGGGACATGAGTGGGTGAGGGAAGAGAGAGAGAGAGAGAGAGAGAGAGAGAGAGAGAGAGAGAGAGAGAGGAGGATAGAGCTCTAAGCCCAAAACAGGGGCTACGGGTAAAGGATGACACTGAGCCGGTCCCCACTCGGAGCCTTATCAAACAGGAGAAGTATAAGCCTCTTGTTAAGTACAGACAGGGCGTCTGCCCCCTGCACTCACTCTCTGGCTGCAGTTCCACATGGGGGGAGCTTGATAACTAAAGACTCTTGCTCCAGATCTACACGTGGAGACTCGAGGCAACCCTGAGCAAGACCACTGCACCACCACCACTGCTACAGGCCGCAGTCGGAGATGGTGGCTGGTGACTGAGGTTCTCTTGCTGAGGCGCTTCCCCAAGACTGTCCACCAGCATTGCTCCCGTAAACTCCAACCCTGTGTTCCTTCTTTTTAACCAATTGCTGGTTAGTTTACAAATGTAGAATCTTTCATTTTCAACATACAGTATAGTCGGTCAGGCTCCGAGTCCGCAAATGTAGGTCCGCAGCATAGACTGTATATAAAATATGGACGAAGTCTCCCGGTACGAGAAAGGAGGCCAATGCGGAGGTGACTTTACTCACAACACCACGGAGCTCTGCCTGGCTCTAAAAAACACTTCCTCCAATGCACGCCCAGTCAAAAAACACCAATTTCAATCATGAAATGCTGTAAAATGATTGTTTTTCATAACTTACACAAGCTTCAACAGCTGAAGTTTCCTTGATTAATAAGATATCAGAGCTGAAAGAAATGAATGAACTCAAGCTCCTGGCTTCATCAAGCGTCCTTTGCAAACCGACGGGTGATGCTATGGAGGGCCGGGGCTTGGTCCGGAGCAAGCCTTCCATCATCCAGGCCCTCCCCTGTAGAGCCATTTATCTGTTCCGTCCGGGCTCCACTCAGGGCCTGGGCCTGGTTCTGCCTCCTTGCTCGACACCTACTGGCTGTCCTGCTGTCCTCATTACGTCAATGCCGCTGTTTCTCTCCGCCGTCTTTCTCTATTTCCTCCGTCCAGTTGCTCATATGTGGGTTAGACGGGCCCTGTGTTTGTTAATGAAAATGCCTTGAGATAATACCCGGCACTTTAAATAAAGTTGAGTTGGATTTAATTAAATGGAATTTTTTTTCCCCCACAATGGATCCACTGATTAGGCTTGAAATGACCCCAGTGGAAGTCCCCCTCATGAATTCATCGTCCAAACTTTTCTGAATATTTCATTCGATCTCAACAGAGTGACTGAAACCAGTTAAAGGATTTAAAACAATGATGTATGCAAGTATGTCTTTTGGTTTGGTTTGACTGTGATCACCTGCTTGTGCACATTCATAAAGACTTATATTATTCAGTGCCTCAAAGTGAACACTTGTCTCGGCTCACTCAGTATTCTGTACCACTAAATGTACAGTACTACTCAGTAGTACATTTAAGTTTTTCTGAATTATTAAGTAATAGCATTCAAACTGCATCAGCAAGTGTATAGTTCCTACACGTATACATCCCCGTTGTCTTCAAATCCGCATACAACTGAAGATGATCCACCTTTGCCGCTGTAAAATCATTTTCAATTTGCATTTTTTTCACGAGGATCAACTAAGTCGTATAGGCGTTCATTTCTATGCATTTTCTGTTTGTGTATTTTGTTCATGCATCGCAACGGTGGCCATCACGAGAGCAATCGTAGAGGATAGCATCGATGAATTGTGCTTTTCTGCTCAGTCCAAAAGGTTTTATCCATCTCTCCATCTCCAGCAAAAACACACAGAAAGCAGAGAGACCTATGTCACAATTTCAATTACTTTGCACGATTGTGTCAAACTGATTGTGGAAGTGTGATTATATATGTCTGGTGTTTCAGAAGTTGTGCTTGCTCTAGTTTTAAGCTACCGTCTGCAATGACCAATGTAAAATCTATGTCACTAGCCCTGGATTAATCATCATGCTCTCGATTGTAACTGTAGTGTGTTTTTTTTTTGTGTGTGTTTGTGTGTGTGTAGGATGATGAGGTGGTTCTGCAGTGCTCAACAACTATCCAAAAGGAGCAACAGAAGCTCTGTCTGGCTGCTGAAGGCTTCGGAAACAGACTGTGCTTCCTTGAATCCATCTCCAACTCCAAGGTACTGACACAAACTCCAATCATCCATAAAAAGTGCCAGGCAGGGGACAAGGTACAATGTAACCTAAACTAAATGACATAACTATTGCACGTGCCTGCATTAGCACACACATGGAGTGTGTCAAGGACATGGCATATGATTTCACATGCCATCTAGTAGCATTGAAAACACCATCAGACTGCAGCCCAATAGAGTCAGGTAAGGAAATAAAATGAAGTAACTCATCTTCTCCGGGACATTTGGAAGGCTACAAGAAAACTTGGACAGACAAAACACTGTCCATTTAACACATTCCAATTCAGAAAACTCGATTGCTTCCTGTAACACTATCTATGTTGATGTTGTATGATGTTGTGAATCTAAGTGTGCCGTTGTCTTTTCAGAATGTGCCTCCAGATCTCTCCATCTGCACTTTTGTGTTGGAACAATCCCTGTCAGTCCGAGCTCTGCAGGAGATGCTGGCCAACACGGAGGATAAGGCTGAAGGAGTGAGTGTGAAGAGATGCACGCAGCAACATGCAGACACACACACACACACACACACACACACATACACATATGGGAGGCCGTTTATACAATAAAATCATACTTGGTTTTACATATAACATCATACTCTCATACATGCACTACTATTCTCTTCTATACAATTCTCTTTCACACATGTACTTCCGTACTCTCTGACATACACTATTATACTTTCTCACAAACACTACTGTACCCTCTCACAAACACTACTATACCCTCTCAAAAACAATACTATACTCTCTTATAAACACTACCATATCCTCTCACACACTCTGCCCTACCCTCTCAGAGTGTATAGTAGTGTTTGTGAAAGGGTGTAGTAGTGCATGAGCATGATTGCACACCCGCACACAAGCACAGGAGGGTGAGAGGGTATGGGTGGATAAAAAGTACAGCAGTTCATACAGTTTTTAATAATTGTTCCTGGCACAAATGACTGCATCTGAGGTTGATTGCGATTTGTTGTTTCCCATTCCAAAAAGGCATTATCTTTTTTTAAAATCTTTTTTATTTTATTTATCTTTTTTGTCGTTTCGACATGTGCATCTCAGGGTGTTAGAGACAGTCCCTGCCTTTCTTCAGCCAGTCTCTGGATGTTCCTGTGTGCTACTTCCCTGTCTCCCTCATAGTCATACACCTATGTTATCAGTTATCAAGGAGGGACGATCATAGATCATGCACTACTTTTGTACATTTGCTACAAGCGATATGTCAGAATCAGTAGATCCACATTTAGAGTTTTGCAGCACCTTTACACATTTCCTTAACATGCTCAACCTGTAACAGACAAGTACATTAATCCAAATAATCTCTGATGCAATTTCTGTTTTCATTATATTGTAGCTATTTATTTTCCGCATACTGGACAAGTCAAGGGGGATACAGTGATTCTATTAGTTTGGCAGTATGGCACTGTCCGCTGAAAATCTGTCCAATCTAATCTGTCCTTTTTCCAAATCGCTGTCATGCTTTTTCTTTTTTTTTTCATTTATTTCATTTTTTTATTTAAAAGTCAAGCTCATGTTTGTCATCAGAAATAGTACACAGCTAGCAATGTCCATGCTTTTTCCACTCATAGGAATTACACGTCACTCAGTAACTTTGACTAACACTTATCTGTGAGATTTGGGTCAGTGTGTCAATCCATGAATTTGTTTCACAAATCAGCGAAATATTAATGGATTTCACTCAGGCCGGTGCCTGACAGCAGTGACAGTGTTTGATTTTACATATTCTGTTGTGATGGAGGATCTCATGTGTCTCATGTTAAATGTTGTTGTAATCCTCAGTTCTTTTTTTCTTTTGTTTTGTTTTAATGTTACAAGGCAATTGACAGTACAAGTCCTCGGTTTGGTTAGGGTTAGGGTTGTTGTTTAGATGCCTCTTGAAAAAAATAATATTTGGAATTTCACACATACATTATGTCTTAAAATATCTCATTTTAATGAATAATCAAAATGTTATTAATAGTGCTCCCTTTCGGAGCACTAATAATTTAAATATCTAACTTTTAATAACAGTTATGCGCAGGTGCTCTTTCAGTTAGTGATAATGGATATTTAACGCCATTCGCATCAACACACACACCAACCAACAAAAAAATAAAATCATTACAAAGAGGCACACTTACATCGATGCACCGAATATATTTCATTTAAAACTTTTGGACAGTGCTCAGAAGAGGGCCGGCCAGGGCTTAGACTGGTAGGAAGTGGGTAGTGGGTCCGAGTTTAGGATTTCCAAATTCAGACCGATGTGGTGGAGCTGACAGGTCCGGTTCGGGGGCTGCAGGCAAGGTTGCAGGCAGACAAGCAGGCAGGTAGGCAGGCAGGCAGGAGCTTGGACGATGATTCCTCTGCATTGTAGGTCTAAGATCTGACAGCCCCATGCCAGGGCTTTTATAGCAGCTAAGCTCCACTTCCAACAGCTGCAGGAAGTTACGGAGGGGCGGTCCTGATACCAACATCCAAACAGGAAACTCTACCTACTTCTTCAACACCCAGATATACCCAGATTGTTCTCCATGCCTCATATGACAACATGACAGATGTCTAGAAATAATTTTCTACCACAGAAATGATGAGAATAATTTGCATTACCTGGCTTTGCAGTGTTCTTCTTTGCATGTAAAAGCTATGGGTGTGTTGTTTGGTTTGCATTTAGACTGGCTCACCAATCCATTTAGGATTTCCTGTTTAATATGTAAAACAGACCTATGAAACCAAAAACTGTTAAAACCGCCAAGAAGTTGTAGCAACTGCACTCTTAGATACTTAAAAATGTTTCACCTCTCATCCAAGAGGCTTATTCTTCTAGCACACGGAAGGAGATATTTCTCAGGTCTAGACTGAGCTGTACAGCTTCATTTGAGAAACAAAGGAGACTCTTTTCAGGAATTTGTTGTCACAGCTTACAACTCTGTAGATAATGATGACCTGGACTAATCTCTCTGTCTCTCCACAGACTTTCTAAAATAGTTTTATAGTGACTGATGGAGGATTTGAATATTGCATATGCAGGGAATGCTAATGAAGCATAACCGTTAGCAATCGCAAAGGCAGGAAAAATTCAAAAAGTTAGGAAATGCAACTATAGAAGTTCAATTCTGTTCAGCTGTTTGCAAATCTATGTGGTTTTGTGAAGATACGTATATTATCGTCAAACAAGAGAACAATAAAAAAGCACCAACATTATTATATTAGTTATTTTAATGCCATAAAGAAAGATTTGTATTATTAGATATGTTAAGATATGTATTATGTTATGGACTTGCAACCTGACATCACAGTCAAGGGGAAACAAGGGGATCAGCTGTCCCTTCATTTCTTGGCTTTTCGTTGATTTGGTTGCGTATTAAATCTAAAAATAGGGTACCCAGGTCCTGAGTTCAACTGTGTCCTTAACACTCATCAGATTGAGAATGATTTTCTCATTTCACTGTCAAAACAAAAGCAAGAAAGGGGTGTATCCTACTTCATGCTCCAAAGCTTAATGTCATCTGGCATCTCAAGACCTTAAAGATAATCACTAATCTTTCATAACCAGCTGTATCTGATAGATAGATAGATGTCTGTTTTCTCATGCTGTCTGTAAAGTAACGACACAGCTACTTACTTTTTCCTCCTCTCTCTCATTTCCATACAGCATGTAGATGTGGAAATATGGGTAGGTGTGCCTCCACTCGCTGTCTGTGTGTGTCGTGGATGTCAGTGTCCTTATGTCAGTGACTACAATCGCTGTTGTGGGCATCAACACGCTGAACGTTCAGCTTCAGATCTGTCATTCTGTGGTGTTTTTGTGATCACGAAGTGTTGACCTGTGTGAGGTGAGGAAGATTGATTTGAAGACCGAAGACCGACATAACCCCTTTACTGTAGAAGCTGTATCACAAGATATGCCTCACGGGAAAAGCATTGCTTTGATGTAAACACACAGTCAAGAGTTTTAACAATCTGTACAGCAAACAGTCATAATTTTAAGATCCTCATTTTGTATTGCAGAAGTAAACTTTATGTACTCAATGCCTTTAGTGCAATATTTTGGAAAACTCAATGCAATGTTGTGTCTGTGTGACATGATTGATACTAAACCGGTGGAGCTGAAAGGTGTGAAAAAGTGACATTCATTCTAAAAGGTGCAACATTTTCTACAGCGCCTTCTTGGTAGATTTGCTAAGATATAACCTGTTACTGTTGCTGATGGGTTGTTTCATCAGTGTTGTTTCTTCCAGAGTTGCTTTTGCAAGCATGACTGCAAAGGACTGTCACTGACTTAAAAGTTTGGATTAGGCAGATTTTGGCTGTGGGAAACTGCATCCATTCCTCAGAATGGGCCGTCACTTCATTTCCTCTGGCTTGAAATGTGAGACCGCTAATTCTGCTTGTTCAGCTCTACGTGTTAAACTCTGACGCTTTTGGATAAACAGTATTTAGCATCAACAGAAGAAGCATAACACAGCAGTGAACCAAGAGCACTCACTCATCGAACGAATACAAGCATCACAACAACATAACGCACCCTAACACCCTAACACAACAGAATTATTGTGATAATTATGAACCATGAACACTACATCCACGTCGCCGCAGTAATTTCTTGTGGATATGGGAACAGCAGGTACTGAGAATAAAACTGGGTCAAGTCAAGTTTAAGAACCCACTCTCCTTGAGTCTTTAGTATGATGGTGATGTTGTTTCGGTTGACCTGTTCTTGGTGAGAAGAGAGAGATAGATAAGTCTCAGGTATCATCGAGGCTCCTTTGAGGCAGGCTGGGGCGATGTGGAGAGTGACATGGTGGATGGTGGTGAAGACTTCCACTAGCTCAGCTGCAGTCTTTCAGCACTTGTCCCAGCATATGAGTTCTGGCTTCAATCTGCCTCTTGTGTATTGGTTTGGCATATTTGATTCTGTGGCAAAAGGTGAGAACAATACTATTGGAGTTTCACCTGGCTTCACCATGAGGAAAATTGTGAAAAGGATAAACTGAAAGTTTAGACTGCAATCCTCTACCAATGGTTAGGATGTAACCAATAGGCCATAACATCAGTAACATCAGTAGCGTCCTCCTTACTAACATAGTAACCGTATCAACATAACCTTCAGGAAAGACTGGAGAACATGATGGCTACACAGTTCAAATGTAGCTGTCTCTTCAGCTCTTCAGCTAACATCTGGAAATGAAATATTCGGTCACCCGGAGTATCGCCCTGTGGTGCTACCTCTCATCCTCTGGCATAAACAAAGAGCGTCATCCATGCACATAGCGGTATCAAACACGTTGACCAAGTCAAAGGAATTCACAAGTATCTTCAAAGTGAAACACCATTCAACCAAACGTTATTCAAGCCCGGTCACGTCAAGACCATACTCTGTCATGCTAAAACCGTCAAGGTGCTGGTGATGACGGTTATCATTGTAATTATAATAATAATTGTGACTGTTATCATGAAGCACTAGTGGGCGTAACAGTACATGTGGTAAGGTTTTCAAACCGTGGCATGAGTTATGTCACACTTGCTCCAGTGGGCCTATGAGACTAATAATGACTTTTCAGTCACAAAAAGAGAATGTTTGGTGGTGGTGGTGGCCTGTTTTGCAGCTGCCCCCGTTTCAGTGCATCCTGGACCACAACGACCTGCGACGTGACATCGAGGTGTTCCAGGACAGCACCGTCCTTCAGTCACACACTGATGTCCCATCAGTGCAGAACCGAACGAAGCGGGACGTCCTCCCCGCCAGCGTCCAGCAGCCTTTTCAATAACAGTGATTCATTGTTCTTAATTTTAATTTAATATATTATTTAATGTGTCGCTGTAATATTCGTTTTTATTATTACAGTTATAATTATGACTGGTGATATACTACTGCGTGTGATTTATATTTTTTTGATTTATTTAATTTCTCACCCAGTAATTAATATCACTCTAAATGTTTTACCAAGCTTATTACTGTGAAGTTTCTTTCGCGTGCCCCAACTGCTGGAAGCAACAAGTTCCCGCAAAGCCTGGATTTAAAAGAGAGCGTCTCAGAGTGATGCTTGGTGGGTGCGGAGCATCCGGGACTGCAGAGACGTGCGTCCGGGCCGGACCCAGTGGCAGCCTGAGCCAGCCTGTTTTTCTTGTTATTACTATTGCTTTCCAGTCCTAACAACTGATCACTATTACTTACTACTCGTCCATCACTTACTATCGGACTGCTGCGTGTTGTGAACGTGACGTCTTCTGCAGTCATTGTTTCTCATTGGAATGAAATGATTTGATTCCACTCGTATTGCCACTTACCTTCACCACCGCCTCGTACCTTACAGTGAACCCAAAAAACAGTAAAACCAAGTTGCACCGTGTGCAGATACAGCAGAGGTCGCACCTCTTTTTCTGTGATTTTTCCCGTTCATTTCAGCATATGATACAGTCCTATATTTTTTGGGGGGGGCTGGTGGTGGTGGTGGGGGGGCAAAGGCCTGTCTTTGGCCTTACAAACTGAGCGTAGTGTCAGATTTGTGCCCGATCAGACTGAATTAACTGTGGAAGCTGAAACCCTAATCATGACTATTATTCCATCAGCCAGCCCCAGGGGACAGTAATTATACTATAAACTGGGGATCTTCATGTTGCAGTGATACGCCCGCATGTGAAGGTCTGGATGGGTGACGTCATAGTTTAGTCTCTCCGATATCTCCATGTACCTCTCTGTACGCGTTTCTCTATCTGACTGACTCTATGTCTTTTTTTTTAACTCTCTTCTTGTTTTTCTCTCACATCTTGTCCATGTCTCAGACGGCCCAGGGCGGCGGCCATCGCACCTTACTCTATGGACACGCAGTCCTGCTACGACACTCCTATAGCGGAATGGTGAGTGGACACACACACACCCACACCCACACACACACACGCAGGGAATACACCCTGGACTGGCCACCAGTCCATTACAGGGCATATTTAAAATATGAAACGAGACAATCACATTTGTGGATAGAATTGTTCAGATGCACTGGTTGACTTCAGTGTGTTTCTCTGTTTAGTACCTGTGCTGTTTGTCCACCTCCCGCTCATCCACAGACAAGCTGGCTTTTGATGTGGGACTTCAGGAAGACACCACGGGTAGGCGTACTGATCCAAAGGGGGGCGGTATCAATGGTAACTGCGACCCTCAACCCTTGTTTCCAGCGGCTGCAGCTGCAGCAGCAGCAGGGTTTTTCCAGGGAGCTTTAAATGAAAATATCTGTGTCTACGGTATCCCTTCCAGTGAGAGTGCACCGATGAAGACACAGATGCAGATCGAGATGCGTAAAGCAGCATGCGGCAGCTGCAATGATCTTAAGAGGTCGTAAAGTGGAAAATGACAGGGTTGCGCAAATGTATTATGCAGTCTGGAGACACAAGCACCAATACATTTGATAAAATCAATTGGATTCATTAAAAAACATGAATTAAGAGAACAAGTGCACTTCAACTTCATCCTATGAAGTCAGATAGGTCGCTGTTCCTGTTGCCTGCATCCTGCTCAGCTCCTATACTGTGTAAGTTACGGCCTGGATCCTAGGGAGCCTGCTCTCCATAGTGGTCTTAATTTTAGAACAAAGTCAGGACAATAAGCAGCTGTAAAGCACACTGCGTGTCCTGTTCTTGTTCTTGACCTGCTTCTGTGAAGATGATGCAAATTACAGTGTAAGCAGAACAGCTGCAAGACAAATCTGGGCTACCGAAGTGGTACACAGGCTGAGGTGATATAGACCTCGGTTTACAGGGCTTGTGTGAGTCTGTGAGTCACAACACATATTTATGCTTTTTATTCGAGCCACTGCCTTTTTGTATTTTTCTGCTGTGCGTGCGTGTGTGTGTGCGTGCTCGTGCGTGTGTGCGTGTGTGTAGGCGAGGCATGCTGGTGGACCATCCATCCGGCATCAAAGCAGCGCTCGGAGGGAGAGAAGGTCAGAGTGGGAGATGATCTCATCCTGGTCAGCGTCTCCTCTGAAAGATACTTGGTCAGTAGCAGCTGCGTGCGTGGGAACGTGTGTGTGAAGGCGGGGGGCGTCGTTTGTTTGATCAAATATAATGATATATAGTTGAGACAATCTGTAACATATACATATTTTTACTGAATGCATTGGTTATTATTGTATATTTCTGATTTTTTTTGTCTGTTGCTCTCGTCATTGTTGTTGTTGTTGTTTCCACTGTTTTCTCTCGTCTCTCCATCCGCTCTGTGTCCACCAGTCCAGTCCCAGGACAGAAGCTAATAAAACAGACATACTGACACAAGTCATTTCATAAATTACAAGTTATTGCACATTTTCCATTACATTACATTACGCTACCTCCGGCACACGTGAGGCAAAGACAGAGAATACACCCATGAAGGGTCACCAATCCATCATAGGGTACACACATATATTCACACTCACACCTGGGGAAAATGTTCCAACAAACAAAATGCATGTCTTTGGGCCCTTATGAGTCAAACCATCAAGACCATCTTACTGTGAGATGATCGCCTCTAGCTATGCGCTGAATCATCTTTGTCAGATCCTTTGTCGTCTGGTTCATTTAACTGGTCTGTGGCCATGCCATAACATACTAATCCCCCTGTCACGGTTCTGTCAAAAACCTTTTGGTTTTTGTCCTGTCATTTTCCTGTTTTATTTTGAAAGCCTGACCGTCCTTGTGCCTGAGTTTGCTTGTGTCGCAGCTCTCTCTTGTGCTTTCTGTTCTTTCTGGTTCTTGTTCTTCTTAGTGTTTTCTTGTATTTCAGTTTAGTATGTGTGTATTTCTAGTTCCTAGTGTTTGTATTTCAAGTTCCTAGTGCATTTCGGTTCCCTAGTGTTTCAAGCTCCTTTGTGCTCCCTTCCCTTTTGTTCTCCCTGAGGTAAAAGCTCACATCCTCATGTCTCGTCTGTGTACTTTTTCACCTTTGCTCTCTGAGTTTTTCCACTGTTGTACGTTTGCTATGTTTTGCCCCTCTCGCTAGTTGCTTCAGTTCTCAGTCTGGTTTCTTTTTTAGTGTCTTTAATAAATCCCCATCTCTCATATAATTTGTGTTTTGAGTCTTGCCTTTGAGTCCTCACTTGATTTTAAATCATGATCTCTTTCAGATCGTCACATCCCCGATACTGTGTAATTACCACTGGACTGTTGTTGGATGAAATTATGAAGTGGTCTCATCGTTTTTTTTTTTGTCTTAGTACTGCATAATCTGTGCATATCCCTGGAAAATGGGGACAGGTCTCTTGGTGATAATATTTTAGCAACCGTACAAAGAGTCCATGTAAAGTTTGCAACATTTGCTGCAGCTTTGCAACTTGGAGTGCAGCCTGAACTTCTCTTGCCTGAGTTTGACAGCAGTTTGAGCCGGGCAGCCCAGGCACCCCTCCCCCAGTCACTTTGACCCCCCCTCCCCCTGGGGGGGGGTCCTACAGCATTCCTCAGACTGTTGGCGTTGCCAGGGCAGACGCCCGGGCGACCTCAGCTGGCTCTTCTCGATGCGGAGGGGAACCCTGTCTATGAGACATCACTGTGGACCCCACCTGTTGTCTTTAACCCGGAAACGTCTTTTTTTTTGTCTCTTTTGTCTCTCTTCCTGCAGCATCTGTCCTATGGTAATGGCAGTCTCCATGTAGATGCAGCCTTCCAGCAGACCCTGTGGAGTGTGGCTCCCATTTGTTCAGGCAGTGAAGTAGCACAAGGTACACCTGTCATTGTCCTGGCTCACTCCTCTCTGTTCCGGTTTGCTGCATGTGCATCATTTTGCAATTTTGTACGTACTTTTTTCACGGACCCTTTTTTGTAATTCGATATACTGTTTTCACAGTGTTTGCCAATGTGATGACTGATATTATATTAAACTGTGTATGGATGCAGTCTTGTATAGTCACAATTTTTAAAAAAAGAATGTGGACAGATGGGTTTGAGAAGCGTTAATCCATGTCATGTTTGAGACCATAACTACCCCTCCGCCCTCCTGCCTCATCAGCGCACACAGCCTCAGCAGAATTATCCGCCTCAGATAAAAAAAAAGGAGAGTCCAAGTACAGTGTGTGCTAATTTTAGAGCTTTTATGCAAACCTGACCATGGAAGACCTCTAAATGATTCATGTCTCATCTGTTGCCTAATCCTCTCGTCTGTAACATCTGCAGGCTTCCTGATCGGAGGAGATGTCTTGCGCCTGCTTCATGGTCACATGGACGAGTGTCTCACTGTGCCATCTGGGGAGCACGGAGACGAGCAGAGGAGGTGATCGACTGGAATCATTTATGATTTTTTTCCCCTCAAACTGCGCACACAGACGAGATATTAGACCACGGACGCCATTGGAACATTTGAAAAAGCCAATACCGGCAGCGGGAAGCTGGTTTTCTAATTCCTTATTTCTCGGCCTCCATCCAGACAGGGACCAGCCAGTCACACACACAATCCCACACACACGCAACTAAATGCCTGTCACTCAACACCCACCACTCCGCGCACACCTCACAGTGTGTGAGATTGTACTGATTTTACTTTTGTGTTATGTTTGGTAATATTTTAGCCACAGACGCTTAAGAAGATAAGCAATTGATGATAACTGATAAGACCTGTAATCACTGATTATATACCTAATTACTGTAGATGATGTCATAGATAAAAACTGCAGTACTGTAAAAATTTTGTACTTAGCTTTACTTTTATAAGTCATCTTTTCTTGTTATTTTCAACTCATCAATAATTTATCGATAATGACTGGAAAAGACTGTGTATAGATAACAATTGAATAATGGGCGAATAATACATATTGCACCAAATTTGCACTTGATTGCACTTGATTTTGCAGGTTATGGAACTTGCTTTTGTTTCTTCACATCGTATATTCACAGATAAAAGAAATGTGTTTAGCACCTGTGGTCCAGTGGAAGTGGTTCCTATCATAGTTTCTATTTGTCAGGATATTCCTTGAAAGAAGAAGAAAGATGATTCAAACTTTTCGTAAAATGCAGAATGAAAGACAGAAATAGTCTCCAAATCTGCAGTGCTGTGGTAATTGAAAAAATAGAAATTAAAGTTGGTGCAAAGATAATAAATATACCAGTTTCAGGTGCCTGGAGTAGTACTCCATGTACTCTATTTTGTAATAATGATATCAGTGACATATTCTTTTTTTAGAAAATATCAATCAGCTTTGACATTGCATTTCTTGTCTGTGATCTTTGCCTTCAGCATGCCCCGTTACTTTAAACTGGGCTCCCTGACGGTCTGCAGCTTAGATCATTAGACGCACAGCCTTCGACGCGTCTCGTAACCGTGTAATCCTCGAAATTACCAGCCCGTGCAATGGCATTCCCACAAGAACTCTCCAGCGCAAACTAAGCCCTCTGCTGTGACTAAGACAGAGAGGACTATTAATAATTATAGTTTTAAGATATTCCCGAAAGAGACAGCCATGTTGTTAAACATCACTGATGGGAGCGAACGTGTCCTCCACTCGGCTGCCTGCTGAGACCCGTCACTGACTCATCCAGATAGCACTGCGTTCGAACGACGTGGACGTCAAAGGCAGCCTCTGTGTGTGATCTGCTGAGTGTCAACAGTCGGCACAATGGAGCTGTGTGCAGGGAGACGGCGGAGGATCGTCTTAAAGGTGCGATTGCTTCGTTTTGCCCACAGGACAGTGCACTACGAGGGAGGAGCGGTGGCCAGCCACGCCCGGTCCCTATGGAGGCTGGAAACGCTGCGTGTTGTGTGAGTACAGTATGCGACTACTCCTTATACTAGTACTACAACACACACACACACACACACACACACACACACACACACACACACACACACACACACACACACACACACCCACAGTCCGCCTCCCAATCCAGGATCTGACATTTATGCATTTAATTTCATACAGCTTGGAGTTGTGGGATGTACAACATGTAAAATTATACAAAATATACAATTGTGCATGCAGTGTAGTTTACTTAAGTAACTATGACACAATCAGGTATGACTGTGCTGTTTATGTTTTTTATGAGATCTTGCTGAGAGGCTTCAAAAAGACATAAAAGCAAGTAAAAATTAGCATTCCTGGATAACACTTTGGATAACTCCAAACCAATATATAATCCCAATCTAAAGCACTCAGTGCTACAATTTCATGTTTGAAACGTGCTATATATTATAGAGTCTGAAGGATTGATTGATGATTGATTTCAACAAATGGATGCCAATAGAAACTGAAAATTAACAAAAGAAGTTATAACTGTATAACCAAAAAGTACCAGTCAGAATGTGATTCCCAGGCTCTCAGCTATAAAAGCAAATTCAGTCAGGCTTTTTTGGTTTTGTCTCAACATTGATCCTGGTATGATAGTCATCGAGACGTGGGAGCTATATCGGCTGATCAGCTAACGATTTTCGTGTTATCAAGAAATTGATGAAATGTCACTCAGCGATTCCTCTGAGGCCTTGACTTTGTGCGTGTGTCCAGGTGGAGTGGGAGCCATATCCGCTGGGGTCAGCCGTTTAGACTGAGACACGTGACCACGGGGAAATATCTCAGTCTGATAGAGGACAAGTCTCTGCTGCTGATGGACAAAGAGAGAGCTGACGTCAAGTCCACAGCCTTCTGCTTCAGGTCCTCCAAGGTGCGGAGTTAAAAGCATCTTCAACCAGTATTATGACTGTATCATGTGCAGTAGTGGCAGGATAGTGTTGGCTGACTTGATGATCCTGGACACATTCAAGATTCCCATGCAGTGCTACTCCATGCAGCCATTAATTCACTTGACTGACGTGCTTCTTCCTTCCTCTCCTCCCTGCAGGAAAAGCTGGACCCCGGTATAAAGAAGGAAGTTGACGGGATGGGTCTGCCTGACATCAAGTATGGAGACTCGGTGTGTTACATCCAACATGTGGACACCTGCCTGTGGCTCACCTACCAGACTGTCGATGCCAAGTGCGCGCGCATGGGAGGAGTACAAAGAAAGGTACCGCGAAGCGTCGAGACTATGTCATTACCTTAAACAACCCTCTCACTTGTCTTCAGGCTCAAACAAGTGAATATAACAATATCGGATATATTCGAGACGTGTTTGTGCTCACACTCCGTGGCCTATGAAGTAAGGAGCAGGGCTCAATCCGCACTGAACCCCGTCGTGAGGGCAGTGAATGTGGATCAGTGCCGCACTGAAGAGTAAGTGCTCACATTTTAAAATCAAAGTCAGAATCTAGAAGCACAGCCAGCACATCCAGACATCCAGAGGAGCGATGTCACTGTGCTGCATCCAATTACTGAGTGTGTGCTGTTGGAATACTGGCTTCCGCTAGCGTGTCCCACTGTGTAAGTCAAGCTGCAGGAGAAAGAATAAAACGGGTGCACTTCTTGTCGTGCAACAAACTGACCAAAAGTTCCATAATTCCTGAGATTTTTTCAGTTAGAAGAAACGTAACTTAGCAGGACTAGATTCTGTGATATTACATTTGAGAACCCAGGATTAGCCTCTGAAAATCACTATTAGACTGGAGGGTCATCACCGATGTAAAATGGGCCACTGTGGTGTTTTAACCGCATGTATTACTTATTGTCAGCTGCAGAGCAACAGTGAAACATCATGATTTCCGATAGCACGACCGTGGCACAGGTTGCGTGTTGAAAACAGAAGGGGTCAAATGTAAAGATAATGACAGTGACAGCCAAGACAACTCTTTTCTTTCGAGTCTTGATCTCAATCAGTGGAAGCGGGCCAAATTCAGGAAGGTAGGTCAGGCCAACGATTGGCAGGGAGACGGACCGGAGCTAACAGCCTCACACATGCTTAAGAAATCATTATTTTATTCAATGTAAATGAAATCCGGTTTCATCGTAGGAACAATCCCAGCAACCTTTCCATGCTGCCTTTCTCCTGAAGTCGATTAAGCACAGTCCAATCTTCCTCTTCTTGTCCGTTTCCGCTGTTCTCCTCCGCCTCCAGGCCATCATGCACCACGAGGGCCACATGGACGATGGCCTGACGCTGTCTCGGTCACAGCACGAGGAGAGCCGCACTGCCCGAGTCATCCGCAGCACTGTCTTCCTCTTCAACCTATTCATCAGGTGGATCCACGCATGCATGAAAATGGAAACGAAGCATAGAAAGTGGAGTCTGACTTCCCTTCGCAGTCTCGGCAGTTGAACAGCTTTAACTTTTTCCACAGTCAACCAGGCGTTATAAACAATGAGGACTTTCGCAGGAGGTTGTTAAGACTAAGTGAAGCTAAAAGGCTTGTAGGATAAAATCTGGAATTTAGATTATTAGGTGGTTTTCTGCCGTTTCGTTTTGCATTTGAGTCGGTCATGTTTCTCAAATGCAGTTTCATTCCGCAGTGGCCTTTTACAGCTCTGCTACGAGACATGGAGGCCGTGAGTGGAGAGGATAAACATAAACGAGTGCGTCTGGAATTAAAGCTCTTTTCTCCCTGTTTACTTTGAGTCGTCGAGGGCCAGTACACCCTCTGCGCGAACGGAGACATTTGTTCTCGCTCTCAGGGCTGCGAGAGTTCATCCCGGTCGGGACATTTCGTGCTCCGTATGCCCGTATGTTTTGAATTTCGGACCGATTACGCAATAGTTTTCAGACACCACGTGATGGGGAAAAAAGGTTTTTGCCCAGATGAAGTGGAGAGCACTAGCTGCAGGAACTCCCAAACCAGATCTGTGAGAGTGAAACGTCATTCTGTTCTCACAGCCCTGGGAGCGAGAGCATATCTCTGTTGCACCGGCCTTGACTCTCTCGCCCCTCTCTCTTTGTCTCTGTCGCATGTTTTGTTGCGCAGCCAGATGGAATGACTAAGCACAGCGGAGAGAAACTAAATAGGAGCAGACCTAGGCCACCGTCTGCCTAGTATACTGACCTCGGCTTGAAATGTGTTTCTCTCTGAGAATGGATGGGGAAGGTTTATGGTGGCCCGGAGGGTCAAAACCCCTTTGATTTAGAGACACGACAGGGCATTTTGTGATATGTACATCCTTACTGGACGTGTCATACTTAAGGAAATGTTTTCCTGAACTGCTGTGGCATGTTAATGCCAGTGTGTTCTGAGTGTCTGGGTCACTGTAGACTCTCTGAGGCAGTGCGTCTTCCTGACAGCCCTGATGTCCTGAGTCAGAACTCCCAAGGAAGCATAATGCATTACTCTACAGGAACACCCGCATTAACGATACACACTGAAAATGACGGTGGCTGACACTCGGCCTATGAGAAAACCATTTGAATGCATGTAGCTGTATATTAAAGGACAAACTCAGTGTATTGCTGTTGATGGGAGAATCATCACATCCATCCATCAAACCACTGCAGAACAGCAGAGAGGCGCACGTAAGCGTTCTGCTAAAACTGACAAGCTCGTCCTAAGCAATAGGCTGAGTCGGAGTCTGGGATCTCGGCATCGGAGAGGAGATAAACGGTTCGAATTCTGATGTCCTGTGTCGTGTGCATCGTAGGGGCCTGGACGCGCTAAGGAAAAAGGGCAAGAGTTCCCCTCCCGATCTACCAATAGATTCCGTCAGCCTGAGTCTGCAGGATCTGATTGGCTACTTCCAACCACCTGGAGAACACCTGGAACACGAAGACAAGCAGAACCGACTAAGAGCCCTGAAGAACCGGCAGAACCTCTTTCAGGAAGAGGTAGGGAACCCTTACAGTATGTGTGTGTGTGTATGACTCATGAGAAAGCTGTGCTTGTAGTCCCACTGTGTGGGAACTTCAGGGGTGAGGTTCATACAAGCCATGGTCAATATTTGGATATGTATGAGGAAAAGGGAGAAACAGAGAAGAGTTTTTTGGTTCTTTAACTCCTCAATAGCGTAGATATATACATCCTCTAATATATTACAATAATGTTTCGCACTTGAATGAACCACCACCACAGGATACAGCAGCTCTGCTTCCAGCACTTAATCAAATGTCCAGCTGCTTAGAGCTCAGAAGCTGTTCTCATGCTCCCTGTGTGGGCTCTCCTCGGAGGCACAGCTAGCACAGTGGGTTTCATGATAGGCTGAGTGGCCAACTCAGCCTACCTGCTGAGGCCAATCAGCTCACCTGGTGCTGGCTGTACCTGGACTGGCCTGGCCCTGCCTCCTGAGAGGCTGGGACCACACACACACACACACGCAGAGGCATACACACACATACACATATGTATACATGCTCCACCCACTTCCAAACATTGTGTGAGCTTAGCAGCAACAGCACCCCCTTCTGCATTTCAGGTCAAAGCAAATCAGAAATATTACAGATGACTTAGCTTGTAGCCAAAGGCTGGCAAACTAATCTTTGATCACGTAGAGCCAGTTGGACCTTTGCACTGCTGAGTAAGACGCGCACATCGTCTGAACGCATTAGAATCCTGCCTCGGGCCAGATGTGGATAGGGGCTGGCTTCATGTGGAGGACTTTGATGTTGCTGGGTGTAAAACACATGCGATTACTCTCTGTAGGATCGCTGCAGCTTTGCCAAGGTCGACAAAACTCCAAATGTGCTCAGTAAGAATGCGGTCTTTCTGCAGAGGCACCATTTAGCTTCCTTTGCAACTGTGTGGCGTTAACATCTCTCCACCCCCGCCTTCCATGGTGGATAAAGCAGTAAAAGCGAGCCCCCCTGTGTGTCTGTAGGGGATGATCAGCCTGGTGCTGGAGTGCATCGATCGGCTTCACGTCTACAGCAGCGCAGCTCATTTCGCTGAGGCGGTAGGACGAGTGGCCGGGGAGGCGTGGAGCTCCATCCTCAACTCCCTCTACCAGCTCTTGGGTATCAGTGCACACACACCTGCACGCTAAGTCAAAACAAAGCCTAACCCTAACCCTGCTTTAAAGTAGGAGAGGTAAAGGATGGATTGGTGGTGCTCATCGTTTCAAATAAGATTACGTTAAAATAGAAAAAAACACAAAATGTGAGGGGAAAAAAAAGGAAGATAGAAATACAGTTTCAGAGCAGTGTGTTTGAAGCCATCTCTCTCCTGCTGTGCCCCTCCCAGCTGCTCTGATCAGAGGAAACCGGAAGAACTGTGCCCAATTTTCTGGTTCCTTGGACTGGCTGATTAGCAGACTGGAGAGACTGGAGGCCTCCTCTGGTGAGTCTTTATCAACTCAAAACAAACAAACAAACAAACAAAAGAAAACTGTACATTATGCCCATGTCTTATCTGCATAACAGTAACAGCAGCCTTCTGTGTGCAGCAGTTTGCATGCAGCAGTTTGCAATACAGATGTAACCCCATGCTTCCAGGCTTGGAAAATCATAGTGCGTGTCTTAAATCAACCTAATTTTGCATGTTTACCTTCTGGTACTTTGTGGACTTGTACCAATTGCATATTAATTCAGTGCACTAAATGGATAATACATATTAGAGTGCACATCTGAAAGAGTCAAACCTTGTGCAAACCTTTATTAAATCAGCCCTCAATGAACAGCTGATCAATGCATGCGTATTAATGTGACTGTTGGATGCGCCACAGAATTTCAGAGAAATTTCATGCCCTTTTTTTTATTCGTTTCTCATTTTCATACGTGCACTTCATTACATTTTGTGTATTTCTGGCCCATATTTTTCTAACTCAGTTTCATGCTCCTGACAATTCCAGACATAGTGCGTATTATTGATTTCTTTGATTTGTTGATATTGATTTTTTTTTGTATGGAATCTTTTTAGGTATTCTAGAGGTACTTCACTGTGTCCTGGTGGAGAGTCCCGAGGCCCTGAACATAATTAAAGAGGGACACATCAAATCTATCATATCTCTCCTGGACAAACATGGACGCAATCACAAGGTGATCCAACAGCGAAACGCCATGTACTTGTGTGTGCTGTCACAGGCTTGCAGGGATTCCAGAACCTGAGGTGGCCGTGCCGAGTGAGCACGGTTTCTGATATGTGAACCTGATCTGAACTCGTCTGATCATATCGGGTTAACAGCAGTCCTGCTGCTTTTGCAGATTACAAGATTATTTACAGCCCGTCTAATCCTCATCTTCACTTCAGGATAAGTCTCTGGGATCATATCACTCACCTGCGTTTCTTTGGTCGTGTCCTTTGAACTTTTCCATTTCTTTTCCACCACTGTTGAACGCCTTTAAAATCCGTATAAGCCATAGAATTGAATAGGATCGTCTCATTTTCCAAAAACAAAGCTTCCAAACCCCTGGTAAAAATGATAGAATCCCAACATAAACAAACAAACAAACACAGACTGACATGGCACAAGGCTGCGATCGCATTTCGTGGCCTGTCCGTGATTAGTTTTATTTTCCACAAAATGAATCAGTTGAACGACCTCTAGTGAGTGCATGCGTTTTCTGCATTGTGCAGACATTGGTGAACGAAAGCGGGTGCAACACTGACGCACCGCCTGGTGTGTGTGTGTGTGTGTGTGTGTGTGCACTGTCCCAGGTCCTTGACGTGCTGTGCTCGCTGTGCGTGTGTCACAGCGTGGCTGTGCGCTCCAACCAGCACCTGATTTGTGACAACCTGCTGCCCGGCCGAGATCTGTTACTGCAGACCCGCCTGATCAACCACGTAAGCAGGTATATGCACGTGCGCGCACACCCACGCAGCCATGCATTCAAACGTGCATTTAGGTCGGTGTCCCCGGTACGTGTGCCCTGTAATATACTGGCTCCTGTGATAATGTAATTGAGATAATGCCCACAGATGTACTTCCCAGGATTTGCCACACGATAATAACTGTCAGCTGGGTTGCCTGTTCCCTCTGCCAGCATGCGGCCCAACATCTTCCTGGGGGTCAGCGACGGATCCGCTCAGTACAGGAAGTGGTACTACGAGCTGATCGTGGATCAGGCCCTGCCCTTTGTCACGGCGGAGGCCACTCACCTCAGGGTGGGCTGGGCCAGCACCAGCGGCTATGCACCCTACCCCAGTGGAGGGGAGGGCTGGGGAGGCAACGGGGTGGGTGATGACCTCTACTCCTACGGCTTTGATGGACTTCATCTCTGGTCAGGTGAGGTTTGTGTGTGTGTGTCTGTGTGTCTGTCTGTCTGTCTGTCATAATTGTGTGACTGTATATGAGGCATAATAATAGGCATGGGTCCTTGGATTAGCATTTGGTTAGACAGTCACCTTCTACCATGAGGCGACATGTAGCCATTTCACATTGAGGATGATTAGTGCAATCTGCATTACCAATAAATAGAACAATATCACACACATCAAATGGAGTGGGTTTTTTACTTTTTAACGCATTCCTCCACATTTGGGAATCCCGTATGTTGTTGTGCAGGCTGCATTGCGCGAACAGTCAGTTCACCGAACCAGCACCTCCTGAGAGCGGAGGATGTGGTGAGCTGCTGCCTGGACCTCAGTGTGCCCAGCATCTCCTTTAGGATCAACGGGCAGCCGGTCCAGGGCATGTTCGAAAACTTCAACTCAGACGGCCTTTTCTTCCCCGTGGCCAGCTTCTCTGCAGGGGTCAGGTCAGTGGCAGCACACTCCTAACACAAAGTGAGAACACACTCAGTCCCTGGCCCTCATCTGATGGAAACTTGAGAATAATTAGTCCAACCTCGAATCACCTGTAAGTGGTGACAGAGTACCCTAAACTGAAAGACTGACATTGTTAATGTTGCTCTAATTGAGCAACATTAACAATGTCAGTCTTTCAGTCGTCAGATGCAGATGTTTGGTAACTTGACAAGCCTCCGACTTAATGGCCTCTGATGCTTTGCAGGGTGCGTTTCCTCCTCGGGGGTCGCCACGGGGAGTTTAAGTTCCTCCCCCCTCCAGGTTATGCTCCCTGCTACGAGGCGGTGCTGCCCAGGGAGAAGCTGAAGCTGGAGCCCAGTCAGGACCAGACTGCAACCAGAGACCTGCTGGGACCCACTATCACCTTGAGCCAGGCGGCCTTTACCCCCACACCTGTGGACACCAGCCAGGTGCGCGCTACCGGCAGGGTTCTATCAAATGTTACAGAAACTGTCAGTGCCAATGCCACCTTTCCGGATGAGTATTTTCTTTTGAGCGAGTTTCACTGAATTCTTTTTTTTTCCCCCTTTCAAATCCAACTTTGGTGGAACTGAAACCAATACACTGTCTGTGACTGTGTGCAGATTGTACTGCCACCTCACTTGGAGAGGATCAGGGAGAAGCTGGCAGAAAACATCCATGAGCTGTGGGTGATGAACAAGATAGAACTGGGCTGGACCTATGGTGTCGTGAGTATCAGACAAACAGCTCAACGCCACATTCCAAGCACCGATCAGACCTTTGTGACAAACAGGGGTTCCAGAGGGGTGCAATCCTCATCTCAATGTCATGCATCTGTGAAAATGTGAATACGATTTTGTAGACTTTCTACAACCTTCAAATGCAACGAAAGAAATTTAAAGGCAATTTCAACTAAATTTGACAGCAGTTAAGAAATGTTTTTGTTTTGTTTTGTTCAGTTCATAGGTAAAAGAGGAGGTGACAATGACTAAAATATCAAAACTATATACCTCTTATGAGGTCTGTAATGGTAAATGAATTCACCATTTGTCCCTGTGGAAGACGGTGGGGAACAGATGGGAGGCACAAGAAGAGAAGAAGGGGAGGAAAGAAAAGGAAAAGGGAGAGAGGGAAGGGGAGTGAAAGAACAAGACAGAAAATGGAGAGAGGAGAGAGGGAAAAGAGCAGGAAATGGAGGGGACAAGAGAGAAAGAGAGAAGGTGTTTCTTGGCTCTCTGGCCATAGGTAAAGGAATGTAGGATCTGGGAAACAGAAAACGACAGGGTCTTCCACTGTTACTGCCCTTTCTTCTTTCTGTATGTCTCAGGTGCGGGACGATAACAAGCGACAGCATCCCTGTCTGGTGGAGTTCTCCAAGCTTCCCGAACAGGAGCGAAGCTACAACTTACAGATGTCTCTTGAGACTCTCAAGTAATGCCTCGGCGTAATGAGCAAAATATAACGTGACATTCCGATGAGAACCAGATACGGGAACGGGAATTGGTACATGTTTAACATTGTATGTGTATGTGTCTCACCTGTGTATTCCAGAACACTCCTGGCCTTGGGTTGCCACGTCGGCTTAGCAGATGAGCATGCTATCGAGAAAGTAAAGAGCATGAAACTGTCAGCAACGTAAGTCAGGCTTCACCAAATCATTCCGATCGGTTCCACTTCGTTGCGTGATCTGTTCTAATAAAAGGATCCAACAAGTCAGACAAAGAAAATAGAGGGATTACTGGAGCAATAGACCCTTTACCTGGATTTCTTGACCCTACCAAAAGAATGTAATTGAAATGCATTTCCTTAAATCCCTTAGTGCAAGTCCATATAGAAGCTTAGACCAATGAGCATAAATTGTGTTGACCACAGGGAAAAGATGCACAGGCTCGAATCAGGAACCTCCTTGTATAGTATAGTATAGTATAGTATGGTGTAGTGTAATGTAGTGAAGCAATGACAAGGTGGAGGTTGTGGATAGCTAATAATACCGACTTGACTTTGTCCGTGCAGGTATGAGCTGTCCGGCGGTTACAAACCTGCTCCTCTGGACCTCAGTCACATCAAACTGACCTCCACTCAGGAGGCCATGGTTGATAAACTGGCTGAGAACGCACACAATGTCTGGGCAAGAGACCGCATACGCCAGGGCTGGACCTATGGCATCCAACAGGTTGGACACTGATAGTTACAGTAATGTTTGTGCTGATTGTAATTGAAGTGTGGTCTTTTCTGAAAAAAATAAGTATTTAAAAAAAACTTCACATCAAAGAAATCACAGAGGGAATATATTGATAAGGCCAAGACATAGACATTGAGCAGACAAATGTATAAAAATCAGTTCATAAAATAAAGAAGAATAACCTGAGCTGTTTGTTTTTCACGAAGTTCGGTGAAATAATACATGCATTTATGGCAAAGAAAAGATGTACAATCAGCCATTTTTTTGCCTTTTTCAGCCCTATGGCTTCCGATTGGAGTGATATGGATAATAGGCATCTCTTTCTGAAGCACCTGTTTATTGAGGACGCAATCCAAGTCATTAAAGTTTACCCCAGAGAATTTGGAAGCTACTTTCACTGTCCTCCAGAGGGAGTTCTTGACTTTGATGCTGCGATTTCCATATCGGCAGATGATGGAGAAGGAAATAACAAAGATAAAGGCACTGCAGAACAGTTTTATCATAGTTCAATCGATTAAATTAATTCAATCAATTTAACAAGCTTCCTCAAGCAAAAGAGGCATTGCTGACCTGTTTTAGACAGCAGTTCACAGTTCACATCAAATGTTGGTCACCAAGTGGCTGACTGAGGATGACACTTCACTGAGCGGCATTGGTCAGTTATAGGATGGATCAACAGGGCGTCGGTGGAAGGCGGATGCTTGGGTCCATCGTAGTTTAAGACCCAGATCAGATGGTGGGTTGTGGGTCCCGCTCCAGAAACACCTCCCTTCTATGCTAGAGTTGAAAGGGACAGTCAGGAGGCAGGGACGTGTCCTAGATTCCAGGCTAGGAGGAACACTAGAGATGTCAATTACTATTCAATGTAAATGTGTTAGCAAACTCACAGGCCCCTGAACACTTCAAACTGCCCACGTTAAAACAGTGTAAAGTGCTTTAAAACGACAAAAACGCAGAACAAACTATACCTCCATTTATTCTGATGCCGGCTGCCACACAAGCATACGCCCTGAGGCCTGTCACCTACTTTTTTTGAAAGGTGCTAGACAAATTAAAATTCGTATTATTTTTATTATTAGTAACATTCTGGTCAGGCTGTATCCACGTATTAACGCATTACTGTGGGGTCCCCCCCCCCCCCCAGATGTCTTCTGGGGGGAGGGATGTCTTCAAAAATGTTATTTCTTATGAATGAAAGTCTCTGTCAGCTTCTTGAATGTGAATATTTTCTGGTTTCTTTCTTGGTTTATCAAACTTAACATCTTTGAGATGTGGACAAAAGAAGATATTAAGGGCCGCTTCTTAGCCTTTTACTGAAAACCAAATCACTGGATTGGAATGGATTGTTTGAGTAAATAATCCATTGATTAAGCAGCGACGAGAAGCAATTGGTCTGCCTGTCTTTTCACAGGATGTGAAGAATCGCAGGAACCCTCGTCTGGTCCCGTACATCCTGCTGGATGAGAGAACAAAGAAGTCCAATAAAGACAGCCTGAGAGAAGCGGTCAGGACTCTGCTGGGATATGGATACAACCTGGAAGCCCCAGACCAGGACCATGGTGCAGTGCTTACACCTCACGTTGATTCATTGAAATGTACGAACTAACTAGATGGGACTGTTCATTGACTTGTTTACTCAAACCCCCTTTCCAGCCGCCCAGTCTGATCCCAGCAACATGTCTGCAGAGAGGTTCCGCATTTTCCGAGCGGAGAAAACCTACTGTGTAAATGCAGGGAAGTGGTACTTTGAGTTAGAGGTAAGATGCCCGATAAAAGAAATACCTTTGTCGGATGCAAATTTGAAAGTTATGTTGTTCATTCAAAATTTCTCAGGGGTGCCTACAATGCCATCTAATCACATTAGACTCGCACTGTTACTGTTGTACATTATGTACATGCTAAAATAGGAATTAACCTAGGAATTCATAGGAACTAACCCTCGCTTCTTCTGCAGGTGTTAACAGCTGGAGAGATGAGGGTGGGTTGGGCAAGGCCAGGCTGCATCCCAGACTTGGAGCTGGGCTCTGATGACCAGGCCTTTGTCTTCGATGGCTTTAAGGTGTTTGTCTTTACCCTTGTCGCTACACCGGAACCATTCGTGTAAAAGAGTCCAAATTTGTCACAAACGTTGCACGTCCCCAGGTCCAGCGATGGCACCAGGGAAACGAGCACTTCGGGCGCGCGTGGCAGACGGGGGATGTGGTCGGCTGCATGGTCGACCTGAACGAACACACCATGATGTTCACGCTAAACGGTGAAGTGCTGCTGGATGACTCTGGATCCGAGCTGGCCTTCAAAGATTTTGAAGTTGGCGGAGGTCAGAGCCACTTCCCTGGCAACATACTCACTCATACTTGCAATTTTCGTAGCATGACTAACAAATAATTGTGCAACTTTTACGCTCCCACGTATTTCAAGCCTTGCAATTTTTTTTTGTGCAGCTATCTTTTAAATGACTAGGTGTGTCATGTAAGTCCAGGATTCTCTACTACAAAGCAGGATTTGAAGTAAAGCGAGGTAACTTCAGGGTTAACCTCGAGTCTACTGTACTACGACAGTGGTTCATGTCTTGTCAGAATATCCATGGTAACTTGTGCTGACTAGCTAACCGCTTCCAGGGCAGGTTGTGGTACAGATTGAGTTCACCAGGTATGAGAGCGCTGTCCCCAAATCAGACTTGGAATTCTTGGAAAATTACATCAGTGTTTTTTTTGGAAGATCCTGTTGAACTCGGCGGGAATTGCAGTGAAAGGAGTGTTCAGGGTCCGTCAAAAACCCCTGGCGTTTTCAGATGAACATGTCCATGACAGAGAGGGGTTTTGGTCGGAGTGATTGACATACCTCTATTGGCTGCCTTCCCTCAAACAATGAGGTGATGGCAGTGATAGTGTACAAGAACTGCTGGAAACGCATCCGCGTGAGTGTCCTCTGCTCCGGGTATGCGAGGCCTAGGTAGAGAGCGGAGGTGAAGACACCCTCAGTGTAGCGGTTTGACTGGTGGGGAAACTCAAAGGTTTTAAACACCGGAAAGAGACAGGAGATGACGCGCTCCAGCTCAGGAAGCAGTTTATCATAATGGCAGAGAGTGCGGCTGGGTGTGTGAGCTTCTTCTGGGCACTGGGGGCAGTCATCTAGCGTGATGGAACTAGCTCGATCCAGTGAGGTTTTAAAGAAGTCTGTTAGGACAACGACAGCGCGCACATTCCCCGAGGACTCGCCCAGGTATATTATCATCCCTCAGGTTCCTCTGTGTCCCAACTCTCCTCAGAGACCGAGTGCCCTTTTTTTTCCTGCCGGGGAAACAGTTTTCTTCACGGGAGTGCTATTTATCGATCGACCCTCCCAAAGGAGTCCTTGAGACCTCCGAGGAAGTCCGCATCATTATCACTCACAGGAGGAGCTATTCTGTAGTTTGTGATAGCCGGTATGCCATTCCACATATTCCAGAGCATGGGAAAATAGACTTCACATCTTGTCCGAACTCAAAATAAGACTAGACCACTTTCTGTCCTAAGCTGACAAAGCTGCAAAATTAACCATTTATAAGTGTTAAGTGTTAAGTCAGTTATAGAAACTATGGTAACTTCCCTCTCAGTTGAGTGAAGTTTTGCATTTGTTTCCTTCTGTTGTCAGATTTGTCAAATTCTCAAAGGCAAGGAACTGCACTTGATCACTACTTTAGAAAAATTTCAAAACTATTTGTTTCTCATTTGACTTGGGGAATCTGAAGTAGAATTCTCCATAACATATCGAGTGGCACGGGCGGTAATGACCAACGACCTAATCATATTCTGTGACATCCCTCCGTAGGCTTCATCCCGGTGTGCAGTCTGGGTGTGTGTCAAGTGGGCAGGATGAACTTTGGGAAGGATGTCAGTACTCTGAAGTACTTCACCATCTGCGGCCTACAGGAAGGCTATGAACCCTTTGCTGTCAACATGAATCGGGACGTCACCATGTGGCTCAGCAAGCGGCTGCCTCAGTTTGTGTCTGTGCCCAGCAACCATCAACACATAGAGGTGAGGGCACCTGGCACGCGCCCTCAACACCGCTAAGTCCCTGAGCTGCTACAATCCGATGTTCGTGTTGGGATTTTTTTTGTTTTTTTCATAGAGCTTTCAGGAGAATGAGATTTGGTGAATTGAGATGAGTTGAGTTCATTTTGGTCTTCGCAGAATTTAGTACAGGCATCAGTAAACAGCATTACGTACACATTTGTTGTAAACATGAATGTTGAAACAATGTCTTTTTTTTCCTCTTTAAAGTATAACTAATCAAAAATGAAACAAGACAAGTATACTTGGACTGAAAAGGCGTAGGCTAATTTGCCTACCTTCAATTTCTTAAATTAACACTCTCCATCAGCTCATTTCTGACATTTAGACAGAAGAAAAAGAGTGCATTTCCTACATATAGTAGGCAGTTTGTGAACATAACCTGTTATGTCAGTGCAGTGTCTCTTTCTTACCCAGCTACCTTAATGAAAAGTCTTATTGTGACGTTCCAAAATGTCAGTGAGGACAAACTGACATTTTTTCTCCTTCGCAGGTGACAAGAATAGATGGCACAGTGGAGTCATGTCCATGCCTAAGGGTCACCCAGAGGTCATTTGGCTCACAAAACAGTTACACTGACATCACCTTCTACAGACTAAGCATGCCCATAGAGTGTTCAGAGTCCTTCTCCAGAGCCTCACCCAATGAGAGCCTCTTCTCACCAAAGAGGGTAACAGCCCCCGATGTGTACTTAGCACATATTGTATGCACTCACTGTAAACCAATGAAACATTGATAGTGATTCTTTGTCTGTGACCAAATACACACGAGGTACGAGATGGCACAAGGTATCACATTTTTTACATACCCATAACCCCAAAATCTGTCTCTACATCATGATAGTTTAATGCAACGCTGATAATTTGTGGGAGACAAATCAGGATTCCTGGCTCATCAAAGTGCCACTAATGCCATTTTAAAGAATCTAGTACGGACAGTGACAACCATATTTATGCTCAGTCTACCCATTTCAAGTTGCAGACTGCAGCTTTAAGAGTTGTTATTCATGGTCATGTAGATATGCAGCAATACATTTCTGATGATACTTCTAACAAAAGCACACATTATATCTACTACTTCTACAGCATAGGCATTGTTCATGCTTCTGCTGTGTGTCACAGGTATATTTTAAAATATAACTAAGTTTTACATATTATGGAACAGTACAAACTGTTCTCTGGGCACACACACACACACACATACTCAAGTATAGACATGCAAATATTTGTGGAGTGGTACATCTGTTGACAGTAGCTGTTTTGGATAACAAGCGTTCTGTCCACTCATTCTGATATTATGCAAGCGCCGACAATGTCATTTCATATTCTGCCGCTGTACATCATATTTGAAACTGTGTGGTTTAACAGCGCGTGATTGAGAATATATGTGGCGCCGCTCATTTGTGCAGGAGCTGGAGGATTTCGAAACCGTGTCAGACTTTGAGGTCCTGATGAAATCCTCGCATGGTCACAACGGCCCTAACGGACCTGACAGAGATGAGTTCAACAACCACAAGGATTACAACCAGGAGAAGCCCTCAAAGCTCAAGCAACGGTAAACCTTCCATGAATCGCCTCATAAAGATCCTACAGACACAGCAAAAAAGGAATGTGCCATCCATGTTCAGCTTTATTTTTCTAGTCATTTGTACCCTGTTTGCAAATGTGTCTCTATTGTTCGACGCCTAAACAAAGCCTCCAATTCATTAGGTTCATGTTGAAGAGGAACAAGCCAGACAACAGCTGTCCGTCTTCTGCTCGTCTGTCAGAGGAGGTGATGGCCGATGACAGAGACGAATACGAGTTCCTCATGCAAGCCTCCTCTGTGAGAATAAACACAGTCAGATAAACAGAGCATGCACATGATGTCCAGAGTTTGGATCTTGAATGGATCATGGCTCCAAGACAACAAGTACAGAAAAAACTTGATGAAATCTTTCAAATTTCATCAAAGTTCACTCGGAGGTTTCACATTTCTTTGTAATTTTATAACAGAAGTAGCCATGCATTACCGGCATCCAAATACAGGCGCAAAAGCTTCTTTTACCCAGGACATTTCAATTGAACGTGGCCTGATTGCAGCTGTTTTTTTGTGCAGTACTACTACTCGGTGCGGATCTTCCCCGGTCAGGAGCCCAGCAGCGTCTGGGTGGGCTGGGTGACCTCTGACTTCCATCAGTACAACCCGGGCTTCGACCTGCACAACGTCCGCACCGTCACGGTCACCCTGGGCGACGAAAAGGGGAAGGTTCACGAGAGGTGAGTTGAGCTGCCCTCTCTGCCCGTACCCTGGGACTATCATCGCACGCACTGTGTGCGCGGTCTCTAGCGTGGCGACTACCTCATGGCATCTCTGTGTCTGTGGCAGCATCAAGCGCAGTAACTGTTACATGGTTTGGGCCGGAGAGAGCAGCAGTCCCAGTCAGGGCAGGAACAACAACGGCCTAGAGATCGGCTGTCTGGTCGACACGACCAATGGCCTGCTGACCTTCACAGCCAATGGCAAAGAGCTCAGCACCTATTATCAGGTAATTATTTCATGTGATCGTGTGATTATTTAAGCAGGTATGAGGTGGGTAAGATGATGGATGGATGGATGGATGGACATTTCATGTGAAGGTTTTTTAATGGCCCAGTTATTTTTTCAGTTTTTAAAAAGAATTTTTTTCTTGAATATTGCATAAAATGTAAAATGTCACTTATAGGTGGACTGCAGTCCATTTCCAGACTCAGACACGGTCCTATCCAGCCCTGGAGCTGTAACTAATTCAGCAGTTTGAAGTGGCTCCAGTTATCGCCTTTACAATAACCTCCCATTCCAGCTGTGCGGTGGCAGAGAGTGGGAGGAAACACAAGGAGAGGGACAAGACAGATCAAAACCAACTGAGTTGAGAGGGTCAAAGTGAAGGAACGTGACCTAGCTTGTTGTAAACGGTGCAAAATAATCAGTAAAAGTAGAGCTTTTGTTAGAGAATGGTCTCATCCTTAAACATTTGTTTAAGTACTCCTGAGATACAGTAGCTAACGGACTCTAACCAGACTGATTTGGACATAGGCAGGCAGGTAGCTGTTGAGGTTACTGCAATGAGTTTCCTGAATGTGACTAACTGTGACTTTTGGATCCCAACTAACCGGCCCAACGTTTCCTCCCGCCTACAGGTGGAGCCGAGCACCAAGCTGTTCCCGGCCGTCTTCGCCAAGGCGACGAGTCCCACCGTCTTCCAGTTTGAACTGGGGCGCATCAAGGTAAGGAACGCACAACATGCACACGGCGCCATCATCGAAACTCTGTTATAGCCTCTTTTAGTTCTGTACGCCCATGAGATGCGGAAGGGTGATTCTAGATTCACTGACGAGTACCTCAGCTGAGAACTCCTCTGTCTGCGCATATGTGAAACTGCTTGATTTGTCACCCGAGGCGCTGCTTTTGAGTCCCTCCGTCACTGTTCTGCCAGTCGGGTTTCTGGTGGCCACATGATCGATCACGCTTAATGGCAGCCAGAAATGGGAGCTTGCTGCAGCAGAGCAGCAGAGCTTTCTCTTTTAAGTTCTCCTCCTCTTCCTCTTCCTCTTTTTCTTCTAAATGATCAGAATCATTTAGAGTACTAGAGTAACTTTTGCATCAAGTCAGTTTTGGATGACCTGAGGTAAACCTTCATGCTTCATCGTGCTTGTTGCGAGCTTTGGTGCATCCAGTTTCTATTGCTGGCACCTGAGATGCTTCTCCATCTGGACTGAACCACCTGCCCATGCACAGCGAGGTCTCACGGCTCATTGGATGTTTCCAGAATGTAATGCCTCTGTCAGCTGGCCTGTTCAAGAGTGAAAGGAAGAACCCGGTGCCTCAGTGTCCCCCACGGCTGCACGTCCAGTTCCTCACTCCTGTACTGTGGAGCAGGGTTCCCAACCACTTCCTCGAGGTGACCCCTTATTTTTTTTTGCTATTGAGCTTATAAAATGTACTCTGACAGCGAAAAGAAATGTAACTGCGTCTTTTTTTTCCAGGTGTCTGCATCCAGAGTGAATGATAGACAAGGCTGGCTGGTCCAGTGTAACAAACCTTTGCAGTTCATGGCTCTGCACGTACCGGAGGAGAACAGGTAGTGTGGCGACAGTCTCAGACAGACACCTTTTCAGCCTAGATTCCTCTTTGGCTCCTCATACAGTTTCGCTGCGTGTGTTGTCTAGGTCGGTGGACGTCCTGGAGCTGTCGGAGCAGAGGGACCTGTTAAAGTTTCATTACCATACTCTCAGACTGTACTCGGCGATCTGTGCTCTGGGAAACAACCGGGTGGCACATGCCCTCTGCTCGCACGTAGACGAGTCACAGCTCCTGCAGGCGATAGAGAATAAGTACATGCCAGGTAACACCGATACAGTAGCCAAGCAATACCTCACTTGTAAATCTGCATTCAAGGTAACAACACATCTCTCTTGAGTCAGGAGTCCTAAGTAAGGCTTATTCTGCTAAGATAGCTAGGCAGGCTGTACAAATGGAGGTGTGAAGTATTTCAGACTAAAAACTGTTTTATTAAGTGTAGTATAACTAGTATAACTAAGTATAACTAAGTGTATACATTTGGTCTCATAGTGTATCTAACCATTTTTAGAGCAACAGACTTCTTTGCAAGGTATGACTGTAAACAGAAGGTTTCCATTCACAGTGTTGAGGAAGCTGGTTGTGCTGGGCTGCTATTGTTGCTTGTTGTATTGTTTTTGAAGGCGGACAGTAACGCCTTATTTGGTCTGATCCTACATAACTTTTTCATATGTGAGAAGAGGCTTTTTTGGTTTGATTTGTTTATCATAAACAGGAAGTCAAGGTCCTTGACCTGTCTGCTCACAGCTGCCCCCCCCATTAATGCTCATTTCTGTTATGGCTGTGTGATGTATTTCTTCTAGGAAGAATGGGAGAGCACTCTTAAATCATATTGAAATCCCTCACAATGACTAAATGTTTCAGTCGAGAGTTTTGACCAAAGCTGTGTGTGTCTCCCACAGGTCTGCTCCGCGCGGGCTACTACGACCTCCTCATCGACATCCACCTGAGCAGCTACGCCACAGCTCGCCTCATGATGAACAATGAGTACATCGTTCCCATGACTGATGCGACCAAGAGCATCACTCTGTTTCCAGACGAGAAAAAGAAACATGGCCTACCCGGCATCGGGCTCAGCACCTCCCTCAGACCCAGAATGCACTTCTCATCCCTGAGTTTTATCCGTGGGGGAGGGACATCGCAGCGTAACAATGGCATCAACGGATCGGGAGACTGTTTCCAATACAGTCCAGAGTTCCCCCTGGATGTACTTAAAATCAAGACCATTGAGATGCTAACAGAGGCTGTGCGGGAGGGGAGCATGCACGTGCGCGATCCGATAGGGGGCAGCACGGAGTTCCTCTTTGTCCCCCTCATCAAGCTTGTCTACACCATGCTGATCATGGGGGTGTTCCAAAACGGGGACCTGAAGAACATCCTGAGACTGATCGAACCGTCCGTGTTCTCTGAAAGATGGGCGGGCCAGGGGGACGTGCACGTGGAGGTGGAGCTGATGAAGGAGTTGGAGACTGAAGGGAGAGGAGATGACGGCGGGAGGAAGATGCCCAAAGGAGGGCTGTTACAAATGAAGCTACCAGAGCCTGTTAAACTCCAGGTGACCCTCACTAAACCCTTAAAATCCCTTTCTTTTTCTGTATCAAATGTATCATTTGCAATTAATTGGAATTCTTACATGGATCAAAGTCTTTTCTTTTAAAGATGACAAGGATCTTGTTCCCACTTGGGAGAAAGTTAATGTGAACCTGGACTTAAATTCCAAGGTGATAAATAAGAAACACTCGAATGAAGCTCATGGGAGACCACAGAGACAAAAGTACTGTTGGTCAGCGGTCAGATGCGTGGGTATAATTGGCGTCACTTACATAAATGCATACAAACTGAACGAGCAGCTTGACCTGGATACTGCTTGTACAGTGCAAAGACAGTGGAAAGGAATCTGAGCCACAGATGAATCGAGTGGTTGATGTGTTGACGATGAGGGCCCTCGAGCCATTGTCACAAAGTCTCAGAGTGATCGGATCAACACCAGACAAAACTCGTGATATGGATAAAATAACGTAAGGTTTAGATGAAATAAGATAAGAGAGTGGGATTTCAAAGTAAAGATGCTATTGCATTGGTTTGGACTGATGGACTTAGTAGTATACATATAAAACAATTGATGATAAAAGAAAGTATTGACATTCAAAATATGAATATATATATGTGAAACATTAACAGTAACTAATGCAAACACAAATACAGAAGTTCTTAGTCTGCAGATGTTAGAGATTCCTGGGTAGTGCCTTTCAAAAGTGTTTGAAATCCGCAGGTTCAATGACATGGAGGTTTTTGGACAATATCCTACATAATTCCATGCCCGGTGTCTAACCCCCGCGTCTCTCTGTCTGTCTGTGCTTAGATGTGCCATGTTCTGCAGTACCTGTGCGACTGCCAGGTACGCCACCGCATCGAGGCGGTGGTCGCCTTCTCCGATGACTTCGTTGCCTGCCTGCAAGACAACCAGAGGTTCCGCTACAACGAGGTGATGTTGGCGCTGAACATGTCTGCGGCCCTCACTGCCAAGAAAACCAAAGAGTTCAGATCGCCTCCGCAGGAGCAGGTAGGGGACACCCCTGAGGAAGACATGGGCTCGCCTGCAGTCAGACAGTATAATAGGAGGTAACACGGCATCGTATATTAGTCTGCAGGGCGTGCGTTCTATTCAGACGAGGAATCCCGAAGATAGGAAAGTTGCAGGCGTATTCTGAATCAGCCAAAGTGATTCACTCTTTTGACTTTATGTTGCATTGAGCTGTGTTCACCCGTTTTACTGTTTCAGCTTTTGCTGCACTGCTGACCCTCAGCCAAGCCATATCTTTTCTAGCATGCTGCTGGGAATGTCCTCATAGTGTATACTCGTACTATCACCGAATGTATTTCAGATTTCACACTTTGTTCCATTTGGAGTCTACAAAAGGCAGTAATGACAAAAAGGAAACGGGTGCCACTCTTGTTATAGAATCAGTTACAGTTATCATTAAGACTCTTTATTTATTTTTGTTGTATTGTTTACTAGTTCAGCATTTGTAGTTTTGTGTATATGCAAGGTGCATATATACAAAAACCTGTTTTATTAATGTTTTTATAAGTTCTAATCCTTTTATATCCGTTGTTCTGTTCTGTTTATCCAAACTATTACAAGCCATATTGTCAATACACTTGCTGTAAAGCATTGTTTGAAACTGCTTTGACCGAGTGCTATACATATAAACCATTCGTTTGTATTGCTACAGATCAACATGCTGCTGAATTTCAAGGATGAGAAGCAGGAGTGTCCCTGTCCCGAATACATCCGTGAACAGCTGCTAGACTTCCATGAGGATCTCATGAGACACTGTGGTAATGTACCGGTCACCTTCACCCACCACATACCACTATATATACTCCATGTGCATGATTATTTTAGTATCTTGACCTCATTGATGCCCGTTTTCTATCTCCAAGCTATATAAATTTGAAGCCTTATAAGATAAAGTGTAATAGTGTGACCGACCCCCTTACATCAAAGGGTGCAGTTGTTGTGAATCGCCACGTGGAGAAAAAGGGTGCTCTGAGGGTGCTGCTGAGGTCACTTTCACTTTCTGAACTGACCGACAAAAAGTGTTGAACTTTTTCACGTTCTAATTTTTTGAGATGCACTTCCTTGAGGGAAGGAAAAGTGAAAGACAGGAGACACCAGACCCAGCAATGGGCTGGATTAGAGACACCATTTATTATACCTTTTATATGCACCTGGAAATTGTGGGGCCACAATCCTTAAATTCATTTAGAAGGATCCACTTATGAGGGTCAAGTTATGAGGGTTATATGCCTAAATTTTTTGGAGGAAGTATTCAGTTGTGAATTTGGCTTGTCAAATAGCCAGGTTCGAGGTTTTTTTAGGTTTCAACATTAAAACGGATCGTCAACAATGTAATAACGCTAATGGTGGTGTGCGCCGTGCACAGCATGGAGTTGGCAGCATGGAGCTGATTTCTCCTTCTGTCAGGTATAGAGTTGGATGAGGAACGGGGGATCGACGGCGACAGTGACTTCACCATCCGGGGGCGACTCATGTCCCTGGTGGAGAAAGTGGCTTACCTGAAGAAGAAGATGGCCAATCTGCCAATCGAGAAAAAGGATCGCAAACCCAGTAAGTGAACTCTGCAGCGGCTGGGACACACGATGGGGGATTTTCAGAAACATCACGATGAACAAGCAAAGTTAAAGGGGACATATTACAGCTGCTTCTTTCTTACTGTTGTTACATTTCAACACCTACAGAGTAGCTCTGTATAATTTTAACTCCAAATACTTCCTAGTTGTCTCATACAGATGTTAAGAAAAAATACAGATTCCTCACAGGCAGACCAAGGTTTCCCAGCCTCACCAGTTCTTGTTTACCTTGCTGGGCAACACTGCTGTCGAGCTCGGCATAAACACAGACACACACACGCATCGTTTCTCCTTATAAAGTGATATATTTATTGTCGCTGCTCTGGAGCAAAGAGCAGAATTATGAACATAATGATTAGCAGAGTCAAACAATGCGGCTGCATGTTTGAGAGAAGGAGAGAAGAAAAGAGTCTCTCCTCTCGCACACAGCTCAGAGAGAGAGAGAGAGAAAGCAGGAGAGACAGCTCAGGGAAAGAGACACATAGCTCAGAGTGAAAGAGAGAGAGGAAGAAGTGAGACAGCTCAGAGTGAGAGACGTAGCTCGGAGGGAGAGATAAAGGGAGAGACACTCAGCTGAGGGTGGGGGGCTGCAGACGAGTGTTCAGTGAGACATCCCATCTGTGGTTCATCCTGATTGGACAATAAAACCTGAGACCTCTTTCTCTCAACAATAATGCTCCCCCTATGGGCTCACTCTTGCACTTGAAGCCTCGTAGCAAACTTTATATGAGTCACAAGCTGGTGAAAGTGGACATTGAAAGTCCTCAGGAAGATTTGACCTCGTTCCCTTTCTCCCTTTGTGCGTGCAGACACGCTGCAGCAGCTGATTTCAGACACCATGGTGCGCTGGGCTCAGGAGTCGGTAATTGAGGATCCAGAGCTGGTCAGAGCCATGTTCGTTCTGCTGCATCGCCAGTACGATGGCATCGGAGGACAGGTTGGCTTGTGTCTCTGTGTGTGTGTTTGCATTCATTTTAGAGTAGAGTCTATGCAGTCACTAGGATTTGATGGCAGTGCGTTGCAGCGCATTGCATTGCCAGTGCATTGCCCTGTTTCCACTACATGGTACCGGCTCAGCTCTACTCGACTCTACTCGACTCATCATAGCACATTAAAAGTGTGTGTGGGGGGGAACACAACAACACGACGCTCACACAATGGAGGAAATCATTTTGATTGTGGGTATGTGGCTGTTTGCCACAGCAAGAAGAAAAGAGTTGTTTTAGAAAAGGTTGAAGGCAGCAACACGGAATCTCTGTGAGCTCCGTTAGCTCAGTCGACGGAATGAGGTGGGTTGGCATGCGAGTAGGTGCTAGAAGAATAGTACAGGGGTCACATTCCAGGTAATGGAAACGCATGCCGAGTAGAGCCGAGCTGGTACTGTGCAGTGAAAATGGGGCATCCGTTTCTGTTGGTGCCTAAACAGGTGCCTAAACAGGTCAACAAACCATAACCACACAAGAATCAACGTTATGATTCAAAGTATAAAGGTCAATACAGGTCCGGGCATCCAGATCATGAATATCAGCCGTAGTTAAATCGTCACTCTCAGCAGTTATTCTTCTTTGTATTTTAGCACTATTCTATTGATTCATTCAGTAAACTCTTGCCTCTTGGGTGAGATTCTCCCCCAGTGGTTATGATGGGAGCACTAACGAAACTGGTGAGAAAATGCAGTTTCCTTGTATTCCAATGATGTGGCAACAACAATGAAATCACATTCGATCTCACAGGGATACTGTTGAGACAGATAATCCATGATTTAAACTGAGTTAAGGTAGAACAGCATCTAGGATGTCACAGGTTTTTGAGAACAGGACTCAGTTATTGCACTTATTGTACTTCAGATGGACATTAGTGGTGTTTACAAGTGTTATATAATAATATAATACAATATATATATATATAATAATATAAAATTCACATTTAGAGCATTAGAGACCCTTTGAAAGTATTAGATGAGAATGCCTATAAATGTGTCCCACAGGTGCGGGCTCTTCCCAAGACTTACACCATAAACTCTGTATCAATTGAGGACACGATCAACCTGCTGGCCGCCTTGGGTCAGATCCGGTCTCTGCTGAGCGTCCGCATGGGCAGGGAGGAGGAGAAGCTGATGATCAGAGGGCTTGGGTGAGCACACACTGGTCTCTCGGGCCGCTAAATCCTCAGTCTGGTTTCCTTTTTCTCCTCTGTCTACTTTTTTTCTATCCGATTTTGTCACTTTTGCTTTTGTTTGTGCATTATATAACCCCAGAGTTGTCTTCTGAGTAATATCTGATCATTTCAACTGAGTTGTACCATTTAGCTACTCGCACAAGTTACTATTTGTACTCTTCCTTTGTTTTTGCGACAAGTCAAATTCTGATTCTAATGAATGTTAAATAAATATCTCACACACTGCATATAGCTTTCAAATCATTCAGACCAATCATTTTCCACTTTGTTAAAACAATAACACCCTCACAGCCTCCGGTTACATTACATAAGGGCTCCTGATTAAATTAAATTAGACTGAATTAAATTGTCATAAGAAAGGGTTGAAGCATCATAATTAGGACATTTCCATATTTGGTTTTGGTCGTGCTTGGGTTAGTAGGAGTCTGGTAGTGACTTTTTAAAACCTATCAATCTTTGGGCATGGGGGGCTGTGGCTCAGGGGGAGTGTGGTCATCTCTGGATCGATTCCAGCATGTTAAAGTGTGCTCGGACGAGATGCTGAACCCCAAATTGTCTCATGTCGTGTGGATGGGTAAAACTACTGGTTCGAACAGATGGACCGGTCCGTAAAGAGCTTTGAGAGTGGTCATGAGGACCACTGACCATGTCCCTCTCTGCCCACAGTGACATCATGAACAACAAGGTGTTCTACCAGCACCCCAACCTGATGAGAGCCCTGGGGATGCATGAGACTGTGATGGAGGTCATGGTCAATGTGCTCAGTGGGGGAGACTCCAAGGTACGAGGAAAACTGAGTCACAGGTGGATGTGGTCTACCATTTCACTCGACACGTGTGCCGAGACGGCTCGAATGAACTGCCCTTGCTGTCTGTGTTGTTCCAGGAAATCACCTTTCCAAAAATGGTGGCCAACTGTTGCAGATTTCTGTGTTACTTCTGTCGAATCAGCCGCCAGAACCAGAAAGCTATGTTTGACCATCTCAGTTACCTTCTGGAGAACAGCAGTGTTGGCCTTGGTAAGGGTACATGTGTGAGTAAGTCTGTTTGTGTGTGTGTGTTTGAAACTGAGAGCTCAATGCTTTCACTTTGTTTAAATAGAGAGATCTGTAGTGTTTCTCTTGTGTGCACATGGAGAGGGCTTTGTTTTCCTACTTTTGAATCATTTATTGTCTTAATAGAACTGCATTCTGTTCTAGTGTGTAAAGTGCAGTGCAGTACTGTACATATGTGTTGTTTTATTGATGAGCTGTCCCTGTCTCCTCTTTTATCTCCCACCTAGCGTCCCCATCCATGCGAGGCTCCACTCCTCTGGACGTGGCTGCGGCATCTGTCATGGATAATAATGAACTGGCCCTGGCTTTGAGAGAGCCGGACCTGGAGAAGGTGAGATACTAAAAACACACGACATCCCCTCATGTAACCACAATCCACCAGACTCACCTTTTACCATTTTTTTTAGCACTTTTTTAAAATGTAAATCTAAGTCTGCACAGCAGAGCCCATGCATAGGCAGCATCACAGGATTTGCAATAAAAGCTTTAATGGAATATTAGAAAAGTATTAAAGTCATTTAGAACTAGTCCAACACGGACTGTACAAAAAGAATTAGCTATGATAGGACACACACAGGCATCAAATGGTTCTTAATTCTGTGTTTTTTATCTTCCATTTTTTTAAGTTTTAAGTCAACCTGAGGGTCACTCTGTGGCCTACACCTTACACAGGACTTGAAAAGGACTTGCACTGCAGACAGTGCAGCTTCCAGCGATGACATAGCATCATTTGTCTGCAAGACTAGAGACTGCAGCCACTGACAGAAGGGAGAATAGCGCAAGGCATCGCTTCAGTTCATTTCTTCATCGCACCAAAACAGCTCACACAGTTGTTTGAGGTGTGCAGCCATGTCTTGACAACCTGTTGATGAAGTGGTGTGGGAAATGTGCAGGTGGTCCAGTACCTGGCTGGCTGTGGGCTGCAGAGCTGTGCCATGCTGGTGCGCAAAGGATACCCCGACATCGGCTGGAACCCTGTGGAGGGTGAACGCTACCTGGACTTCCTGCGCTTCGCGGTCTTCTGCAATGGTGAAGATGGTTCTCATAGGTCTCATTATCTCCAGCTCAGTTCGACGGGAAAAGGAACGTTGTTGTGATTACGCGTGCTTCTCTGTGCTCAGGGGAAAGTGTGGAAGAGAATGCCAATGTTGTGGTGCGGCTCCTAATTCGCCGGCCGGAGTGTTTTGGCCCCGCCCTCCGGGGTGAGGGTGGGGACGGGCTGTTGGCAGCGATGGAGGAAGCGATCAAGATCTCTCAAGATCTGTCCAGAGACGGCCCCTCACCCATGTCTGAGAGCAGCAGGACACTGTGAGTCATCCTCATCGTGCAGGATTCATCCTCGTTTTGACTGCATTCGATGAATATATATACGTTTTATTTGCTCTCCTCCATTTCATAAAGGACAATCTGATGTTGGGGAGGAGAGGCAGCCCTGAAAGCTCTCCACTGTCTGATGCCACTCCAACCTCCAACTAGAAACTACTCTCATTATTATGTTATGCTCTATAGGAGATTACGATTCCTAGAGCAATATTCTTTTTTAAATGGTGTTATGCTGCCTAATCTACTCTCTTCGCCCTATATTCATTTACCTATATGTCTCTATTGTCTTTATAGTAATTTCTGAGACACAGTGTTTTAGGATATAGTGAGTAACTGCTGTGCACTGATGAGGTTTAGTTCAAACTTTTAGATGTAAAGGTGTGTGTATGTCCGTTTGTCTTTGTGTGCTTTTGTGTGTGTACAGGAGTGACATGGAGGAGGAGGAAGATGACACTATCCACATGGGAAACGCCATCATGACCTTCTATGCTGCTCTCATTGACTTGCTGGGTCGCTGTGCCCCAGAGATGCATGTGAGTTAGGGCACACTACCAGTACTCTCTCTCTCTCACACACACATGTGCACGTGCACATGCAAATGAACACACAGCAACCCAGATAGGCATTAACATGAACAAAATGGTTCTATATCAGTTGATTCATGCCGGCAAAGGGGAGGCGATCCGTATCAGAGCCATTCTGAGGTCTCTGATTCCAATTGAAGACCTGGTGGGAGTCATCAGCATCGCGTTCTCGATGCCCAGCTTGGGTAAAGGTGAGCCACCTCTCAGTCGAGAAGTTAGTAATTCAGATCCGACCCAGGTCCACTGTGGTATTTTTAAAAGGTAGAGGACAGTGACTTGTACCTTCGTATGAATCTACAGATGGAATGGTGGTGGAGCCGGACATGTCAGCTGGCTTCTGCCCGGACCATAAAGCGGCCATGGTCCTGTTCCTGGATCGAGTGTATGGTATAGAAGACCAGAACTTCTTGTTCCACCTCCTGGAGGTCGGCTTCTTACCAGACCTGAGAGCCGCCGCCTCTCTGGACACTGTAAGGACATGACATCTGCCACTTTGTGTCAGATCAGGTCACAGGTGACACACTGTGTTTGTGTTTGTGTGTGTGTTTTAATATGTGAGACTGCTGCCTCTTTTGTTTCTCCAATATGTTATCAAAGTTGCACAAAAATCTGAACAGTCAGCTCAGTCAACTATGCTGCAAAATGTGATAAACTTTCTGTAAGTGCTACCTACTTTGCTAAGGCCTGAAAGACCAGCTCTACACAACTTATGACTTCTTTTCTCTATTCTTATTGAACATGCTATCCAGAACACTATTTCATATGAATGACTGTTTTCTACAGTTTTGATTCACCTAAAGATCCAAAAATAATTGAAAGGTCATTCGGGAGCATCTTCTTACAAAACGATAGCTGATGACTTAAAACTGAAGTTTAAAGAGCACTTTTTTCAGTTGTTCAAAATCAGCCCATTTTCAGTTTTCCTTAGTCACATACTACTCATACTACTACTTTAATTGTACTACTCTTTAAGGCCTTAGAGAGACCAAACCTGACAACACACCTACAGATTATGTCTTCACTCTGTCTTCCCGCTCTGTCTCTCTATATATCTGTGCCAGGCTGCTCTCAGTGCCACGGACATGGCGCTGGCCCTCAACAGGTATCTGTGCACGGCCGTGTTGCCTCTCCTGACCAAATGTGCTCCTCTGTTTGCGGGCACGGAGCCCTTCGCGTCACTGATCGACTCCCTGCTGCACACGGTCTACCGCCTGTCCAAGGGCTGCTGCCTCACCAAGGCACAGAGGGACGCCATAGAGGAGTGTCTACTGGCAGTCTGCGGGTAAGATGGGAGTTCAAATGGAGAGCAGCCAATAGAACCGTGAGGGTCAACAGAATCCTTCGGGATGGTTACTGTAATTTAATAACTCCGGGGGAACTTTGTTTGTTTACTTGTTATATTCCTCTATATATTCACAGTTATCTCCCTTTCATGTATCTTACTTCTTGTGTTTCGCTGCAACGGCATTGTTAGTCACGTCGAGTGTTATCTTTTTCATATCCAGCAAGTTGAGGCCCTCCATGATGCAGCACCTGCTGAGGAGGCTGGTGTTTGACGTTCCCCTGCTTAACGAGCACACCAAGATGCCTCTGAAGGTGACGATTCTACACTGCACTGTGACTGTGTGAGGAAATGGTTCTGTAGCATGCGGAGGCCTGATCAACATCCACCTGACTGTCCCCAGCTGTTGACCAATCACTATGAGCGTTGTTGGAAATACTATTGCCTGGCCGGTGGCTGGGGCAGCTTTGGCGCCGCGTCGGATGAAGAACTCCATCTCTCCAGGAAGCTGTTCTGGGGAATATTCGATGCTTTGTCCTACAAGGTGAGGCTGGATCAGGTCAAAAGTAAAACAAGTTAGTGAGTAATAGGCGACCAAAATGTAAATCCAGGTTTGATATATTATTCTATGGTCAGTTATTACTTACCTTTAATTATTCCAGGAGCTGTTTTATTATATATCAAGCCTGATTAGTCACCTTTACAATAAGGTATTACTGTTACGATAAGGATGGTGCTTCTGTGGAATGACTAACACAGCTAAATGTTTTGGTAGAGCCTTAGATGCTGTAATCCACTGATATTCTTCTGTTGGTCATTCTTGTTTTGAGTTGGTTACAGTAATAAGTAAGTTTAAAATCCAAAATAAATAAGGCAGCACTGTCGCAGATCTCGTGCCTTCGAGCCTAACAGCGCTGTGTATGTGTTTCCATGGTGTAGCGCTATGACCAGGAGCTGTTTAAGCTTGCCTTGCCATGTCTCAGTGCTGTGGCTGGAGCTCTTCCTCCAGACTACATGGAGTCCAATTACATGGCCATGATGGAGAAGCAGTCGTCCATGGACTCGGAGGGAAACTTCACCCCACAGCCTGCGGACACCGCCAAGTATGTAACGCAATGTCATGGTTAATCTCTTTCTACGCGAAGGATTACGTTTATGAAATATGAATTTCTTTTGTATGTAGCGGCTTGGCTCGAACTCGACATAGGTGGACCTTGACAACGTGCCTGTTTATTTTCTGTCCTCACCAGTGTGACTGTGCCAGAGAAATTAGACTACTTTATCACCAGATATGCAGAACATATCCACGAGAAGTGGTGCATAGAGAAGGTAGGTTTGCGCTGTAGTGCAATAATCAATGGGGGTATATTTGACTTGTACTCTTACATTTTGCACATCACATCACATTGTACTTCCTACAACAAGTTATTGGTTAGCCAGGTTGCACTGTGCTCTTTTGTTCAGGCAACAAGTGTCATGTATGAGCTTCTACTTTTACTGACTGCATCTTTTGCTGTTTATCTGTGCTTTTGCTTAATAACTGAGTATGAGTGCTTTCTCCACTACTAGCATGACATCAGATTAAACTTGTAGTAGATTCATGTTATGCAAGAGAATGTATTCGTTTTCAAATGTCTCTTGTAATGTTTCATAGTTTTCCAACGGCTGGTCGTTCGGGGAACAGATCTGTGAAATCTCCAAGAGTCACAATTTACTCAAGCCATTTAAAAGCCTCTCTGAGAAGGTAGCGGTCTGCGCCTTACCTGTCGTCCATTTGCTTACTGGTTTATTGCAGCGTTGCACATAGAGCATTAGTTTTTGAAGGTCTCGCGCTTGTCCTGCAGGATAAGGAGGCGTATTTCTGGCCAGTCAGAGAATCGCTTAAGACCATGCTGTCCTGGGGCTGGAGCATCGACAGGATCAGGGAGGGCGACCCTGCCAGCATTCACAACAAGTCCAGGAGGATATCACAGGCCAGCCAGGTACACACACACACACACACACACACACACACACACACACACACACACACACACACACACACACACACACACTTGATACAATGTGAGATGAACAATGTGTGAAATGAACTGAATGTGGCACTGTGCATCCACAATACATTATCCATAAAAGTTTTGCAGCTGTGGATATATTACAAATGTGTGGGTATGTACCGTATATGTGTGTTGTCTGGAATAATGAAGTTTAATACTGAGAATTAATGCAGACATTGTCCCAATGCATTGTGTCCTGTGGCTCACAGCTGTCTTTTGAAGGAGCGCCAGCTTTCAGCCCCAGACCCATCGATATGAGCAACGTTACTCTGTCTAGAGACATGCAGGTAGGTCCCGCAGGTTCAGTAGGGCTACTGTAGCTTTGTATAGCATTAATGCCAGTACAAAAACGTGAGTGTCAGAGTGAATGGTTTGTATGCATGTGCGCCCTGCAATGGACTTGTGACCTGTTCTACTTTTGTCCTCTGTGTGCTGGAGATTCATTAAGATAATGGATGGATGAATGGATGAATGGATGGAAAGAAAATAAAGTATGTCCAACGTTGTGTCTACCCAGTCTATGGCAGAGCTGCTTGCAGAGAATTATCACAACATCTGGGCCAAGAAAAAGAAGGTGGAACTGGAAGCAAAAGGTAGATATGAGGATTTGCATGTACACATAGCTTAAGATCTAAAGATAGTTGCTATCATGATCATACAATGACCAGGTGATAGTTTCAGTATTTCTACTTTTTTCCTCTTTAATTTTTTAAAAGAGAAAAACTAAGAGTTACATGTTAAAAACTGTACCTTTGAACTATAGCTTCATTAAGTTAAGCAATGGGCAGAAATTTATTGTTAGGTGCTGGGAAGTGCACTACTGCACAGTTAATGACATATTTAGGCTTTTGAGGTTTCATTGGCTTTTAAGACCATGTGTTTAAACAAACCAAACAAACTGATGGTGTCTCTAGGTGGAGGAAACCATCCTTTGCTGGTTCCCTATGACACACTGACTGCCAAAGAAAAATCCAAAGACCGAGAAAAAGCACAAGACATCCTCAAGTTCCTCCAGATCAATGGTTACACTGTTTCCAGGTAGGAAATGGGTTTCATACTACTACTGCTACTACTAAGACTGGAAGTGCATTAAAAAACTGGTTATTTGTAGTGTGTTTGTGTGCTATAATGTCTGTATTGACTTAAGTGAGTCATACCATTGTTGTGATTTGGAAAATGTTCTGTCCAATATTCAGATAGTGTCAAAAAAGAGGGAAACTTATTCCCAAGCTTCCCATGAATGCTAGCAGCTGTGGAATCAGTTCATATTGCTGTTGTCTAAAAAAAAAAGTAATTTCCATGTGAGATGCAACTTCTAGTTAAGGCAGCTTTTTGGTCCTCTCAACGTCTCCTAGACTGTCACATCGTATCTCTGATTTCATTGTACAGGGGAGTGAAGTCTCAGGAGTTGGACACTCCAGCCATAGAGAAACGGTTTGCCTACACCTTCCTCCAGCAGCTCATCACATACGTGGACCAGGCACACCAGCACATGTTGGAGTTTGGTGAGATGTTATTCTTTCAACATTCAAGAAGCTGTTCCGAAAATTGATCCCGCTAGGTATGGCTGCAATTGCAAAATAATGTGCAGAGTGCAGAGTGGGTGATTACATGTGCTATTTGTCTGTCCATAAATGATAGTTTAAATTTGCCTACATTTGCATTATGGATATGTACGTGCATATATATATATATATATTTTATCCAAGGCCCTAAAAGTGACCCCCTGAACCAAGGAGCATTTAGGAGGGTTGACCAAAATAGCATTTATGGGGCAGGAGGACATGGATTGTGCGTGGCACTGTAAGAGGCTGTAAGTGGCACAGCTGGGATGATGATGAAAATGACATCATACAGAAGCTATGCTGTTTATACTCAAGTTTCTAAATCAGATTTTCTGTTTTCAGTGAATGTTGTCAAGCATTATCTATACTTCTATGCCATTGTCACTGGCATATATGGCATTTGCATGATCAACTTGTTTTTCCTGTTAGCAACAAGTTTAATGTAGATCTAAAGTCACTTTTTTTTGCAGAACTCTAATTTTACAACTGAGGTTCCCAGTGCACAGAGGGAAGCACAGATGACCCCACTGAATACCCTTTTAAACAGATCCGTACCTCACGAGTTGACTGAGAGTTGTGCATGAACACCACCATGTAAATCTCCTCTGATTGTGTGTCACCTGTGCTTAGATGTGGGAATGAGGCCCAAGGGAGAGAAGGTTCCTCATGAGCAGCAGATCAAGTTCTTCGGAAAGGTCAGAGCACCACTGTTTTTTTTTGTTTTTTTTTAAATTCTGCAAGTCAGCTTGCTTTGGTGTACGGGCATTTGATGTTACATTTCATCCGATTCTCAGGTGGTCCTGCCATTGGTGGATCAGTACTTTAAAAACCACAGGCTGTACTTCCTGTCCACAGCCATCCACCCAATCAGCAGCGGTGGCCACGCCTCCAACAAGGAGAAAGAGATGGTGACCAGGTGAGGCAGGCAGACACGCAGACGATGCCGGTATCCGAGTATGGATCGTGACTTCTTGAGTTTGCAACTTGCAACTTCTGAGTAATGCCCGAAGCTTCTGTTTTGCATTTGAAGTGGTTATTAACTCTTAAGATGCTGGGTCAGAGCTCAGCTGTACGCTAGAGACTACTGTTCCTTGTGAATACACACACACACACACGTGTGAGTACACACTCATAAGTACATACTCTTCACAGTCTCTGAGCTGCCAGAGCTTTCTGTCAGAGTTCCTGGCACCTCGACGTCAGGCTGTGTGTCTGTCTTCTCTCTTTCCCTGGGTCTCCTATTGAATTACCTCACACATTTCATTTATCTCTGTCTCTGCTAACATCTTTGCCCCCTCCTCTCTCCTTTCATTGAATCCTTCCAGTCTTTTCTGCAAACTGGGAGTTCTTGTCAGACATAGGATATCCTTATTTGGTAAGGACGTTCATGCCTCATGCCTCATGCCTTTGCCATTTGAACTGGTCTTACACTCACAGCCAATATCACAGATGTGTTGCTTAGTTAAAGCCTCATGAGTAACAGGGATTGTTTTTATAGTTCATGACTTATAAATGTCCTTTATTGTTTTATACAGTCTGTGCACAGTCTAAGCACAGTATACTGACCTTAGTAAAAGTAATTATCCCAGCTCATTTTGTATTTCTTACTTATTCTGAAGTATTAATTGCTATTAAAAGTGTATTTTGGCAGGTAGCTTTTGTCTGTCAGACAGACAGACAGACAGGCAAGTACTCATACTGTGAGCACTTTTTGAGGAGTTTAGATGTGTGTGCACAGAGCAGACAAACTGGTACAGGATAGGATAGACTTGGGAAAAAAACATGCATTTGAAAACAGTGTGTGCATGCGTGCATGATATTGTGGGTGTGTGTGCTGTGCAAGCTGGGCCATACGCAAAATGCCGAGAGCATTTCACTGCGATTCTCCTTAAAGTAAAAAGATGTTCCCTTGCTGCAGGCTAAAGCTGAAGACTGACATATGAAGCCATGTAGACGCCTTAAGATGTGTATCGTTTGGATTAAACTGGGTTGCATTCCAGTGTTGTTGGCAGTCTAAAATGGATTTGATTCACACGTCTTTGATAACTCCCTATATGAAACGGTTATTTAAATGTTATTTTCAAAGGAGCATCTTTTTTCTCAAATTATGTTATTCCACTATACTAATTACGAAAGCACATACCCAATGCAAGTGAGTTATTTGATTTTTGTCTTTTTCTCCATCAGAAAGCTCCTATTCACTTCAAGTTGCCTGTTGTTGTATTGTTTGCGTGTGCATTTAGTGTTCAGCAATGCTCAACTCTGGATATTCCTGACTGTGTGTGTGTGTGTACGTGTTTACACTGCTCTGTTATGTATTCCTGTCTAATCCCTAGGCAACAATGCTACATCCATCGTCAATTGTCTTCAGATACTAGGACAAAGCCTAGATGCCAGGTAAGGAAAGATGTGAGTGAGTGAGAGAGAGACAGAGAGGGCTGAGAGTTATGCTAACTGTGCTCTTCCAAATACAGCCCATGGTAAAAGAACTCGCACTAAATCAAACACGCTGGGATCACTGGAGGCCATCAACTTCTCAGGAGGTCTGGGGGTTTGATCAAGCCCCCGGAGCCCTCATGTCAAAGTGCATTTGAGCCAGACCCTGACACCCCAAACTCGTGTGAATGCGTGTGAGTGGTTAAATCTACTTGAACACACTGCCCATGTAGGGTAGTCTTTGAGTGTGCTCTGAGTGGTCATGAAGACTAGAAAAGCACCATACAAGAACCAGTCCATTTACCATTTACCACACAACGACAACTAAACAAAGCATCAGAGTTATTATTGTTACATATATATTGGATAGAGCATAGATAGATAGAGATTTCATGGATCTGGTCTCTTCAGGAGGTTCAGGTTCCAGTTACAGCGCCATGTTGGAAAATAAGAGTGCTAAACAGGACAGACAGTTCACACAGTTCTCAGCTGATCTAATGCAACCTGGCAAAGCACAGAAAGCAACATTTACTTAAGTTGAACTTAAGGGGTGGGTTGTTTGGGTATTGGAGATTCTTGGGTATTGTTTGGGTATTACAGTTTAGGACTTTTTTTCTCAAATATGTTGATGATTTTGCTGTGTATAATACTCATTTGGGGCCCAAGCATGCGGAGCCTGGAGAACGTGTATGCAAGCAGACATGTTTCACAAGACAAGTGATGCTGGGAACCCTGTTGTTTTTCTTTGGAATTTTATTTTCCTTTTTTATCTTTTTCATGTTTTACACTTTTTTTTTCCATTGATAAAAGTGTTACTGCGCGCTATACCATCTCAGGGAGATTTATGCAATTTGGAGGGTTGGTCCAGACCCCTGCCCTTACAGTGCACGCAAAAATGTACATATTGGCACCCAAAGGAGGAGCTATAATCAAGGCGTTTCGTTCTATAGCGGGTATATAGGTACAGCACACCCTCAGATTCCCTGAATGGACCTGGGTCTCCTGAGCTAGACCACGCCCATTTCTCATAAAATGGTGAAAACTGGAAAACCTACTTTTTCAGACCCTGCTTTGGGATTTTGCATGAAACTTGTCACATACACTCTTCAGCTGGAACTGAGCTTAAGTTAGGAAACAACTTTGTTCAATTGAAACATATGTTTCAAGTCATTAATGAACAAAATTTGCTAGCTACAGTAGCTTTAAAAGTTAGAGTTAATGCTATTAACACCAAATTTTAGATCCTTGCTTGGCATCTTGCTGTGAGCCTCTGAGACATTCCACTTATGGCCTTTAGGGGGCACTACAAACATGGGAAATTTATATCTCTTAAGGGGATATAATCTTATATCTCTTACACCATTTTCTTACAGTAGGTATTTGATTGGTATGATGTAGGGCCATTCCTGAGGCCACATGTAGGAGTCATGATTGGTCAATGAACGTGTGGCTTAATTCATTAACACTTATTAACACTTATTTGCCAGCCTTTAAATGGCTTTAAAAAAACCTCATATCTTCATGAAATTTGACACAGGTCAAGAATGGCCAGCTCTTATATCTGAAAGATATTTAGTCCTCTCGACTTCACATTGAAAATTGAAGTTTTAAACATTTTCTACCAGATTATGTAATTTATCCATTTTTAGCCAAGTGAGCAATTTCATGTAATACTCTTAGTTTCCAACAGGGGCATATGGTGACTCCTACAGAATGAATGAATGTCATATGTGATCTTAAGGATGTCAGATAATGATTTGTTTCAGTGCACAAAAAGAAATTGTGCCTGTGCATGAAATTGCAGCACCAACATGTATTTTCAATTAGAGTGACTTTAATTACAATCATACTGTATAATGAATTGAACAAAGAAGTTATTGGCTTTGATGCACATGTTGAAAGCACAGTTCTTCATAAAAAATGCCATAAACAAGAAGGTCAAAAGGATCAAGATGCAGCTTGAGGTGAAGATGCTGGGGGAAACAAATCAAACTCTAAACTGGCACTAAACTGGTTTTACTAATACTACTACTAATGGTACCAATAAGCCTTACTGCTCCCAGATCATTTTTCTCTGGCCAGATGAGAAGGTTATATTCACTGCCTCAAGCATGTGACTGTGCAATGTGCTCATGGAGCAAAGATGGTGAGAAATACGACCTCTTCAGAATGCAGTTTGGCCGATTTCGGACATTGGTTTTTGTTTTTTAAGTTGTTGCATTTGTAACTGCAGAATGTGTTTTCTCGTACTCTCTGTTGAACTGATCTCTCCCAACACATCAGGACAGTGATGAAGACAGGTCTGGAGTCAGTGAAGGCAGCGCTGCGCTCTTTCTTCGAGAGTGCAGCGCAAGACCTGGAGAAGACCCAGGAGAACCTGAAGCTGGGCCAGTTCACTCACAGCCGGGAGCAGCCGCGAGGCGTCACACAAATCATCAACTACACCACCTTTGCCCTGCTGCCTATCCTCTCCTCCCTGTTCGAACACATTGGACAGAACATGTTTGGGGAAGACCTCATACGTGCGTACTCATTTGAGTCTTTATCGGGGAAGATTTCAGATTTCTGCCTTTCAAAGATCCTTATTTAATTCACATACTGAAACAGCTTGCCATAAACCAACTTCTTCCTTCTGCCTGACTGAATACGTTTGATTGCTTCTCCTTTTCTCTAGTGGATGATGTCCAAGTTTCCTGCTACAGGATCCTCAATAGCCTCTACTCCCTGGGAACAAACAAAAGCATCTATGTAGAGAGGTACAGTATACATGAAGGTCATTTATTTACTTTTTGATGTGTCTACAGAAGTGGAATTGATTACAACATCAAATACATCGCACACCTGCAGGTGAACCAGCAAACACACCAGTGTAGTGGCTTTCCATGATGTATGACTCTCACAGCCATTTTGAAATATCGGTCCTGGTTTTCCTACCACCAAGGAACCTGATTTAACTTTATTTTTTGTGCTGGGCATAAATTAAAACCACAAAAGGAGGCAATTTATTGTTTTTAGCAGTACAAAATGGTGCACACACGTAAAATATGCCATAAGATATGGAAGGAGCCCATTCATCCATTATCTTAATTGGTTTATGCCCACTTCTAATCAGGGGGTCTACTACATCCCTCAGCACACTTAGGGTGAAGGAATCACACGGACATGACATGAAAAGGATAGTACAATGAAGATTAATCAAGTAGTTAACCAGATTTTTACTAAGTATACCCACACTCACTAATAAGGATAATCAGCTGTTTTAATGAATCAATTAGAGGGTTAGCCATTCAGTACCTTCTGGATAAATACTGAATCACAAAATGCCAAATTAACATGTGAAAGATTGAAAGCAATATGTTAACTGTGTTGTGCACTTAACACACCACCTGTTGTTATACTGTTTTCCCTGGTAACCCTTTCGGAATAGGAGAAATCATACAATAACCAGCTCACAGCATAATCACCGTATTGATTACCTGTTGAAACGAGGGGTAGTTTAATCTCTCTTCTTCTCTCCAGACAGCGTCCAGCACTAGGGAAGTGTTTGGCTGCATTCTCAGCAGCCTTCCCCGTTGCTTTCTTGGAGTGTCACATCAACAAGTTCAACAGCTTCTCCATCTACAACAGCAAAGGCGCAAAAGACAGAGCAGGTGCCGCCGGACGAATTCACATCTCATTCTGCAGCTGCTCCCCATGTTTGCATTTCACATGTATCAGGAGGTGGATTTACACAGACATGACCAGGACGCAGTAGCATCCATGGCAGAGGATGGGGACTTGCATTCATAGCCATATGAGATGGATGTAGATAAACTGTTAAACATGGCACACTGAGGTCACACACGTTACTTTGCTGTATAACACTGGTAAAATACAGCACAGAGTGTGTAGGATGACTCAGCAGATGTTGGGCTAAAACCTCATTCTGAGGGAAACACTGAGTGACCTTTTTTAATAGATTTGGATGTTTCTTTATTTTTCGATAATTGCCCAAACTCTTTGTCTATCTACCACTCCACTCTAGGTCTTCCTGGGCAGGTCGAGGAGGTTTGTTCTCTCATTCCAACTTTAGAGAAGTCCTTGGAGGAAATCATGGAATTGGCAGAATCTGGCATGAGATACACTCAAATGCCCCATGTCATGGAGGTGGGATATACAACTAATTCCATTTACATTTTTCTTTACATTTAGTCATTTGGTAGATCCTCTCATCTAAAGCACTACGTTATCCATATCGCCAAGGGGTGAGAGTGCAGTAATCTAAGTGGTAGTACAAGTACAACATGTAGACACTTAGTTATGAGGAGATAATTATTATTTATTTTCATTACAGTACAGTGTAAGTTTGTATCCCAGGATTATACTGTTGGCTGCTCATTGGGACTCAGTTGTGAAATGTAGGGATTTTCTTCTAAGCAAACCCCTATTTGAAACTCCTCTGCTAGACTACTTTGATTTCAGAATATAGATCTTTTCCTTTTTTGCCCTAATTCCAGTGTCCCCACAGCTCGGTCTGAAGAATGTATTATTCTTTTTTTTGCTGTAGGTGGTGTTGCCAATGCTGTGCAGCTACATGTCTCATTGGTGGGAACATGGATCTGAAAGCAATCTTGACAAAGCAGACAGCTGCTGCACCTCTGTGACCTCTGAACACATGAACACCCTGCTGGGGAATATACTGAAGATTATCTACAACAACCTGGGAATAGATGAAGGGGCCTGGATGAAAAGACTTGCTGGTAAACTTGACAAAGAGTTATGCTTCACAGAAACTGACACAAACTCTCATACATGACTATTATACAATAAAACCTTTTCTTTTGAATCCTCAGTGACTAGGATAATTGAAACCATAAATTTTGGATTGGGATTTGCATTGTGTGTAAACTCTAAAATATTGTTCCCTTTTTTGTCACCTTTTTATTTGCAGTTCTTGTGGCTTCCTTTGTCTGATGTTGTGTCACTTATTTAACCTCAAACACATTTTATTTCTTTTAAATTATTAGTCCATTAGTGGCTGTGATGGAATGTCGTTTTCATTCTTTTTACAGATTTCTCCAAAAGTCTGTGTCTCAATTACAAATAATGAAATTGTGTTGTAGCCTATTTATTCACTGATCTCTATATTTCTCCCTGTCTTAAAGTTTTCTCTCAGCCAATCATCAGCAAGGCCAAAGCCCAGCTGCTCAAGACCCACTTCTTACCCCTGATGGAGAAACTCAAAAAAGTGAGTCTGAGTCTTTCTTTCTCATAACTTTTTCTTAGATCAATATGAACATCAATATAAACAATATGAACCATAGGTTCATAGGATGTGAATACACATAAGACATCGTATGCACTCATACATGCATGTCTTTCAGCTCTAAGCAATCAGAGGTGTGCAGACTTTGGGTTAAGCAGCTGAGCAAAATGCACTTAAGTAGAAGTGGCTGAAATAGGTTTACTCCAGGAAAAAGTCCATTCTAAACTAATTTATTTTTCCAAGATAGCACAATAATTGGATCAACTCTCATCTACCATGTCAATGTTTATTGTCTCCCCTAATATGAATATCCTGCACCAGATTAATTTAATATGGTTTTAACTCCTAAGAAAACTGATCTTCTCCTATGCTTTTATAATGTTTTTGATGGCAAAAGGGCATTGGAAAGGTGATTATTGTAGCACGATTATAACCACCATATATTTATGTTCAAATGAAAAGACAGCCATCCATTTGTGTGTTCCACAGAAAGCTGCGGTCGTGATGATGGATGAGGAGCAAAGTAAGGCAGAGGGGAGAGGGGAAATGTCCGAGACAGAACTGCTCATCATGGACCAATTCACCGTACTGGTCAGAGACTTGTATGCCTTCTACCCTCTCCTCATTCGATTTGTTGACTACAACAGGTACAGTCCTCCACACATTCACAAATCAATTAAAATATCTACTTCTTATTGAGTTATTTCACCGAATATATTTCTGAATATGTTTATTTATAATCTAGTATTTATAATCTGCAATTTTAACCCAGTCACATATCTTGCTGTTCATTTTCCTTGTCTTTGTAAGGCTTTGTTTTATCTGGCTTTTAGTGTGACGTACAGTAACCCCTTAGATAGGACTGAGTGCTGTTTCATATATGCAAAACAAACAATCCATTCCAAGAGATGTCTACTGTCTGCTATTGTGCTGACAGAGCCAGGTGGCTGAAAGAGTCCAACCCAGAGGCAGAGGACTTGTTCCGCATGGTGGCTGAAGTTTTCATCTTCTGGGCCAAGTCTCACGTAAGAAAACAAATCACTGAGGAGGAGGCAACAGAGGCGCAATCATATACATCTGAGTGAAAATCTCACAGTGAGAGATGAGTTCGCAGTTTAATGGCTGCTATTTCAACCAATGAAAACAATGTAAACACCCTGGCAGTGGCGCCGGGTTCATTTCAGTGGTGCGATAGGGCAGAGCTGGTCGTCAGGGGTGGGTGCTGTGACAGCCGTCCACGCTGTAAAAAGTTAAGTGCCATGAATGAGGAAGTCAAAACACACACAGAGGAACAAAAGCCTTTATTAAAGGGAGAACTGCTGCTTTGAAGAGCCTCGGTTTTCGGTTTTTGGCAAAAAAATGGAATTTTGTTGTGAAAAAGCAAAGCACACTTGCCAGGGCCGAGTTTAGATGTATCATTGAGTGCATGCGTTTCCATGCCACGGCCGACCGAAATTTTGCTATAAAAAGAAGTAGTAGAAGAAAAACAAGCACCAGAAGAACAATAGACACTAACTGAGAAAGCACAAAATGTGTTTGTGGGCTGTCTTCAGAACTTCAAGAGAGAGGAGCAGAACTTTGTGGTCCAGAATGAAATCAACAACATGTCCTTCCTCATCACTGACACCAAGTGTAAGATGTCTAAGGTATGAACTGATGGTCCAAGGGGATGTGACGGGACTCTGGGTTTACAGAAGAATGATCACAAGAGATATCACTGATCTTTGCTCCTATTTCTTGTATTCTGTGGTTTGACCTTTCTCCAGGGAATAGTTTCTGACCAGGAGAGGAAGAAAATGAAAAGGAAGGGCGATCGATACTCAATGCAGACAAGTCTCATCGTTGCCACTCTGAAGCGCTTACTGCCTGTTGGACTCAACATCTGTGCCCCTGGTGAACAGGAGCTCATTTCACTGGCAAAGAACCGCTTCACTCAGGTTGGACAAACTCAATTGTTTGTTATGATTGATTATAGCATCCAATGAGATGATAAAGATAAAAAACATAAAGATACAAAAACAAAAGAAATGTGCAAAATTACTTGAATCATCTCCTTTGTCTCACATTGGACCCTACATTTCTCTCAACAGAAAGATACAGAGGATGAAGTTCGGGAGATAATACGAAACAATCTCCATTTACAAGGAAAAGTAAGAAAACTAGTTTCAATATTGGTCCGAAATAAATGCCAGGTCAGGTCAGGAATGCAGAAATTCAGCCGTACTTTTTGTCGCGAGCTATCTGAATGATGACTCCAGTATTACACTTACAGTAGAGCTCAAATTCACAGATATATAGTGACCTCAATACGAATTTCAATTAATGTGCTGCTTGCCTGTGGCTTTGTTACGCTTTTTTACAGCTGGAGGATCCTGCTATTCGCTGGCAAATGGCTCTGTATAGAGACCTACCAAATCACTATGAGGACACCTCGGATCCAGAGAAGACGGTGGAGAGAGTCGTGGACATTGCCCATGTCCTCTTCCATCTAGAGCAGGTGTGTGTGTGTGTGTGTGTGTGTGTGTGTGTGTGTGTGTGTGTGTGTGTGTGTGTGTGTGTGTGTGTGTGTGTGTGTGTAAACCATGTCGTAAACCATGGGTTTCTAAGACACACCTTAAAACTGATGTATCAAAAGCTTAGGTGTTGGTACAACTGGATCTTACCGCATTCATGCATACTGTAGTACTGCAGTAACGCAGTTGATCAAAGAATGCTACTTGACAGACGAGAGAAATGTGTTGGAATTTCTGGAATGGTGCCAAATTGGCTCAAATCTTACCTTGGACATCGTAAATTTGTCTTTATTAATATGCTCTCTCTATATATCATGCTCCCACTGGGCGAGTGGCAGACCCGCGACACGTTGACAGATTATAGCTGCATTTCCACCAGAAGTTCCAGGAAACTTTAGTTTCTGGAATGTTTAGTACCTGGGTAGAATACGAAAATAAGGCTGATGACATATTGCTGTACACGACCCACCCACTTGCTTCCATTATATAGAAGTGAATCAAATGAAAGTCTCTTTGTTAGAACTTTTTTGTTTCATGAGACCTGCATGAGCGCCAGCTCCCTTAGTCAGTAAGTATTAGGACTTGCATTGCTGGGCAGCATTGTGCCTAGCATGTAGCATTTAGCTATTAACCAGAGTAACCGTCTGCAAAATATTACAAGCATTTGATTTTGCAATCTTCACGTACACTTTGTCGTTTCTAGTCGCAGAGTTGAGCTCTAGGATCTGGATCACGTCTGCGAAAATACAGAATAAAGCCTGCACCTCGTCATCCATCCACCATTCCATTACTTTCTTGATGGGCTCCATTATTCTTGAAACAGCTGCAGGCTTTGGAAAAGTAGTAATTAAAGCCTTTAGCTGCATACTGGATGAACATCAGAGATGTTCAGTGTGTAGACCAAAACCCATAGTACCGGGACGTTTCAAAAGTACCTACCCTCAACCAGGGTAGCGTTTTCTAGTCTAGCGGTCCAGGTACAGTCCCTCCAGACGAATTGTGGAAGCACATGATTTGGCCAATGTGGTCTCTGATCAAATAAATCCTTAAATTGAAAGTCTTCTGAACTGAGTTGTCCAGTTTTGGTTTCTTTAGGTCGAACACCCTCAGCGCAGTAAGAAGGCTGTGTGGCACAAACTGCTGTCCAAGCAGAGGAAGAGAGCTGTGGTTGCTTGCTTCAGGATGGCACCGCTCTATAACTTGCCCAGGTAGGTTGGCGCACGCACGCACGCACGCACGCACGCACACACACACACACACACACACACACACACACACGCATCACCACAAAGGCACACTAGTATACACTTAGTTTATCCCGACTGTTTTCCTTCAATCCAGGCATCGGGCTGTCAACCTGTTCCTGCAGGGTTACGAGAAGTCCTGGATAGAAGCTGAGGAGCACTATTTTGAAGACAAACTCATCGAGGATCTTGCTGTGAGTTCATTTCAGTCTCAGTCTGTAACAACAGTTTTTCTGAGCTCTGGCAAGCCTCTGAAGTTTTGTTTTCTGCTGTATGTACTCTTATTACTGCAATTTCGAATGTGTTGTTTAGAAACCAGGCGAACAGGAACAATCTGACGAAGAGGAGGGGTTGAAACACATTGATCCTCTGCATCAGCTGATTCAGTTGTTCAGCAGAACCGCACTCACGGAAAAGTGGTGGGTTCTCAGAAAAAGAAATAAAGAGAAATACTGGATAAAAATGATCATTACAACATAACAGCGGTGGTGTTCGGGCTGCTAAAGATATATGCATGCTTGTGTGTGTGTGTTTCAGTAAACTGGATGAAGATAATCTCTACATGGCCTATGCTGACATTATGGCTAAGGTACTAGCTCACAGCACGAGCAATCTTTTCCTTTGTTACCGTCACAGTAGCAATGCTTAAAATGCTAATTCTATCCATCTGCTATCCATTCTGTGATCACTCCCTCCCCTCAGAGTTGCCATGACGAAGAGGATGAGGATGGAGAAGAGGTCAAGAGTTTCGAGGTAGGCGATCGGTCGCTCCGACTGGTCCTGGCTGGAGTGTGTTGTCACGCCTTGTGCTGTTTCACATCACCAGGAGAAGGAGATGGAGAAGCAGAAGCTGTTGTACCAGCAGGCCCGACTGCATGACCGCGGAGCCGCAGAGATGGTGCTTCAGACAATCAGTGCCAGTAAAGGTGGATTACGGCCTGCTCTTTGCCTCAACAGCACTATGTGTTATGACTGCTACTGAACTGAATTACAGAGTCCCACCAGGTTTATGTGTGTAGATTGAAGAGCATTTTTCAGTAATAATTAAGTGCTTAAGGCCGGGGTATATTTCCAGGCAATGCGTCCCCAAATTTTGAGACCATGCATGTGGGCGGCGCATGCACCAACAGTAGGGGTAAAGAAGTGGGTAAAAATAAATATTTGTAAGATGAATGAATGAATGGAAGAATAGCATATACACAGTGCCAGCATGTAACGCCGCCATCTTGATTATGGGCCCTGATAAGGGACAAAAGCCTTTTGTTGCAGTGCGCCTTGTTTTAAGATAAGACAAAGTAACATAAAATAACATAACTTTGCATAACATATAACAGAGCATTTAACATAAGCAGAAAAATAGTCAGAATAGTTAGAATATGAATATGAATACTTCTTCTTCGTCTTCTAGCTGGGTTGGACCGAACTGTGTACTGCCACCCTGTGCTCTCTCAGGACATTACAGACAGTAGGCATCAAGGTCACCATGCGCAACGTAGCAAGTACACCCCGGCCCTTAGGCCAAACATCCCATAGTTGTGACCTTCCTATGACTCACTTTAAACCAATGATACTATACTAATGTCATTCAGTTTGCTGTATTGTCATGCAGCAATATCACACTAATGTAAATGACTGCTGTGGACAAATTCTTACTAATACAACATGTACTTCACTGGAGAACCAACGATATACGTGATTTTACCTTATTAAAATAAAAGTACTTTCATTTTCTGATATACAACGCATGGTCTAATGTTTCGCACCTTTGCACCAGGTGAGATGGGTCCCATGGTCGCCTCTACACTGAAGCTCGGCATAGCTATTCTTAATGGAGGAAACTCTACTGTACAACAGGTCAGTGTTCACTCATTACTTAGTAGTCGTGTAATTAGTTGACTGACTCTGATTCTAATATTGATATACTGTTCACATCACAACTGTCTAATAGTTTCATATCAGGAATAACTGAACAAGTAATTAAGTTTTGTACAGGCAGCGATAAAGCAATGGTTTCGCTTCATGCGAGCATCTTGTTTAAGTCTGTTTTGTTCTGTCTCTCACAGAAAATGTTGGACTATCTTAAAGACAAGAAGGACGTTGGCTTTTTCCAGAGTCTGGCTGGTTTGATGCTGTCATGCAGGTAACTACATTATCCTGCACCTCCGTCCCATCCCGTGCCCCAGACTGAAACATATGTGCGCATCCATTTAAACGTGAATCAAATTGAATCTGTTTTGCAAACAGATGCCAGTTTATCCAAAACTGATCTTTAAATGTTCAAATGCGTTAAAATCGGTGACACAGATGAAATGCACTCGTTTTAGTGTTCTGGATCTGAATGCATTTGAGAGGCAGAACAAAGCGGAAGGACTGGGAATGGTGACGGAGGAGGGATCAGGTGAGCCTCACTGTTCACACATCACTGATTTACATTGTTCTCCAATAGTAAGAAGAAAGTAATAAGAAGCAATTAATTGACGTTCTGTTGTTAAAATGCTTTGCTTCACCAGGCGCAGGTAATATTCTCAAATATATATATATAGTTTAATAAACCAGAATATAAAAAAAGGAATCAGAGAGTTCTTTAAAATGAAAAAAGTCTAAAAGTTTCCGGAGAAAGGACTGTTAAGAACTTGGAGTGGTCTCCAGATCTGATAACTTTGTAGTTGGGGATCATTTAAGTTTGAAGAAAGCTTGAAGAATCTTTGGCGTTGCATCTTTGTTCCTTTTGACACATGAGGATTCTTTATATCTTTTTCAAACCATCGTTCTTTATCTTGCTTTGCCCCATTTAACCTACCATCAGTTTTTTTTTGAGGATTTTGTTGAATTTTATGTGGAGCTAATGCAGTACAACCTGTGGTTCACGTGCATTCTCATGTACAATATCCTGGTTGATAAGTGTATGGGTTTATGATTTGCTTTGCATTTTTTTGAGTTTTTTTTTATTTCTATCAATTATTAGATTATTGATATTATTCCTTTTTTTGCTCACAATCATCTTTTGGATTGTACAGCGCTACTTAAAAAAAACTGATTTAAAGGACATTAAAATGTCTTGAAAGTAATTTTGTTAACGAGATTTTAAAATACATTTAGTTTCCTAGGCAATAGTGCATACACTATTACATGCTAAATTACATTTAGTGCCTTGCCTGTGTTTATGCCCTGCCTTGCCTAAATTATGTTACAACAGCTGCAGCATTTACGATACCATAAATACTATATTCAAGTAAGTATTGGCTATGTACATATACATTTATATGGTATAATGATAGAGTGTATTCTTAATTTAGTAGACTTGCTTCCATTGTTAACGTTTCATCCCACCTCACTTATAATGTTTAAATCATTGAAATTATAGGAACAACAAATGTGCACCTTGAAGTATACAACATCCCTGAGTACTATCACATTCATCGAGCGTTACCACTGATTGCTGTCTGTACATTGTGTGCAGATTTGTTCAAACAAATTAACTGCTATCATATATTATATATTGGCCTTCAACTCAAGGCCTTCACTGTAGTGTTGCCTCAGGAGAGGCCCCAAGCGATGCACTTTGAAAACCTCTGAACAAAACTTTAGCATAGAAGTAGTAGTTTTACTTCTCAATCGGCCAGGTTGGTTCTAGCCAGGTTGTTCTAGATGCTAAAGTCGTAGCAGTAATCTGAAGTTCTAGAGGGGGTCAGGTAACCACTAGTAATTATAAAATGCCACTCTCAGTGCATGAGAGCAATAACAAAAGCCAATCCTGTTTTTTTCTAATCCCTCTAAACACCATTTTGAATGGACCCGATGGTCAAAATAGGTTCACAGTAAATGCAGATAAATGGATAAATAAAAAAAGAAAGGATGGGCTTGGTGTTTTTCCTAAAAGGAAATCATAAACTCCTTTATAGCTTTAGTGTGGTGTGCAGGTTTTCTGACGACACATTATTCTTTTCCATGTTGACCGAACAACTAAATTCCGAATTTTAAAAGCTCTTTTTCCCTATATGTAATCTTTTTCTTTGTTTCTTTCTTTGTTTCTTACTTTCTTTCTCTCTTTCTTTCTTCCCCCTGTTTTCCTTTTCTCATTTTGTTTTACTGCACTTTCTTCCCTTCCTCAGTCATCACTCATGAGCGTGGTAATTATGCCTCCTGCCATTTTCTTGTGTGTTGGTTGGTCTCTCCTTCTCTCTCCTTCACCACGGTTGGTTAGTTGTTGTGTCAGTTCTGTCCAGGTCCTGAGTGTAGACCTCCAAACTCCGTCCCTACCTCCTGCTCTGTGCTTATAGCTCTTTTTCTGCCTTTCCCTCACCATTCTAATCCCTCTTTTTTTATTTGTTTGTTTTCCAATTTGGTGTTATAGCAATTATCACTCGCGCTCCGGTTGGTTTTGTAGTTGGTTTTCTTTTTGGTTAGTCCCTTTTCTTGGTCCTCGTCCACTTCCGAATTTTAATGCAAAATGTTTCCTGTCATTTTCCTTCGCAATTTGCAAAATGATTATAAATATGGTGAATACGATGGCTTGTTTTTTTTACATGTTAAGTGTTAAAAATTCACACATATCCAGGCAGAGGTAATAGAAGAGGAGCATAGTGTGACAAGCTACCAATACGAACAGAAGAGATGTACGCCTCCCTCTCAGGATTTGTACAGTATCTGGCACATTGTAGAAATGACTTAGATTACTTTTTACCAATTCCAACCCTCATCCTCCACCTCCACCCCTTCAGTCACGCAGTCAATTTAAAGTCAATTGGTTGTTTCGTCTCAGTAATGGAAATGGTTATTGTGATCGTCGTTATCTGTCGTGAAGTGTACGATCCCCTCTGTGTTCCCAACCACTATGTCTGTCTCACCAAACCCACACTCTGAGGGCTGCAATGAATGCAAAAAAAATGAGCGTGCGCCAAACAAAAAGTAGCAGGTAAAACCTCCGTTCACAGGTAATTCTCACTAGCCCTGTGGTCCCTGAAGATGCATTTCAGCATCACTCTCCTCCTTGTCTTGGTGCACGGAGTCCCTATTTTGTTTCAGTCTTAAAACTCTCATCAGTTCCTTCTAGCAGCTTCTAACTCACAAAGCAGGGACGATATTCACAAACATTTATAGCCCTAATGTAGGAGGGGTTAAGGAAGTGGCTCAAAAAGAGGCAAAAATGCAATGTTGGTCAAGAGAAGATCTTGTTAACTACATTGGACTGTAAGATTCTTAATCCTACTCAATTTGATTTCTATCTATGCTTGATTTCTGGGTTATTTCATTTCCTTGACTAGAAAGAGTCAAAAGCATCTCTGTTTAGGGTGGAGACCTAACCAGAGCTAAAATAAGAGAAGATATTCAAAAGAGGGTTGACAGTCAATGATAGGTGCATTTGCAATCGTTCCTATGTGAGTAAGTAATATTACAATAGAAAAAAGGATACCACTATTTGCTCTTTCTCATAGACTTGTTTGAACGTTCCATAAAAAGGTTCGTGGGGAGCATCCCTGAGGAAAGATGATACTGTAGGAATTTGTAGATTTATAAGAAGACAAAACCAGATGTGGCCCATCGTTGCAGCCTTGCTTATTTTCCATCTTATACATTTTCATCCATTCTGTTGGGTTTGTCTCTCCTCTCTGGACCTTTACAGTGGCTGTCTCTGCCCATGCTGCTGTGTGAGTGGAGGGGGTGAACTCCGAACGCTCTCTCATTTTTTCTTCCCTCCCTTCTCTCTGTTTAGTGGCTGAGCTGTGTTCTTTAGTCAGTGTTACCTGTCCTTCATGACTATTTCTCTTATGTGAGAAACTTATTTTGACTTGCCCGCCCATATTTTATGATTTAAGTTTTTTTTTAACTTATTTTCATTCAAGTGTCATTTTGGATTTACAATTTAGTTGTAGCCATTCTCATGTGTTATGGTATGTATGGTGTTACAACCTTAGAATTCTGAGGACTCAGAGGATTCAGAGGGCATTCTATGTGCATCTACTGTACATCACATCCTTAGCTTGGTATTTTTCACAAGTCTTATACATGGATGCATACTTGTTTAGATATACAGTCAAGAGTACAATGTTAATATGCTGTCGTTATTCTTTCCAACTGTGAAAAATGTATTCCCACTCATTGGAATAAGCCTGAAAGTGCGTTAAGCAATCCCGGATAACATTTTGCGTGTTTGGCATCTTTAGATGCCTGCTCACGTTCGTGAACAATAACACACCATTGTGGCGAGACTGCTGGCAGAGTTGAAAAAGCTTTTAACATTCCGCCAAGCCTCTCTTTACACCTTGGTAGCATTAATATATGCCATACCATTATGCGAGTCAGAATGGGAATTGTAAGATGACAGAGAGCTGACAGGAAAAAGCCATCTTTTATATTGCAGTAGAAATCAATAGAATATATAGCTCTGTTCCTTCATGACTGCAAAGGTTCTTGCCACAGCGTTTAGGGTTAGGTTGTCCCTCTCTTGGTTCTCTGAGACGTATGGGTCAAACTCAGGGGGAGGTCGATGGTTGATAGAACTACAGAGTGGTCAGTGTAGGGGATCCCGATATGACAGCTAACTTACACTATAGCCATCACTTACCCAGTGGCCATGAGTTTCTGGTAACTGCAGTGGCAACACGAAGCTAGAACTAGAACTGAAATAAATTCAGATCTGTCTTTGATGATTTTGAGCTAAAATCAGGAGCCATTATCATGTTTTAAAATTCTATATTATTCTATTCTATTCGGATTCTATGCCTGATCATGCTTGTGCCTCACCAGTTTGAAGTCACTAAACAATCATGTGGGTCAAACAGAGGACTACACCTGGAATATATGCACTCAGCACAGCTGACCAGGGGGATTTACATCAACTTGTAAGACTTCCAAGGGGAAGACCCAAAAGCACACTCAAACTGGATAGAGTTACAAGGCTTGAATAAAGTTCAACAAAACCACCTGGGACCCTTCGGTCGCCGCAGGACAGCAAAATACAAAGCAAACCTAACTTCTCTTGAAACTAAAATGAACCTGGGACCCTATTGTATCCGCAGGTGACAGAAAGCTAATCGGCTATGAAACAAGAAACAAAAGAACCTGGGACCTAACGGTCGCCATAGGTAAAGAAAACCAAACAGAACTCAAAAACCTGAACTACAAACGAAGAAGAAACAAAACCCGGTTGACCGGGAAGCCAACCCAAGGGCAAACTGGAAACACAGGAACAGGACACGAGCGGGACACAGGACTTAGGGCAAAGAGAGTTGAGAACCACGGTTTGGCAACTGACTCATGGCACAGGTGAGTTCAAATACCGGGCTGATGAGCCAGCTGCCAGCCAATCAGAGAGAAACCCTATCATTGGCTCAGACAGTGAGGAGGAGTCCAGGTGCAGATGACTTGACATACAGGCAAACTACAGGACAGAAAGAGACAAAACCAGACAGAAACGTGCCACAACTGGTGCACATGTGGTTTTGACATCATGCTTGATGAGCTAATATATTGTAGATTTGCTGTCATTGGATATATATATCAGATCAGATTTTTACCTTGCAGTTACAAAGATTCTGGCATTGGTGGAAGGTTTTGATGGTTTTTGGTGACTAGTGTGATAATCTGTACACATCCTGCTGGGAGACCCGTAGAACGTGTTTGTTAGGTCAACAACAAGTTGGAAACCCCTGCAGAAGTAGACGGAGGCGACGGGAAGAACAAATGTATGGAGGCTAGAAATGAGAAATAAAAGGATGGATGCACAAGGATCCATTTATCCTTTATACTAATAATATACTTCATACTAATAGGATCCAAATCCCATATGAAACCAGGACGTTCCAGCCTTGAAGCAGTAACTTTTAACACTGTGCCAGTGTTAAAATGCCCTAGCAACACTTGAACCACAGAAGCACCTAGTGTTTACTTCTGCTTTAGTCCAAGTTGTAATTGCTTACCTTAACCTAGGTAGATTATCATGTATTTGAACAGATAATTTAAGTGTTTTTTTTTTAGCTTTGCTCATTTTTCAGACATAAGAAGTAGTCAGCACAGAGGAACTCATTTTACACTGTAAATCAAAGGAAACCCCGTCATCCTGGTGGAACCAGGTTCTATACCTGGTTCCACAGCTGCCGTTGCTACCTCTAAACAACCTGCATTGAAAAGGACCCCTGCACTTTCAGTCTTGTTTCAGATCCACAGATTTTCCTCCCTCAGCCCAGTTCAGTTTGTTGTCACGTTATATCGGTGTATTCTGTTTCTGTTTTCTGTTTCTATTATTGTGCAGTGTGTCATCTCCCTTTCTATGACCCTCTTTTCCTTTCGCATATCACGGTTCAAGCAGCATTTTAGCAAGGTCAGACAAGTTGTCCTCTACCTCCACATTGCATTTATGAACTGTGCGAAATCTGCACTGGCAACAAAGCAGTAGCATGTTTGACTGAAAACCAGGACAGTTTTGAGAAAACACGAACGGAGTCTAAAGCCAGTCCTGACTGTAAAATGCTGCAGTTTTACAACCAAGTCCACTTCAGTCCACCACCAAGTGCTGTGGCTGCCCACTGCTCATCCAAGAGTGTGCGTGTGTGTGTGTGTTTGTGCATTTGTGTTAGGTAAGAGTGGTGTATTATGACGATACACCTTTCACTGACTGACAGAAAACACTGGGAATTTCCTCACATTAGCACCATCCCTTTTTAACACTTCTTCGCTCTCCATCTTCTTGTCTTTTGTCTTCTGTGTTCTCTGACTTTCTTTATATGTATGTGTGTCTGTATATATGAATGTGTGTGTACATTCATGTGTATGTTTGCACATACCTGTGTGAACGTTTGTGCATACCTTTGTATGTGCTTGTGCATATGTGCGTCTGCATGTGTGTCTCTGTGTGCGTGTGTGTGTGTGTGTGTGTGTGCATGTATGTGTGCGTGGATGTGTGTTTCTCCCCCCCGGCCAGGTGAGAAGGTCATGCAGGATGATGAGTTCACCTGTGACCTTTTCCGCTTCCTGCAGCTGCTCTGTGAAGGACACAATTCAGGTGTGTGTAGGTTCTCTGGTAATTCAGTGTGCTGATTCCATTTAAACAGTAGTACAATTCATTTTAAAATGGCAAGAGAAGTACATTTACAACGCTAGTCATCTTTGTGATTATGCTAAAAAAGTGCAATTCTAGAAAATTCTATAATTCTCTAAAACTTCAAACACATGATCTATTTCTCGATGTAGATTTTACGTGTGAGTGTCGGAGTATCTTACTAAAGTGATTATGCACATTTGTGTCAATCTTTTCTCAGACTTCCAGAACTACTTGAGGACACAAACGGGCAACAATACAACCGTTAACATTATTATCTCAACTGTTGACTACCTCCTCAGAGTACAGGTGAGCTTCCCAGTCAGTTTATACTGACAAATTACTAACGAAAATGAAAATAACTCTTTACAATGCTTTTAGGCGATTTAGTAGGTATGAGTTTGAGAGGAGTGGCTTTGAGGCTAATGTGGGGGCTCAACTGCAAGGTTAACGGTACAAATCCACGAACTGATAGATGAGAGAGATGTCTGGGTGGGGAAAGTGAAAAGCCCATCTATGACAACAAAGATTTAACTAGTTTGGGCCATTTATATAATAAAAATATATCATGTATCTGTGTTAGAGCACAAGTGCATGTTTTTCTTGAGCTAAAGACATTGGGATAATGTGTAAATGGTAACTACATAATTCATCAATCCATTGTTTTTGCTGCTTTATTTCCAATAATGTCAGTGGGATCTGTTGATGCAGAGAGGGTGACGGTGCCAGTCTTTTGCAGGGCACATACACACTAGTCACTCACACCTAGGGGCAATTTAGAGTCTCCAGTTGATGTTAATGCAGGTTTTGTGGAAGGAAGCTGGAGTACTTGTCGAAACCCCCCCCACACACACACACAGCCAGGATTGTGACACAAACCAGCAACCTTCTTGCTATGAAGCAACTACTAAGCAGTGTTCGATCATATGGTCTTTATCTCAGCTCTTCTCAGTCTCAGATTTTTTTGGGGATCTCTCATTTCGTTAATTTCTTGACGTCGTCTGACACCTTCCTCGTCCTTCTCCTACATTCTCTTTCAGGAGTCAATCAGTGATTTCTACTGGTATTATTCTGGGAAAGATGTCATTGATGAACAGGGCCAGCGGAATTTTTCCAAAGCAATAAATGTGGCCAAGCAGGTCTTCAATACCCTCACAGAGTACATCCAGGTACGAGAGGATGCTGCTGCTAAGATGAAATGTAGACCTCGGAGCTCAGAGTGGTTTAGCAGATAAGAACATAATAAGAAATGTATGCTGTTCCTCCGGATTATTAATTCATTTGCTTATTATTTTTGTGACCATTGAATGGTTTAGCCTATAAAACACATCTTAAAGTTACATCTTCTCTCCGGCCAGCAGTCCTAAAACTCAAAGCCAGGCAATATAGATATTTCCTTGAATAGTACACAGCACAACAAACAATCCATAATTATCATTTATATACAAGTTGTCAAACTGTTGTATTGCTAATAGAAAAATGGAATTGATGTGCTGCTTAAGTAAAATTAGACCACACATGTGACAAGAAAGATCAGAGAAAGATCTTTCAAGATCAGAACGTGACACCATGAATTTATCGTCAAATGTAAAATACAGTGTAAAATACATGCTCATGCTTAAAGTTGTGTTATGTATGTTTATGTGATGCCATTTATTGCTGCTGATGTTCTAGGGTCCATGCACTGGGAACCAACAGAGTCTGGCCCACAGTCGACTGTGGGATGCGGTTGTTGGCTTTCTACATGTCTTTGCTCACATGCAGATGAAACTATCACAGGTGAGCCCCAATCACTGAAGATGTCTGTGGACTAGGGGTATTCGGTAATGACATCTGAACGCGTGACTCAACTCGTCCTCAGAGTAATGTCTCACACAGCCAGGAACAAATCAGTGGCTTTAAAATGTAAAATTTAGAGGAACTGAACTCATCCACATGGATCGACTGATGTCTTTCTCAACCTTCACTGATGGTATAATGTTTTGCAGTGTGCTTTTTCATGATGCATTAAACTGCTTAGGTGAATATAGCCTGTAAAATGGAGTCGTCTTTTCAGCATATCTCTCACAGTCATTCCAAATATTATCAGTTTTTTAAGGAAGAAACATATTCTTAAAATGGTGACCTCAATTTTTCTCTTTCTTTCCTTGTGCACTCCAGGACTCCAGCCAGATTGAGTTACTGAAGGAACTGATGGATTTACAGAAGGACATGGTGGTCATGCTGCTCTCTATGCTAGAGGGTATGTTTGCAGTGGCAGGGATTGGACAGCCATGTTCAGTAATGTACAGTAGGAGGTTTAAAACTGGGTGAGGAATAGCCAATATATACCTGATCTTAGGAACTGTGTGGTCTCGGGAAATATACAATTCGCCCCTGGTAGGCTCTCCCGTGGCAGAGGTCTTAGGTGAAAGGTGAGACAAATGCAGTTGAAAAGACCCCTAATAGAAAAGTCAAACAAGGACATATGAACCAGGGCAGCAGCCTTACCTGCCCTGGAGCCAGGTCTGGAGAAGGGGCACGACAGGGGCCACAATTTATGATGAGGCCCACAGGGTGTATTCCAGTTTCTCAGTCAGCCTCGCTCTGAAGAGATTCAGCAGGAACAATGCACTTTTCGCTGGATTATCTATATACTGTACCTACTCTAATTGAGTCAAATTTGGAGTAAAAGCTCATTGTCTCATTATCAATGAGCATCTCCTAATCTGAGGCCCACGATTATTAGGCCGATAAAGGGTGGAGTGCCCACTCCAGGTGAGGCCCCTCTGTGCTAGTTCACCGGAGCTAGTGTGCTAGTTGATCAGGCTGTCATGGAGGGTGTACCTTGCATCTTTGCCGTTAGAGAGGGAGGATCAGAGCAAGAAGTCTGGCAGGTCCTCAGTGGGGGGCAAACCCCCAGGGTGAACACGAGGATCTTGAGAAAACGTGAAACCTGAAAGCAACACTAAACGCAAGGGACTTGAAAACATGAATGAAGCAAGACGCAGAAATCCAAGCACAAAGCTTCACAAAGGACACACTAAGGAGAGCAAACAATAACGCACCAAAGAGAACAGACACACTGGCACAGGGCACATGGGGAGACACAGACTTTAAGCACCAGTCGTTAGGGAAGAACGAGACTCGAGGCGTAACACAAGGGAAAGGGCAAGTGACCTGACACGCGAGGAGGGTTGGGCTTTCAAAATAAAACAGAAAACAGACAAAAACCCAAGACAAGACAAATCTCACCACGATGTGACAGGATCTTTGCTCCTTATGTGTTGGGTTGCAGAGTACTACTGTGATCCAACACATACGGGGCACATTACCGGGGTCAGGTGGCATTGTTCTCACTGCTCTTTTCTCTACCTTTTCTCCATTCTCTGTGCCCTGCTCCAATCCAGTTCCATTAACTAAGGAATGGAATTGTAGCCACACCACAGAGATAATAAAATGTAGTCATTCAGAGACAGGTTTTTAAATAATTTGTTTAAGGCTCTTATCGACCTCTTAAATTGTGACGGTGTCTTCTGATGTGTGGTTTAACAGGTAATGTAGTGAATGGGACCATTGGGAAGCAGATGGTGGACATGTTGGTGGAGTCGTCCAACAATGTGGAGATGATCCTCAAGTTCTTTGATATGTTCCTCAAACTGAAAGATCTCACCTCCTCGGACACCTTCAAGGAGTATGACCCTGATGGAAAAGGCGAGACCCCAAAACCACATTATCTGGCTCGATGTATCGCTCATCAGATCAGTCAAATTTAGAAGATTGTATGTCGACTGTATTAATTTTGTGAACTGGCTGACAGGTGTCATCTCAAAGAGAGACTTCCACAAGGCCATGGAGAGTCACAAACACTACACCCAGTCTGAGACGGAGTTCTTGCTCTCCTGTGCTGAGACGGACGAGAATGAACTCCTGGACTATGAGGAATTCGTGGAACGATTTCATGAGCCAGCAAAGGTAAATGCTACAATGTTTACATACATAAATATAAATGCGCCTCTCCTCCATGTTCTTGTTTCCTGAGGCAGGCACTTTTCTCAGTATCAAAATAGATTTGATTATTTAGTGCAGTCCTCCTTTTTTTTGTTTCTTTGTTTTAGAAACAAAAAAAAAAGGTCTAGGTCTAGGTCTAGGTCTGAGCAAAAAAAAGACTATTTTTAAATAAACTTTTAAATAAATAAATAAATGTAATATAGTATAAATAATCTCAATAAGAAACATTGATGCCACCAACCAGAAAGTACACAACTAACATCGAGGTCAGTCAAACAGTCAGTCAAACAGTTTGGCAGGCAAGCAAAAAAGTGTATTTCAGTTAATTCAGCCCAGAAAGTGAGTTGCAACCATCAGTTTGGGATCTCAACAGTGATTTCAATGACCCAGGCACCAGGCAGCTAATATATTAAACCTGATTAATTCAGCCTTGTCATCTGAAATGATGGTCGCTAGTACTATTAAACTGTGTGTGCAACTTTTCTTTTAAACCTTGAATTTCACTATTAGAAAAGCAAAATTGGAATTTAGAACTGTTTTTGTGTACAGGACAGCTATTGATTGGAAGTAACTGCTGCTTACTAAATGCTAAAATTAAGTAGTAAGTAATAATTAGTCATTTTAGTTAATAGGTAATTTACTTATTTACTGTAACTGTGCTTCTAAAAGGAACACATTTTGTTAAAATTGGATCAGGAATAAAGAGTTCACAAAATTCTGAAGCATTGTAAATGAAAAGATGAGAATCGCTCTAACTTCTGCATTATGATTCAAAAGGACATTGGCTTCAACGTTGCGGTCCTTCTAACAAACCTGTCGGAGCACATGCCCCATGACACACGACTGCAGACCTTCCTGGAACTGGCAGAGAGCGTCCTCAACTACTTCCAGCCCTACCTGGGCCGCATCGAGATCATGGGCAGCGCCAAGCGCATCGAGAGAGTCTACTTTGAGATAAGCGAGTCCAGCCGGACACAGTGGGAGAAACCACAGGTACAGCAGCACGACTTTAGCAGAGAATGTGTCCCTTCGAGAGAGCTCCGGGCACCTTGTGTTCTCATGTTTGTTTGCTCTCTGCCCAGGTGAAAGAATCCAAGCGGCAGTTCATCTTCGATGTGGTGAATGAAGGTGGGGAGAAGGAGAAGATGGAGCTCTTTGTGAACTTCTGCGAGGACACCATCTTTGAGATGCAGCTCGCAGCCCAGATGTCCGATGTGGGCGAGCGCTCAGCCATCAAAGAGGAGAGTGAGCGGGAGAAGCCGGATGAGGAGACCCCCGAGATGGGCTTCTTGTCTGTCACCACCGTGCGCATGGCTCTGCTTGCCCTGCGCTACAACATCATGCTACTCATAAAGGTGAGAGGGCACACCTGTTCTAAGGAACAGGTGAAAAATACAGCAATAGATCAACACTTTGCCCTGTGAATATAAATACCGTATTACACAAGCATTTAAAAGTATTTTTAGTCATGGCTTTAAAAATTAGTCCAATACCTCTTTCATTTTCATAAATTAAATTGCTTTCCATTCTCTAAAGTCCTCTATAACGGCAAACCTTGTATATTTAATTGATTTGAGAGCTTCATCTGGGCTTTGCCAGAATGTTTTTCTGCATTTTTCAATGACAGACATATTGATTTGTTTCAGCACTCAACTTAACACCCCACAACTACCCTCAACACCACTCAACACCTCTTAACACCCCTCCACACAATTCAGGTCACTCAACGTCACTCAACATCACTCAGCACCCCTCAAGACCCCTAAACATCCCTTAACAAAAATCACCACCATTCAACACCAACACCAACACCCCTCGACATCCCTCAACCGCGCTCAACATCACTCAATACCCCTTAACACAAATTCAGCACCACTCAACACCCCTCATCACCATGCAAGACCCCTCAACACTACTCAACACCCCTCATCACCACTAAACACCCCTCAACACAATCGGGCACCACTCAACATCACTTTGCAGAAGCTTTAAATGAAGCCCTTACTCCCAGTTAAAGGATACCATTGAAATGGATAGCAATGGGTACAATAATTGCGAGACATGGATGTTATATAACAGTCCAATATGTTGAAGGAGAAATCGAACATGTACATTTGAAGCACTTTCCTAGACTTTAAGCTGCTAAACTGTCCATAAACAACACTGAGGTATGCTCAAGACTGTCAAAACCGCAGTCTGTGACAGAAGTAGCCTTCACACAGCAGTTATTGTTGGCGTTGCACCATTAATGATGCACAAGTGCACATTATGACTGCTGTTTTCTGCCATTTGCAAATTCTGCACAATGGCAAACACTACGTGCAATCTTTTTCTATGGAAGCAGGAGTAGCAAATTAAGAATGCCATTGTGCAGTGTATTTGCCTGTTTGCTACATACATGGAAATTAGAAATCTTGAACTCTGAATCCATTGAACAACCACCGGACCAACATGAACAACATCCATTGAATCCAGGGAACAATCAGCATTCTCTGAATAAGACATTTACCTCTGCTTTGCCTCACTATCCAGGTGCTGTCCATGAAGAGCTTGAAGAAGCAGGTCAAGAGGATAAAGAACATGACCGTAAAGGACATGTTGACCACACTGGTGTCCTTCTACTGGTCCATGTTGCTGGGCCTCCTTCATGTTGCGTTTAGTGTCACTCGGGGATTCTGTCGCATCTTCTACAATTCTTTCATGGGAGGAAATCTGGTGGAGGGAGCTAAGACCATAAAGGTTTATGAGCCTGATTCCAAAATAATAGAGCATTTCCACAAGGAACATTAAAGCTCAATAAATAAGTATATGTGTTGCCTAATTCTACAAATTCCTTCCGTTTCCAGGTCTCAGAGCTGCTGGCCAACATGCCTGATCCCACACAGGATGAAGTGAGGGGGGAGATGGAAGACAGAGAGAAGAGACCGTCTGATCGCAGCTCTCCCAAGGAGGACCTGGCTGATTTAGCTGTTAGCACTAGTGAGAATGAGCTGCTCTCCGACATCTTTGGCTTGGACTTAAGAAGAGAGGGCGGCCAGTACAAGATCACCCCACACAACCCCAACGCCAGCCTGACTGAACTGCTCAACTCACCAGTGCCCCCAACAACTCCAGCTGTACCCCCTCCGCCCGAGATCAGACGGAGACATCAGGTGTGAAAAGGATATCACTTAACGCCTCTTTTCATTTTTAGTATTTCCTTTATTTTTTATCATTTTACTTCACCAGTGAAGCATTTGCAATCTGGGACTGAGCTCGAGAAACACCAAGATGCCTCCTTGACAGCCCATTGTTCAAAATAAAACAAGTGTCATTGAAGAAAGACATGTCAGCAGCCATGCCAGCAGCCCTGTGCTGTTCTGATCAGGCTTATCAATACTTATCAATGAACTTATCATGAGTATCCCAACAGGCTAAATTCAGATTGAATTGTTACTGAATACAATGTACATATGCACTGTAAGACACATTGTAAGTTGGACAAGTTGTTGGTTAACAAATGCCAGACAGAGACTAAGGGGGCGGTGAAAGCACTACAATACAATCATCCACAAGGTAGTTTGCTTGTCTAAAAATGTTTTCTGTTTCAGTCAAAGAGCTCCACCTCAGATGAGAAGGAAGCACCAGTAGAAACGGAATGTGAACCTGAGAAAACATCCGAGTATGTATTCAGTTTTCTTTTGTGATCTGCAGAAAACCTGCTCTGTAAGGACTGTGTATTTTGCATTCCCAGGAACAGTTATCATGGATAACATGTAAAAAGTATAAAATGTGAAACATTTATCATAAACCTCTGTTTTCTAGAATATTTTAATGTTTTAAAGTCTCAAGCCAAAGTTGTTTCCACAGCAGAGGTAATTACCCACATCAGCCGCTTGGTGTGGGTTAAAGACTTAAATAAAATTAGTTTATAAACTATAATTAAAGCAACAGAATTTGCTTTAAGGACTGTCTAACATGTAACAGTTCCCCTGGCTGCAGGGGGGTAGGGGTTAGAGTTAAAAAAACTGGCACTCATAAATAACTGAAATCATGGTCACGTCACATGAGCTGTGTGTGTTTGTGTTTCTAATTTTAGGGGTGATCGTGTGGAGAAGCCGAGGAAGCAGCAGAAGAATGAAAATATGAAGCCAAAAGTGAGAAGGCTGGTGAAGTCTGACGAACCGGATCTGCAGGAATCTGCGTTCCTGAAGAAAATTATTGCCTACCAGAGGAAGCTACTGGTACTTGATTTTTGTCTGTCCTTCAGCAGCATTAGAACTGGTCTCTCATCTCTGTCGACTTGGTCCAACTGCAAAGACACTCTTAGTAAATACCTGCGTGGAATGTAAAAGTGTGGAGGATGCAGGTGATCACACAGTTGTGTTAGGTTTGGGTGAGCTGAGGCAGTGAGACATGATATTGTGTGTGTGTTTTTATATGTGTGAGTGTGTGCATGTGTGTGTGTGTGTGTGTGTGTGTGTGCAGGAGGTAGATGAGAGGTCCCTTATATGTGTGCTTGTACCTGTACGCATGCCTTCACGCAGAACTGCACCAGTGAGAGGTTTGTCACTAGGCTTCAGTGGAAAGGAATAGAAATGAACGGTATTAGGCATTTTGAAAGAGTATTCATTTCTACTCAGAATGACTTTGGTCCAGCATCAACCTCTTACTTTGGATCATCCGAACACATGTGGCTTCTCTGTCTTTTTTGTCTGCAGAACTACTTTGCCAGGAACTTCTACAACATGAGGATGCTGGCACTTTTTGTTGCATTTGCAATCAACTTCATCCTCCTATTCTATAAGGTACTGGATTTACAAGGACTGTTGCTTACTTACTCATTCTGTTCTGAGAAATTGAGGTGTCATTTTTTCAGTCAAGCAATAACACCGTTCTTATCAGAGCAGCACTACTTTTTGTGACAGTGAAATGGTCAGAAGAGCTCAAGGAGGGTTTCACACACCTGACAGTTGAGGAGGTGCAGTGCGGTGTCCAGTTTGCTGGACACTGGAAAGCGGCTGGTTATTTCCAGTCCATGATATCAATTGAAGTCGTCTCCATTTCGTACCTGGCAGAAGATCTACTGTTTGTATAAGTATATCCCTTTTTGGGCAAAAAACATTGGTGCCTTTCTTCATTGACCTGACTTTCCCTTTCTGCCCTACCTGACTCATTGGCTCTCACGGCACCCTCCCAGTACCCTCCATTAGCTTCACTCACACGTGTAGCGAGCGGCTTCTCTGCACCTAACAGCATCCCTGCTACATGAGAGGATACCAATTGTGGGTGATTTCAACATCCACCTTGGCTGCGAGGATGAACTAGTACTTGCAGACTTTTTTACTATACATGTCACTGACCCTTTCAACCTCACCAATTTAGATGCTAGATGCTAACTCTTCAGCAAATTACAGACCTCTCTCAAACATAGCCTTCTTATCAAAAGTCTTGGAGAAAGTGGTTTGGCAATTGGTCTGCAAAAATCAGACCAATCCTGTCGATGGAAGCCGAGATCCTTGCTCGCACCTCCGTTACATTCAGGCTCAACTAGGCTCAAGAAGCGTTTTTTATGGATTACAGACGCTTTAGAACATTTCAGCTCATATTTTTTCTGGCTCATCCAGGTATGGGAACATTTCACCAGTGCTGGCCTCCCTTCATTGGCTCCCTGTTGAGGTTAGAGCAGATTTTTAGGTCTAAACGGCTTGGCACCTTGGTGCTCGAACAACAGACAATGAGTGGTTGTCTGCGCGTGCCAAAGATCAGAAAGAAGCAAAACTGGCCAGGCACCAACACTGCGGAACAACCTCCTGTTAGACGAAGCTTAAAACTCATTTATTTACTGTTGTTTATGGGTCTTAGTTTTTCATTAATGATGTCCGGTTTAAATGTGTATTGTTATTTCTTGTGAAGTATTTGCAGTTTTATTTGTTTTCTTCTCATCAGCTTGTACAGCACTTGGATGTGAAGTGTTTTATAAATTTATTATTATTAGCATTATTATTATTATTATTATTGATGTTATTTTTATTATCAAAATGCTATTATATGATGCTGATTTTCAAAACAAAATCCCTTTATCTCCCAAAAATATCTACAGCAGCCCAAAATATTATATATATTATAGCACATAATACACAATAGTCCAGTAGTACAATAGTACAGCAAAAAAATATGCAAAGTAAGTAGTGTAATGTAAAATAATGTTAGATAAAAAAGATGGAAATATATATGTAGGGTTTTCTTTGGGCATGACAAGCACATGATAAGGAATGCATACGTCACAGGGACAGAACATTTTAGATGTTTTGAGTGAGAAACTTTGATGACTTTGTAGATAAGGTCAGAGTCAGAGGCAGACTGAATATACTGGTCGAAGGATGCTGATGTTGGATAGAGGAAGACCATAGATCAGTTCAAGAGGACGTGGCGTTGGTGTGAGAGAAAAGGATGCATACCACAGGGTTATATGGAGGCAGATGATTTGCTGCAGAATGTGTTTTAATAGTTTTGTTTGTTGATCTAAACCTTTGGTAAGGTTCTCAAAAAAAGTCTTTTATCATATTGAAAACAGTGTGATTAGATGTCTGCAGTTGAAACACAACTTGAATGTCCCTGGCAGGTTTCCACCTCCTCATCTGCGGTGGAGCAAAGAGAGGTGGTGTACACCAGCAGCCCGCCAGACAGCAGTGTTCAGTGGGATCCACTGGCAGCAGAAGCAATGGAGACCAAGGAGGAGGTGATGGAGGAGCCCAGGGTGCCCCTGAAGCCTGTCACAGTGCGCTTCGTACTGGAGGAAAGCAGTGGATACATGGAGCCCATGTTACGCATCCTTGCCATCCTCCATACCATCATCTCCTTCTTCTGCATCATTGGATACTACTGTCTCAAGGTGCAATATTCAATGCAGTTTGTCAGTATTTATCCCCATATTTCTCAGTGAAAAGCAAGTATAAGCCCATCATTGAACATTCAGAGCAGAGGAATATCCATAGCCATTTTCTGAGATGCTTTCACTTTCCTTTCAATAAAATAAGTTTCTTAAATATCATGCTTTTGATGTGTGTGCTATAGGTGCCACTGGTTATCTTTAAGCGTGAAAAGGAGGTTGCCAGGAAGCTGGAATTTGATGGCCTCTACATCACAGAGCAACCATCGGAGGATGATATAAAAGGACAGTGGGATAGACTGGTTATCAACACACAGTGAGTAGACATTTGTGTCCAAGGATGACGACATGCTGAGAGCAAGCATACATGTCGTCCTGCAGTACAAGTATCAATAACGTATAATTGATGAATTACAGAGAGATGAATGCAAACCCACGAACAGGAGCTTGAGCTGTGGGAGAGGAGCGCTCTGCTTAAACAGAACTGTTTGGGAAAAGTTATAATTTCTTAATTCTGTATTATAGCATGGCTTTACCTCATTTATTTAAGGCTTTGACTCTGAAAGTTGAAAGTCAAACATGACAACAGTCAAGGGGGTGCACTGTTTAAAAAAACAATATTGTATGTGATGTGACTCAGGATTTTTTTGTCCTCCCTGATTTTCAGATCTTTTCCCAACAACTACTGGGATAAGTTTGTGAAGAGGAAGGTAGGTGTCAGTGTTTCCTGCAGATCTGTGGCTGTATTCACAAAGGATCTATCTGTGCTGTTGCCAGTCCTGCACACATAACGTAAAAAGCTTAATCCCAAGAGTTTCCTCTCAAGAGCTATTCTTAACTTTTATTAAATCACAGAGACGACCCCAACGCTTATGGAAGCACCAGAGTTCGCCCTGTTGGCATGGATAACAGTGAATGAGTCCGGAGTGTGACGAGCCAAGATGGCTTAGAGCAATGGAGGGTGTCCAGTAAGCACCAGGGCACAGGGTCATAGGTTCAGTGCTGCCAGCAGGGTGTATTCCAGCTGTGTGCTGGTGGCTCAATCTGTGGCGCACAGCGGCGGCACTCTGTAACACATGGCACTGCTCTGTAGGCTGCCCTGAGCACCTCTAAATCCTGCATGTGGCTGTCCGTGTGCAAGCAGGGTTGTATACGAAAGGACATGCCTCCGTTCTCTTCTTCTCCAAAAATCTTTGGATGGATTTGTAATAATTCTCATGATCAGAGTTACTTTGCAATGCATTCGTTTACATTATTAGTGTCTGTTTTACTCATTATTTTATATTTGGATATTATGAATAACATCCCCCCCACGCACACACACACACACACACGCACACACAAAGTTGCAAAAAGCATTATGTTACATTTGATACGATTCCAAATATGTAATAATGAAGTCTTACATAAAATGGTTAACCCCACTCTATCTTTGTATCGCTGCCTGGGACTGACTGAATCATTCATCTGTCCAAATCTCAATGACCCACATCAGCTGCGCAGTGAACCTCACATCTCTCCTCTTTGCTGCATTAGCTCCAATAGATCTGTAGTCATGGTTCAAAATACTTTTAGATTCTGTGACTGACACAGCATCAGTCAAGTCCCGTGAATTCATCAAAATATCTATATATATTTTTAGTCTATTTGTATTGTTTTTTGGCATTCACATGGATCTCTGCCTTCATCTGCTCTTCCTCAGGTGATGGATAAATACGGAGAATTCTATGGCCATGACCGTATCAGTGAACTGCTGGGAATGGACAAGGCTGCTCTGGACTTCAGTGACGCTCACAAAAAGAGGAAGCCCAGGAGAGACAGTTCACTGGCTGCTGTGTGAGTACTTATCAGTAGTCTTACATTGCATTCTCAACGCTGACTATTTTGCTGAATATTTGTCACAGCAGAAAGAATTTAGAGCAACTTTCAGTCATACCCCCAAAATTTCAGTCATACCCCCAGACAGTGTTTATCCATGGAAGTTTAAGTTAATTTGATTGATATAATGTAATCAACTAGAATGAATGAGAATGAACCAAATTGATCTCTAGAAAGCAGATACATGGTGACATGTTTTACTCCAGTCGATCACCTGTTTTGATCAATTCCACCCGTCCTTGTCATTTCGACAGCAAAGAGATCCTCATTTGTCTGTGTAAAGATTTAGATGAGTCAAGGAAGTCAGTGCATACGGTTGTATAATGAAAGGATGCAAACTGAGACACTTCTCTCATTGAAACAGATTTGAATTAGTTTTGAATAAAAAGTAACGGTCAGCATTCTGATCTGGATATGGCAGCACAGACTCATGTGGTAGATGATCACTCTCTCTCTCTCTCCCTTCTCTCCCCACAATACCCCCTCTCTCAGGCTGAACTCCATCGATGTCAAGTACCAGATCTGGAAGCTGGGAGTTGTATTCACAGATAACGTAAGTACACACAAGCACAAAGTCAGGCAGTCCCGGGACTCTCTGGAGAGATTATATCTCTCAGTTGGCCAGAGAACACCCTGGGACCTCCCCAGAGGAGTTGGTGGAAGTAGCTGAGTGTCTGGGCTTCCCTGCCTAAACCACTGCCCCCGCAACTGGGATCGAGATAAGCAGTTGAAGACAAGATGAAACAAAACAGTTTTTAATAAAGTATCAATTGTAAAATTATAAATTGTATTCTAAAATTTAGGTGCACTCCCACCAAAACCCTCATATCTCTAAGTATCCCACGACTACATTTTATTAGATTTCATTACATTTTCATTCCATTTTTTAATGTTTAAATGTTAAAATATCTTTAAATAATGAAAGATAGCAAGACAAGGGCCACACAGCAGTGCAGTGGTTAGTGCTTATCCCCGGCCATCCCTGTGCGCTGTTGGCATGTTTGTTCCATGACTTTGCTCCAGGTTTCCTCCCACAGTCAAAAAACATGCATAATGTCAGTTGGAGATTCTATTTGGAGACTCTAATCGTCCATAGGTGTGAGTGAATAGTGGTGAAATGGTGCAGCCCCTGCATTTATTCATTCTGAGCTGAAGATAGGTAGCAGAAGGCCCTTGTGACCCCCAGTGGGTATTTATGTCAGCATGCTGTGTATGTTTAAAGTGATTTTGTGCATTTATGACAACACCCAATTAAATATTGACTTTACTGTTAGTTTACTATTCACAATCTCAACATACGTCTCCTCGTTTCCTTCCTTTCATTCCCCCTTTCTGTAGTCCTTTCTGTACTTGGCCTGGTATATGACCATGTCCATCCTGGGTCACTACAACAACTTCTTCTTCGCCGCCCACCTGCTCGACATCGCCATGGGCTTCAAGACGTTGCGCACCATTTTGTCCTCGGTCACACACAATGGCAAACAGGTAAGCGGCACCACGCTCGGGTACTGGTGGGTCAGCGTAAACGAAAACAGCACGTATGTTTCAGTGCCCCAAATCGACCTGGATGTTTTTTTCTGCTCTGTGCAATACGACATAGAAAGAAAAACTAACTACCCATCTTCTATTCAAACCCTGTGGCTGTGTCTTTTCCTCTGCCCACCAGCTGGTGTTAACCGTGGGCCTCTTGGCAGTTGTGGTGTACCTCTACACAGTAGTGGCCTTCAACTTCTTCAGGAAGTTCTACAACAAGGGCGAGGATGGAGAACTGCCTGACATGAAGTGCGATGACATGCTGACAGTGAGTATAGATGAACGGATAAACATATGTTCAGTTGATTACGCTGGGAGGTTCCCTTTGGGATACTTGGTTTCAGTTACAGCACCGTGGTGGTGAAACTGAGAATCAAAACAGACAGTACACTCAAAGCTAAAAAAAACTCTAGGCTCTAAGATAATCTAACACAATATATTATATAGCGCAATATGACTAATGTATTGCTTTTAGGAACCATTTGAAAATTAGACTTTGGGCACTAACAGGCAATACATTTCATGTAGATAGTGGCACAGAGCATTTTAGCTTTTTGTTTACGAATGTACGCATCTTGCGTGACTGCAGCGTGACTTCAGCGGAGTCAAAACGCAGCCACGTTAGCCTATAAATAGATTTACACATACTGCGCTGCGAGCACCCGATTTACCGCTATATTAATTGAGACGGCATAATGCGCACGGGAGAAGAGGAACCTTTAATCAGCGGGGCAGTAAAGCAGCTGTTACAGGCTGCCCTGTAACTGTGTGTGTAGATGTCTGTGCGGACGGGTGTGTGACGGCACCGGGGTGCTGCAGGCAGAGCGGGGCGGAGTTCAGTGACTTTGTCCATGTAACAGCCGAGACTGTGAAAGCTGTTCTCCCCTCACTGCTCTATTGTGTTTACACAGACCCATACGTGTCGTTTTCTCGCACCTCTCGCGTTTCCAGCGGTCCAGTGACGCTTTTGATTCACGCGAGATGCGTAAAGCGATGGGACTGCAAGTTTAATGACGCCGACCGACTACCGTTACGTGTCGGTGCAGTCACGCAAGATGTGTAGACCCAAGGTTGGCCTCGTCACTGGGAGCCTAAGACACAATACAGCATATGAGGCAAGGAAGAAATACAACAGATGATACAATCATGAAAGAGATAAAGAAAATGAGTAATAATGAGTAATACACGAATCTGAAAGTTTTCTGTATATAACGCACACGCACACACACACAAACACACACAGATATATATATATATAAATATATATCTGTATATATGAAATCTACTGGGGTTCAGTTCAGATTTTGGACAGTGGTTAGGGTTAGGGTCACAGCTATTCCCACTCATTCCCACTGATGTCAGTAAAGCCTGTCTTAGTGAAAGTAGGAAGTATCCTGTGAAGCCCGTGCAGTGAAGTCAGCACCATGTATGGACAGAAAGTCATGGGTCAGAGCTCATGTTGCTCCTCAGGCTGTTTCTGTGGTCCATCTTAGCTGCAATGAGATTACTGTCTGTTTTTTTCTTTTTTTTTTGCATGACATTAAGAAAGAGATAAATTTTAGCGACCTGCCTAGGTTTTTCTAACTGGGGAAATTGCAACATTTAAGCTTTTTGATAATAGCTTTTTATATATGCACTTTTTCAAAAGTGGTCGTGTTGTTGGATTGCATCTGCTCTCAGCCATTTCTGCGTGGAGTTTGGAACTGTAACTGTGGGTTTTCCCTCCTGGGTACTCGGGTTCCCTCACACAGTCCAAAAACTAGCATTAAAGTAATTTGAGACCCTGAACTGCCCCGAAGTGTGAATGGTGTGTGTGCCTGGCTCCTGCAGCTAGGCTTCTGTAGAAATGTGTAGAAATCAAAGAAAAAAGGCGTGGGGTGCTGCAAAGCAACTGGAGACAACTTCCATCTCCAGTGTGCCTAAAGCGGAGGGCGGAAGTCCTGCTCTGCCCTACGTATGTGAGCTGGAACTAGACATCAGTAGACCCCATGACGCCAGTGGCCATTAATAATAATTTAATTAGTAATTCTGAGATCATAGATAAGTAATAAATGATCACGCACCTGATCCACTCTATAAGACAGTTACATTTGCAGGAACAGTTTACACAGCATAAATTACCACTGTGGTTCATATTTGATAGCGGTGCAGACTTCTGTTCAACAGCATTTTTTTTTATCTGTTTTGAAACTGTAATGCTGGCTATGTTAACAGGTGTTAGGTTTGTGGTATAATCGTGCGTAATACAAATGAATTCTTTTGAACTATCTTGTCAGTAAGGGAATCAGGAAACTGGCAAAAACGGAATGAATTACAGCTGTGATGAGGCTGTTCCTTCCTGCCTACCCATTTGAAAGAAATACTAAATAAGGTCTCTATGGTGCATGTTTTCTTTGGTTTGGAGGGGGGCTTCTGTCACCCGGAAATTTCAAGACACACACACACACACTTTAATCTCCCATAGTCATCCACCCATAGCATTCCATACAGCAATTCTGCTTCCTATTAAGGGTCCAAGTGGCAGCCTTGCCCGTTTTGCACAAAGGTGACAGAGGCTTAGAGTAATGGAGGGATAAACCGATGAAGGGCCACTGCCCCAGGGAGTTTCTTTTACTCTTTCCTCTCCTTTTATTATGTGAATAAATCTCTTACAATAACAGTGAAAGAAAGATGAGAGGATCAGAAGTGATTACTGTGGTCAAATCACTGATCTGGGACATATATGGCCAAATATCTGTTGTGGTGTGCGAAGTAATGTCTCCTTTCCACAGCAGAGATACATCAATGCAAGAGGCAGTGATTTGTGACACTCCCACTTCAAAAGCAGAGGGGAGAACTGATGCTCATGGTTGGAAAGCTGTGTTCTGCTTCATGACAGCTGTGTTGTTTGTTAACAGATCACTGTGCACATGGCTCTTTGATCTTATGTTATGTGAGAAGACATTCATACCGGCAACACCCTGAGGCAAAGACTCGTTCACCCCAGAGACAAAATGAATTCTTAAACTCCAATTTTGGTTTAGTTTAGTGACTTCAAGGAAGTTATTCTTATCAAATCAGCATCAGCAACAAATCAGCAAAACAAAACAACAACAATAACATTTGTTTGGAACATTAGCAACATTAAATTGCACTTGCAATGTTGACTCTGGCATCTCATATTTGCAGCATCAGAATAAACACATTAATATAACAATAATTGATATTATGTTGTCATGTTATTTCAATAACATAGTATTTTCATATTTCACCATTTACATTTTTCATCCTTTTGGCCAAAATCAACAAGCTTCACCTTCACACCCCAAAGAACCCCTAGATCCCTGCAGCCAGAACTATTCTAAACTGCATTGTCCTGGCTGCAGGGATCTAGGGGTTCTTTGAGGTGTGAAGGTGAAGTTTGTTGATTTTGTTTCATCTTTGAGGATGTTGTTTGAGGGGGTGGGACAGTGCTTTCCCGAGAGGAGGCTCAGGCTCTGGCTGGTGTTTGGAGGAACTGTGAAGACATTTTAGAATGTTCATGGGGAGGTCAGATGCAACACCCTTGGAGCAGGCATCAAAATCTATAAGAAGCTTCCAAGTTTCCTACTCAGATATATGATAATATGGCCTCTCGAGTAAGGTGACCATTTAGGGCATAAGGCAGTCGATCGTCGAACCGGGGCAGCAGGGGCGTAGTCGAGTGCTGCTGGGCTGGCACTGGGTAAAATGGAGGAGTGTGCAAGTCCTTCAGGTGCTTCAGAGCCCTGTAAATGGTACCATCTGAGCAGATGAGTGACCAGCAAAGAGTCAAAACGAAAGTAAATACTATTGAAGCCTCCACTCCATGGACTCAAGAAAAGGTATGCCACAGCATTGGAATGGTTAATGGTGAAAGGAAATGGTGACCATTCTTCTTGATCGGTACCATAACTCCCTTGCTAATTTTGGTACCTTTGCCTTCCTGTCAAACTCCTCTGCAATGCTTTAATTAATTTCCATTGTATCACGTTGATATGAGATTACACATTCTGGAAAGTCGACCTGGCAATCAACTGCTGGAATTATTTTTTTTGTTATTGCAACTATGGTCTTAAGACACTCCAATCGTTTTTCTTAAGACATTCTGCTCATTCATTGTTAGTTAAAATCCTTAAAACAGTCAAGAATTTATCTCAATCAGCCAGCCCAGCAGTGAGTGGTTTGGATCATTTCTATATCGTCTAGGGGGCAGATAGGCAGGCACATTATCAGCAAAGCAGTGAACAGCTGTTTTGCCTCTCTTGAAAATTGGGCTGTGTGTGGGAATTTCGGTTTTGGCATTTCAATGAGGTGTTGAAGCTGTAAACTGCGCAGATAAATGGTCAAAGATACAACACAGATCTTCCCAGAATCCATCAATAACAATGTAGGATGCAGTGTGGCCCTTTTCATTATTCAGTCCAGACACAAAATGAAAATAAGCTAAACTTTGATGTTCCATAACTTTGAGGATGTTACATCCCTATTTTTATCCATCCATCCCCTATCTTACCTGCTTTGTGCCCAATGATTTCACAGTGGACTGCCAGAGCCACTCGCCAGCACACATAGGGTGAAGCAGGGAATACACCCTGGGCAGGTCTCCAGTCCATCGTGGGTAGAAGAGAATGATCGAATTCCCTTTGCAGACAGAGAAAACATGCATAGAACAACCCAGAAAGGACTGGACTGGGGTTCAAACCAGAGACCTTCTGGTTGTTTGGCAACACCACTAACCACTGAGCCACTTTTACTCCAACTCCATGTTTTCAGCATGTTAAATTTCTCTCATCTCTCTCTCTCTCTGTGTTTGTCAGTGCTACATGTTCCACATGTATGTAGGTGTGAGAGCAGGTGGAGGAATTGGTGATCAAATTGAGGACCCAGCGGGTGACGAGTATGAGATCTATCGCATCATCTTTGACATCACCTTTTTCTTCTTTGTAATTGTAATCCTCCTGGCCATCATCCAGGGTGAGCAATACACCCACCCACACATACACACACAGTTGATAATTTATACAATAACTCACTGAAAGTCAAATCTCTCAAAGGTTATCCCTGCAATTAAGATGAATCATAAATAAATGAATAATTAAAAAAACTTTCTTGTTTCTGTGCAAAGCAGACAATCTTTGTCCTTAATATGGCTTACCTGAATCACTTCATCATATGTTGTTAGAAACGTATAATAGAAAAGAAGAAAAAATAAATTAAGATCTTATTTTAAGTAAATTGAGAGTAATGTTGGCAGAAGGCAGCTTCAGCAAACGGGGAAACAAAGACATTTGCTGCTAGAAGGGAGCTTTCTCAGTTGCAATGTGGACTAACGTCTACTTTGGAAGATGAATGAAGGAAAGACATTTTTGGACTATTTGGTCCAAGCATGATATCTCAAAATAGCTGTCTTGAGCACTGAAAGACTGACAGTTACGCCTGGCAGTTTAATCTCTGTTTTAACCTCTACACTGTGTTTGGTCTTGACTTTCCAGGATTGATCATTGATGCTTTTGGAGAGCTCAGGGACCAGCAGGAGCAAGTGAAAGAGGACATGGAGGTGAAAAGGCACATAAGCACATATCATTTATGGCGTGAAACAGTCCAAATGACTTGTTCATGCATTTACAGTACAGTGGCATGACATCTAATTACAAGTAATGATTTAACACAAATAGGTAAAGGTTTGATGTTGCATTCACATATTAACACTTGTATGTTTCTCTTCCAGACAAAATGTTTTATTTGTGGAATAGGCAATGACTACTTTGACACAGTGCCACATGGTTTCGAAACGCACACGCTACAGGAGCACAACTTAGCCAACTACCTGTAAGTACTCCTGAGGGTTGCGTGTATTGTGACGATAACAAAGAGCCAGGCAGTGTTTCATGTTGACATAGTTACCTCAAAGTTGAGACCAGGTACAGGGGGCAATTTCACCCTCAAAGAGATAACAAGATGACATTAAACAAAAACAGAGATGAAGTGGCGAGGAAAAACACATTCTTGAACACATCTGGATGAGTGCCAGTGCCAGGGCAAGCTACTGTTGAGTAATCACACAGGAAAACACACATAGCAGACTCAATTCAACCATAGCCAGAACATTGGAACTCATTCACCAACATCTTCTAAGAATCGTCTTAGATTCTTTCGTATGTTGTTCTTAGGAAGTTTCTTAAGCAAACCCTACGTCAGATTCATCGACGCGTTCGTAAGACTCAGAAATGTTCGCAGCTGTGTTCCTACTTGATGAATGCCATCTCATCTTAAGTTGAGAGGGCGTGCCAGTTGGATCTAATTAACATAGGATTAGCATAGTGTAACCGCCCCATCGATGCCCATATAAGGGCCTGTTAAAGAAGCTGCAAGGCTATATGGACAGGAGCAAGTAAACAGCAACAAGCAAACAGCAACAAAATGGAGCAAACGGCAACAAAATGCTGACAGCAAAGCAGAGATCAGATGGAGCACAGCAGGTGAAGAGAAAAAAGACTTAAAGAGAGAAAACTTAAACTGACACAGTGTCAGGAGAAGGAAAATGGTTTGATCTGAAATCTGAACCAAAATAAAAATATTGCAAAATCCCGACGGGAGATGCAAGGGACAGGAGGGGAAACAGCAGACACCGACCTGTCTGAGCTGGACCAGTGCATCGGGGCCATGATTGGGGAGTTTCTAATTTACCTGATTAATGTTAAATCATTGGCTTAAAAAACTTCTTTGTAAGGACGGTTCGTGAATGAGGCCCATTGAATTTAATGATACATCAGCTTAACTCATTGTGAAACATTATGACTGATATTTGACGCTCAGCATTATCTGTTTGTGTTTTCTTATGTTGGTGTAGTAGTGTCAGTGGATGCGTGTCTCTCAAAAAAATGTGTTTACTTTTCAGATTCTTTGTGATGTATCTCATCAACAAAGATGAAACAGAGCACACAGGCCAGGTAAAGAAGCCCATTTCTATTGATTGAAAGCATGTGTGCGTAATTTTACCTGTTTGCATAATGTAATGTGGTTAGTATCGCTCAACTTCAGACCTTGTAAGTATTCTGTGCAATTCAAACTTGGTATGTTTGCTTTTGAATTAGAACGAAAACCTGTGGTACTTCCTATCGCTTGTGACTCGGTATTTGAATTTTGCACTGCTGTTACTGGTCTCAGTATTGCACTGGCTTTGTCAAACAGACTGGATATGTCAAGTGGGAAGTAACCTCTTTCTGTTTGCTTTACAGGAGTCTTATGTATGGAAGATGTACCAGGAGCGTTGCTGGGAGTTTTTCCCTGCCGGCGACTGTTTCCGGAAACAATATGAAGATCAGCTCAATTGATCTCGTCCAGGAGCGACAGACTCTCTTTTCATACTACAACCCGTTGGAGGGCATCTCCAGCCATCCTCCCCTGCTTATCCCCCACACCTCCCTCACAGCTCCCTCCTCACAGCCCTCTGAGGAGTGCCTGTTCTACCAAACCATTGGCTGGACACCCAGCTGTGCTCGCCAGTGCAGCCACCCGTCTCCTTGATAACCCCCCCCCCACACCAGGCTTTCCTCCCAGCTCTTCCTCATCCAGACACTTAACTCGCCATCTCTGCCCAAACTGCTGGCACACTTTGTTTGGAATGCTTCTAAGACTTTGTACATACAGAATATTAGATTATATGCTGTAAAATACATAACTGGTGGCACCTCAAGGTTTTTGGCTCAGATGATCTTATTCACAGTAAAAAGCAAAAAATTCACCGGCTTGATGGAGTGGAAGGGACGGTCAAAGATGAACAGAGGAGGAGAGGAAGGAACAGAAAGACAGAGCTCTTCCTGATGGACGATCAGTACAATGATTGATATGTAAAGAGCAGTTATTAGTATGATGATGTTTACGACTTTTCATGTGTACGATGCACGTTGCATGTAGGTATAGGTCGTGGACACACACAGAAACACTTGTAAGACCCTGCTCTAAGCCCAGCATATCAACTCTGCAGTCAAGTCAGCTGTTGAGTAGTAGAGTTGATCTGGATTTTAAGGCTTCCCAAAATGTGATGATTACATAAGCTCCAAGGTTTAGGTATTCAAGACAAATATGATGCTCTCACCAAGGAGCCCTCAAATCCAAGCCTGTAAGGTCAAGGAACGGACAGCCTTGAATAACAACTTCCCTTCAGGAATAAATGAGTACTTATCCTATAGCATCTTAACCACCCATTATCCTTTAGAGTCTCTGAAAAAGGTTGGCAGTTGCACCGGATTGAATTAAAGCAAGGTCTACAGATGTTACGCCGTGTCCACACCCTATACATGCCAACACTGTGTGTGTGAAGGGCTCCTAAACTAAGTGTTCACATTGCTAGCAACGCGACGAGTCCATTTTGTTCCCGTGGCATCGACTGACCAGGGAACTCAGACAAAGAATGGATGTCAACAAGTCATCATGCGACATCGGCTTGCAACTTATTTAAATCTTTCTCGATTTTTTTTTTCTCCTTTTTTTTCCTTACCCCACGAATAAATAAATGTCCCTCAAACTATGCTTGCAAAACAGTCGAATTTGTCATCGGCATTGGCAAATCACTTTCTTTTTCCTTCCAACCTCTGCGAGATCTGTTGCCCCACACCGACACCAGTATCTGTGAATCACTACTGGTTGGGTTTCCATGACTTTCCATTACTGGTCACATTTATACTTCCTGTTAGCTATACTGACCACATGACCTATAAACATTATAAAAATGACCTTGTAGCCCCTGCATCAGCTCTAGGGCTCTAAGAATACGTAAATAGCCAGCATGTTTGTTCTGTCCAACAAGTATTGTGATGTGTAGGAGACATCACAGTCTTTAGGTGTTCCTAGTGGGGCTTTAGACTTTCTGTTTTTGCAGTAAGACTACTTAATTATTGCTTGCTCGGTACACATTATTTTCATGATTGTACTTTTATGAAGAGCAGTACCAAAGCAGTGATTATATCTGTTAAAACACAATAGCTGCAGACAAAGGTAACGCATGCTTGTTGGCTAAAGATAAATCATCGATCAGATGGGAGCAAGATATCCTGCATTCGGTTTCCTTAATGCACATCAAGGGCCATGGTCAGAGACGGATGATTAACGGGTAAAAGAAAGAAGAGGGGGTTGGGGTGTGGGCTGGTTGGAGGATACAGTGCCTTACTTAGCCTGAGGAGTTATGCAAGCTGGAAAAGGAGATAAGAATGTCAAAGAGGTGCACATGAATCTAACATGAAGACAGAGGTGGACAGTTGTTGCTGGAAGACGTGGTTGAGACAGAAGTTTTTGTAAGCGCTACGGGAAGGCAGAAGTAAAGAGACGAGAGAGGGAGAAGCTTGCTTTATAGCTTTATGCAGTGATAACAGGGGTGTCAACATTTTCAAACGGCTCAATGTGGCTTCATGGAATCTGTTTGAGCTTATAGTATTATCAGATACGGAAAAGGCCAGTTTGGGGTTTAAAGTGGCGGCAACAAGTGATGTCACATTTCAGCTTGGCAAAAATGTATCTGAAGAATCTATATATGCTTACTTGCACTTTTTTGTTTTTGTTTTTGTTTGTCTTCCTTTATGAGGTCCTGGGTAAGCTCACAGTCTACTTGCAGCAGCTCTGTAATAAATCCCCTCTTCATGAAAGGTGAAAACAATGACACATTGTGAGGGATGCAGATTTTACATTTAGGTCTGTAATCTGTCTTCATCAAGTTAAACGGTGTGTACAGCAGTTGGTATAGGTTAGAATGGTTCAGGTTCAACCAGGTGGAGGCTGCAGTACTAGTCTAGTGCAGAACGAGTGGGAGGAACGACGACTGTTACGCTGTCATTACTTTGAGCAAGATTCATCTTTCATGATGCTGCCCTACCAGAGCAAACCTTATAAGGATATTTGTCTTGTTGGTTTCGCTGTGTTTCAGTGCATGCTGTGGCAGACACACACACTGTATACATTCTGTCTCATGCAATATCCGAGTCGACATCAAGAGACAGAACTTCATCATCCATATCAGTATGCTGGATTGTATGCTCTTTTATTTGTCCTGTGTATACATTGTTACACCCCACTTCACATATTGGAAAAGTGACCGCAAACCAAACCATGCCTAGAACATATGTCACGACATACAAAAACAGATTGTCTAAATAACATTTGTCAAAAAACAGTCAGTAGAAGGCACAATTAATACTGCAGTATTGTTCTTTTTTTTTTTTTTTCATTTCGATCTGTTCCTTTGTCGGTTGCAGGTGGTGTGTATTGACTGAATGAATGCTCAGAGCAGCACATATGACCAAGGCCTTTTTTGTGACTATCTTATGCAATACAGCAAAACGGAAACGCTCTTTTTGTACATTCTCCAAACAACATCTCTACTAAGAAAACGAAAAGCAGTTGCATGTTTATTATGCAGGTTTAATGAACAAGTATAACAAAAAGTAAATCTGTCACTCATAATTGCTCATGATTGTTTAATAACATTCTTTAAGATGAATTTAAGGTTTATGTAATATTGTATTTAAGTGTCGTAGGCTTCATTGTAACGTCACTGTCATATGCCAGAGCCGCGTCCGAAAAAGAAAATGTGAAAAAAGACGAAAAAATGAAGGTGGCTCCTGCTTTTCTCTCATTAAGCCATCTCGGTTTGAATACACTATCAGTCAAAGGTTTATCTAAGTATTAGTCATAGGCTCAAGCAATAGCTTTCAGGGAGTGTGTGGGAGGTGACTGGCCATTGTAAATTGTACACAAAGCCGACCAATAAAAGCTGGTTCGTGTTTATCTGAGATCTAAAATACATGTATTTATTTTAACTAACTGTGTTAAGGAAATAAATTGAGGTTGTTCTGTTAAGTTAGTTGAGTCAGTTATATCCTGTAAATAGTAACGTTTGATTTCTCTTAACACCCAATCGCCCATCGAGCAGCTGCAATTTTAAGCTTCAGGCTCAGAAATACTTGAGTTGTGGTGATCCGGGATAGTCCATCCTAAATTGGTTGGCGATGAAGATCCAAATTGTTGTATGATATTAGATAGAATAATAGACTGTAGACATTACAAATGCTGACGTGAAAAAAAAACACTGTCCAAACATGAAATATGACAATTCTGAAATATGACGTGAATGGTTTCACGGTCAGTTGTTTCAAAATACCAACGTTACGCGTTCTGTTTATTTTATGACGTCTTGTTCATTAAATGTAAGGCATTGTGGCTCAAAGTGTGATGCAGGCGGCCGTGTGAGCTCGCTTCCCTTTTGGTTTGCTGTTTGACAGTTTACCACAGCAATAACTTGCTAACAACAAGACTGTGACTGAGAGAGACAAAAATGCGGATTCAATTTGACAGGAAGGCGTTGTTGATACTTACGAGTCAGTTTGTACATCATATCTGCCACTAGAGGCAGCTAAAGAGCCATCTTACCAGTTGTACTTCGATGTAGAGTGAAGATGCATGACCAGTGTACATGCAGCACTGATGTACATGTACGATATCATAGTGGATGTTACAAGCACTAGTAATGTGTGGATATTGTGTATATTGCAGAGGGCTCATTATACCATACCAATGTCTTGCTTATACAGTTTTTGTTCTTTCTTTGATTAACACCACGCAAATAATGGCTTTACAATGTGGCATAAATAAATAAATATTTTCCATATTCAAAACAGAGGAAATCTAAGGTTTGTCCCACAGAAGTGCATCTCTCTGAGTAGGGTGCTAATGCTTTTGACAGAGAACCATGTAAAGAGGGGCTTTTACAGTCCATGTGTACTGAATGGATGTGCATGATTTTGAAAATAAAACTTTTTATTTATGAACTCGTGAGGAGAGAAATATTCCTGATTATGCATTCGTTCTTTTTTGGCTGTTACTTTTCATGTCACATATCCTGGCTGAACGTGAAACATCTTCACCAGTATATTCTACAATGCCAGGACGATACGGGGCTGATCGATCTTGGATGCAACTGGGTCAAATCTCCTTACTCTCTGTTTTACTTGATTCATTTCATTTCATTAACCACTGAACCAGGTTTCCCGATGCCTATCCCCAGCACACATTGGGCAAAGGCGGGGAATATACCCTGCACAGGAAGCCAGTCCATCGTAGAGGCACATACACTGTTCACTCTCTCACTGACACTATATGGAGTCTCCAATCAGCATCGGTACATCAAGGAAATTCAGGGGGGGGAAAAGGCACACTCTGTGTAGAGACTGAATGACTGAGAACAATTTTGAAGCTGAAACGCTCCATCAGTATCCGAAGCTCCGCCAGTGCTCCCTCACACCAGTCACGCACACACTGTCACACACACACAAACCAAATGCAGCACATTTCAAGAGCAGAGTGGAATTAGACCAACATCATTTGAGCCAGACCTATACATTCGGCACCATATGTGATGGATATATCCCCGAACGCCCCAAGGCAAGATTGAACAATCCATGTTCCTTCATTTGCATCATTTGCATGCAGTTTGACATCAATGGGCCTAATAGTTCTGGTGATACAAGCACAAATGTAATTTTTCCCAATAATTATCAGTAATTATCGCCATTCGGGGATATAATTATCTACAGCAAATCTTCTTATTGTGTTGTTATGTTTGTCTTTGTCCTCTGATTTGCATGATTTTTAGTGAAGAGATGCAGGAAAAATTGGACTATGGTAATGACTATGATTGGGCAGGTACAGTTCTTGCAGACATTACTGTTCATCAAAAAGTTTGATGAAAGCCTGTTTGGTGGTAATTATCGGGCAGGCATCATCAAACTCTCACATCACTGTCAACAATTTTTGGGTTTTAAGTGCTTTTTCATGACCTACTGTTGTGTTCTTGCACTTTTTAAAAACTCACCACAAGTTAAACCGGTCCCATCACTCTTTGAAATGAGTGCCGTTGATAGCTTTGAACAGTGTGCCGAATGTAGTGCACAGATAGATCTTGTGCATGGATTTGTACTTATTTGACTGAAAATACAGGGTTATGGGAAACTTGCAATTACAATGTGCAGTGAAGACAGTAGAGGTCATTCTGAACAACTTGGATCAGCCATATCGCAGCACCTTTATGGAGAAAAAAATGGTGGTGGTGGATTCCTCTCTTCTCTTCGAAAGAGAGGTATGGTTGTACCTTCTGCTATCATGCTTTTCAATTCTACTTGAAATGGTAGCTACCAGACAAGTTAATTTCCCTTTGAGGAACTTTTAAGTAATTCCCACTCCTGTTGTGTGAGGGTTTGGCAGCACAGAGAAGTTTTTAAAGAGTTAGGTATCTAAGTAAATGAGCAATGAGCTTATGAAATGCAAACACCAACAAATGACCCAGCCAGGGCGAACAGGGGGATAGCCAGTCATGTGTTGCATATGGTCATAGCTTTTTGTTTTTTCCTGTCACTTAAAGGGTTCAAGACATAGAGAATAGAAAGTGAGACCCACGTTGATCAACTTAATCACTTGCTACATTTGGTGAGGGTTTGTGTAATCAACAGAACTGCAGTCTGTCGACCTTATGAAACCTTCTTTTCTCCATTCTTTATTCTTGCGAAGCAAGAATACAGGAACTGACATGACTTCATCATTGGTTGCTCTCGTTCTTCTTGCCCGTGTGTGTACTTTGGGGTTCTGCCATTTGCATAGTCAGGCCGCTTGCTTATCTTAATACACCATGCAAGAGTGACTAATTATATGCCCCTGTTTGGTCTGAAAAGCTCCAGAAGAGTTCAGCATATTGTACAAGTTAGTCTGCAAATATAACCATTGAGCCGTGTGACAGTCAGACAGAGGAGAACTGGGGGACACACAAAAATCTTACTCCGATTGACCCACCTTTCATTTCAAAGCCGTCCAATTGTTGTTTAACCCTCACAGAACCACAAACTTGCATCTCAGTGTGCGAGCACAGTGAAGCGAGTGTGTCGTTAGCGGAGACTTATTCCAAATAAGGCACAACGCAGCCCGCATCTATGTGATACAATAGTTTTCTTGTGAAGCGCATCAATCTTTTTCCCAGCACCCCCTGCTGGAGAGAGATCCACTACCTTCATAAAACTCCTGGATGCAGCTGTCTGGCGCCGTCACCGTGGCGTTCTGGCTGCCAGTTGTTTCCTACAAAGTAAAACGACTGACAAAAGAAATGTAAACTTCATTTTTGTCACTGGCACACACGTTCAAGTATGAATCTCCTGTTATCTAAGTCAACATTCACCCATTCTATTTTTAAATGAAAGGACCCGAAGAAATAACTGAATCATGTGGCTATTTTGCTACAGAAAGTTTTTCAGAAACAATTAGTACAGTACTGAAAGGCATCCAATTAACCTAACGACTCATTTTATCACTCAAGTTGTTTTACTGTGCTCCTATACTCAGAAATGAAATGTGGCGCAGCTGTGTACAGTTCAATGACTGTTTAACTATTTTACTCAGTGACCATGAGTATTCAATGACATGTATTTATTTATTTATTTATTTATTGATTATAAATGATGGCTCACATCCCCCCAGGATTTCCCTCTGCGATGGAAAGGTCCAGGTCTGAGAGCTTCTCCTACAGAGAAGCAGTTATCAAAGGTGGAGCTGTTCCAGTCACACACCAGCTGAGCAGTCTGAGAGAGGCATGCTCCAGGAGTAGAGCTGAACTTCCTAGCAGGATAACACATTGGGGAAAAAGACTGGACTGGTGAGTGCATATCTTTGGAAAATCTCTGCATTTTCCTTTTGCGTATTTTAAATAGTGTTTAGATGTATTTAGCATTTATGATTTGTAATTCAGAAGTATATGGTCAAAAGAGTGAACATGGTCAACATGACCGAAGCAGCAATTTAACTAACTTAACAAACACCTAACAGTAAAATTATTAAAATATTTATTAATCTCTTAAACATTGGAGCCCATCTCATCATCAAATGATGGTGATACTTTCTCTTGCTTTTCTGAATGTTAGTTGATAAAGGGAAAGGGAGATATTCTGAGGAAATCATCAGCAATACACAGGATTTTAGATAAACTAAAGATACTGTGAAGAGAAGTAATTTGTCAGAATTTTGTGTTTGGATGTTGGGGGAAATCCTTGCCATAATATTGTTACAGATTGTTACAATGTATACATATGTATACATACATATATGCAGAACTCAATGTTAAACATTTTCAGGTTGTGTTTTCTATTTACTTGTGTTCCTAGTTCTTAAAGTCTATCAAATACTTTCATTTTCCAACATCGCACGTCAGAGCTCAAGCATGGACTGAAGACATTCTCTCTGGAGATGTGATGGTTCTGGCTTTAATTAGTACAGCCTGTATTAGTAATGTCATCTATTCTTTACAGGCTATGCTAATCTATGCCAGAATCAGCAATTCAAAGGAAGCTGAGGATGCTGGTATTTACACATCAACTCGCATCATAAAAGAGTTCACTCTGGTCATAATTGATAGACTCAAGCAGAACATTAAGAATATTTTCTGGGATCACTGTAAGATTGTCATCCAGTCCAGTCCTAGCACTATTGCAAGATTATCAAATACCAGCTTCTTACAATATTTAATTCACTTCGTTTCTTGAGGCACAAGGTATATTGATAATTATTACGATTTGTCAATGTCTGTCAGTACATTCTTTTTGGTTGAAGAGAGTAACATGGAGCAAGAAAGAAACACATCACATGTTCGAGCTTCTAATTTGGCAGCAGAACAAAACGTAATTATGATAACCAATCTACCTCTTCTGCAACGTTTGTAATTTACTTGATACCATTGCAGTCTCAACTGAAGGTAGAGAAAAACATTCATTTTTCGTGAGGTATATGCAGTAAATATACCATACACTTGTGACACTGCTGCAACAACAAGAAGCTCTGGCAGCTTACAAATACATAAGCACTAGTTCATTGAGTAAGCGTCTAATTTAATCAGAAATAGTCCCTGACTAGGACCAGCTCATGTCACTTTCTTGCCATGAGGCAACAGGTATTCACCAAGTTACTATGTCACCCATTGACGCAGATGAAGAGAGGAGACTATAATGAGACTCTGAGAGTTGATTAAAATGAATTAAAACAAAAGCTTGAAAAAACAATATTAACGGCTCTGGTAGATCGTTCGTGATCAACTGCAGTCTATGTGAAGAACAGGATATTTTAGCCCTGAATATAAGGCAGTTATCCACATTTTGCATCCCATGTCATGAAACACAATTAGTCATGTTAAAAAAGATGTTGTAGTGTAAGCACGGATGAGGTATATGGTACCAACAACTGTGTATTCAACACAGCGATATTTGCTACCTATTTTAGTTTTCCTGTTTTCCGATGGATAACAATGATGAATCCATTTAACCAACCTACTTAACTTAGTTTCATGTGTTTTAATCATTATAAATTAGATTAAGTGACCACAATACAATTATCGAACTGAGCAACATCCGCATTCAGTTATAAGCATCCAGTTGCTTTCTTTCTTCTCAAACACTTATATTTCCCTCCAATTTCAATCAATGTAAGTTGAAATATCTTTTTGTTTGAAAATATAACGGCAGTGTTTTTACTTGACTTTGATACTGATTTAACCAAATACATTGTCCTTACTGAGGTGCCTTGATCCATATATGCGTCTCATGAATTGAGGTATGCGCTTGTTCTTGCTTTTTCTTTTATCTGCCATGCTCCACATATCCCTACCTAATCATGATGGTGCTCAGGATATGGTGACGATAGCACTTTCACGTTTGGTTACCAGGAAGTTGAAAATGCTTTAAAAAGGTTAATTGTACTAAAGAGAACTTCTTCTAGGCTCCATGTTTCCAAAGGAATCACCTACAGTATTACATGAAGCTGACAAGATATTAGTGTGATGTTGATGAACTTTGATAGTTGGTCTCTGTGGTGGATGGTGAAAAATATTCTTGGTGGGGCTGTGCCATATTAAGCCAGTTTCAGTAACTATCAGTAACGGTAGGATATTGGTATTCTGTAATAAAGCAATAATTTAAGGTCTACCTGTAGGCTTTGTCAAAAAGCAAGCTTTTTAACCAACTCTTGAAGGTAGAGAGGGTGCCTAATTTCAGCAATATTGCAGAGGTGGAAGTAGACAGTCCGTGAGATATATTTTACGTGGGAACTAAAAGACAGGTCTTGATCAAAGCCAACACCAAGGTTCTTAACGGCAGTGCGCGATGGAGTAGCAAATCTATTTTGACGTGCTATGCCATATAGAGTCCGGGGACCCCCGGCAGACTCAACCTGTAGCAACTTACGTAGGATTTGAGATCTAACTGTAGGCTTTGTGAAAGAGGAGGGTTTTTAACCTATTCTTGAAGGTAGAGAGGGTCTCGCATTTTCGTTTGCCTATGACAAAATTGAAAAAAAATCCTCATTAACCAGATTTCAAGGTGGCGCTATAGCACAATTTTGCCCTGCGCACTTTGAACAACTTCAAAAAAAGTTTTTTTCGCCAATCCCAATGTGCATGCCGAAATTGGTGTGTTTTCAAGCATGTTCAGGCCCACAAAAAAGCAATTACGTATTACAAAGAAAAAAGAATCAGGGGAGTTTCAATAGAGTTCTCGCAACTTCATTGCTCGGACCCGAAAAAGAACATAACTTGTGGTTACGACGGGTTGATGAGGTCAAGTAAAGAAGTACCCGATTAAAGGGAACACTTCCTTGAAGGGCTCAGTGGGGATTGGGTCTCAGAGGCAGGTTGATGATTTAGAGGAGATGATACTAGTCAGCTGATACAGGTCAATGGGGACTAATGGAGACAGTGACCTATCTGTATGCTAGGTGATTGTTAATTGCATCTCAGCAGCTGTGACTCATAAAGTCACAGTTGCTCACTGCTCAGTGGAGTTATGACACTGAGTCAGCCTGGCTACAGTGCTGGGGTTGTGCTACTTTCCTCAATTAGAGACGAGTAGTTTCTGCTTCTGGTATAACACAGAGCCTCCCCTTATGTTTTCAGGCTATCTTTCCAGGTCTGAAAAATATTGTTGTTTTTGGTCAAGTGCCATTTCCTCTGCTTTAGGTGGCGAGTTTCTGGTGTATACCAGGGGGCTGATCTTGTTCTAGATATAATCTTTTCTGGTAGGGGTGCAACCGAGTCAAGTTTCATGAGGAGAGCCTTCAAAGCTATCAGCAAGGTGATCGATGAAGGAGGGACTAGGGCTTTCATAGCAGAGGGGTGAAATAGCACCCAGAGACAGGAGAATAGCTTCCTTAAATTAAAACACACTGTCAGTCAAGTGTCTGTGTATATACTGCTTTCCTTTTTCACATGACCAGCTAGGAGTAAGTCAAAAGTGCTTAAAGAATGGTCAGATATCATAGGGTGAGGGGGAGAAATGGTCAGGTGTTTAATTTCAACACCAGCCAATGGACTTGATTATTGAGGTGAATGCTGTACTGCAGCTATCACTGACTACACATGAATATTGAAGTCCCCAACAAACCTGATTTTATCAGTTTTGAGGACTGATCTTGAAAATATTCACAAAATTCAGACAGAAAATCGGAATAAGGGCCCAGAGCCCGATACACTACGACAAGTAGGACTGGTAGCTGGGTCGTCCGGTTTATCCCCGGCGGGTGTGTCACCGAGCGGGGGGAATCTATTGGAAATGGGAAGCGGTAGGTGGGCCTTGGTGGACTTTGGCTGAGAACTATGTTTCCCTCAAACAGTCTCCCAGCATCCTTGTGTTCCTGGCTGCTCGGGAGAAGCCGGGGCGGAGCTAAAGGGAGCTAAGCTCAGTGGCTCTGCAGTGGCTAATGGGCGCTGGCTAACTGCAGCCATCAGTTTTGTTTCTAACATGCAGAGCTGAGCTTCCAGATCGCTAAGCCTGGCCTCCAACCTGAACAACTAACTACATGTACATACTGTTGCTCTCTTTGTAAAGTGCCTTGAGATAACGGCTGTTATGAAATGGCACTTAATACAAATAAAGTTGAGTTGAGTTGAATAAACTACAGTACTTACACATATTACCCTCGGTAAAGGGGGCAGGGGAGTAGCTAAGCGTGTGGTACACGGAGCATTAGAGAGGAACAGGAGAGGCAGAAGGGGAGGCCATTGTAAACCGGAGCTAATGCTAACAGTTAGCGCTAACTGGAGCAAGGGTGATAAAAGACACTATAAGTGGTGTAGGAAACTGGTCCTGAAAATAGGACTGGTCAAGTGGCACTCATAGGATTTTTAAATAGTGGGAAATTAAAGGAAAGTCACAAGGAAAGGAGTACCGATAAATAGAACAGCAGACGCAGTGGCGTCGGTACTCAGCAGGAAGTGATTTTTACCGTACGTGACGAGGAGAGGAGGCCATCACACCGCTTCTTCTTCTTGTTCTTCCTGTGACAGGAGTAGGAGTGGAAGAGCGGAGCATATGAACATTTGTTCTGTGATGTACTGGTAGTTCCAGCTTAGTATATAGTTGTTTTGGGTACTTTCGACTTTGTCTCACTGGGAGGACACACCAATGCGATAATAGGGCATAGCTTGGTCACATTTGTGGTCTGGATGAAAAGACGTGTTGAGACGTAGCATATCACTGCAGGCAGCTCGCTGTGATCTCTATGATAAAGAGATTTTGATTTTGATTGAAAATGAAAGAGTGACCTTTTGCTTTTCTTCAACTAGTTCATGAAATGTGCATTAACATCTCTCAACATGTTGAGAGATGTGTCTTTGCACCCTTGACTACTGAAGCTGTGCATTACTTACCACCACAGTTCCATGTGGCCACCTATGCAATAGATGCATGGAAAATGTTACATTCAGATGCCATGTCCCCTATGGCTGCCATGATTGGGTTCTGCACAGTTGGGCTGAGTTAGCCACCTCCAGCTGCCCATCCATAGAAGAGGTGGAGTGATTGAATGCCATAAACAGGCTCTTCATCAAGGGGTTAGGGTTAGGGCTTGGGGAGACCCAGCCCTGGTCAGCCCAGGGCTAGATGTGTTGATTGAGTTCAGTTGAGCTGAGATACGTGGGCTCTAATATTGGCCAAAAATACTTTTATCTCTGTTCACAATCCTGCTGTGCTATCCTGACATATCCTGAAGACACTTTTCCCGTTTGTTAGCCGGTGAGAAAGAATTTTCAAGACTTGTCTTTTTTAAAAAATTATGGATAAAAGAAAGTGAACCCGAAACAGTGGCAACTCCTCAATTTTATTTCTAGGGAAACGAATATAACTATTTATGTGTTCAGGAAAAGTAAAGTTAAGGGCAAAGCAGGTTAGGTAGCAGCTTCAGTATGGCACTGAAACATCAGCTACAGACTGAAACTGGATTTTATTTTCATCAGAATCACCAATGATTTAGACAGCTTTAGAAACATTTGCACTGTTTTTAATGATGAACTGCATTTTACACACTCTCCATGTCCCACTTATTTATTTATTTATTCATATGAATGCGTTAATCTGTATTTGTTAGCGCTGTCTTGTTATCAATGTGAATTATACCCACTATATACACACTGTTGTTACTTTAACCTTTTACCTTTGAATGAACTGAATATCTGCTTTTATGCCACCATCTAATGGGTCAATTTTTCTTTCAGATTTACATTTGTCATCATGAACGTGACATCCAGCTCTGATCCCATCCACTTCCTCCTTAACAGTTCTCCTGGTATGATGGACCAGTCTGATTCAACCATCATAGCTGATGTTACTATCTTGGATACTTTTTGCTTCTCTTAGCATCTCTAAAACAACTATGGGCCTGATTTACTACAGCTTTGCGTGTATAAAAACGTGAGCAAACTCGCTGTCACCCGCAAAAGAATGTGCAAGCTGATTTACTAACGGTGCACACGGTGGATTGTGTCTTTGAAGTGAGCAAAACAGTACGCGCTGGCCATTTAGTAACTTGGCCTTAATGCATATGCAATATGGGGCGTTACAACTCATGCGCGCAAAATCCTGGGAGGAGAATATGCAGATTAAAAAAAATTAGCACACGCAAAACAAGATTCTCTGGGGCTCTGTTTTCATGGTTTTTTTTGCACCAAATACATAATTAACAGCACTATTACACAGCGTGCGCACTGGTCCTGCGTTCTTTGGTCCTCCTTCTGGTCCTTCGCTGGTCCAGATACAGCGTTGTCCAGATACAGCGTTGACCAGCTGCCCAGTGTGCGCAGCAATGTCCCGAGTGTCCCACTGGAGCGCACGAGCCAAACTGGCCATACTGGCCGCTGCTCACACCTCTGGTGCAATCGCCCCTGATCGAGACCAGCAAACTTTTTACTTTCTTCTGCCAGATGCGTCCTGCTCTTTGCACCTGTTATCACTGCGGCATTTCCCTTAGTAAATCACCTGCAAAAAGCACGCAAATCAAGGACGCAAAATCTTACCAGGCGCACGCAATTTAGCGCCCCTTATCTGGGATCTTAGTAAATCAGGCACTTAAAGTTAGAATGAGCAAATATAGACACATATTTCTAATGTGAAATAAAATAAAATACATTCAAGTCACACTGTGGTGCAGTGTGGATGGAAGTCTGCTGAATGTGCTCATGTGGCTGATCAGCACATTGTGGAGAGGGTGTGAAAGAGTGCATGCACCTTTGGGTGCCTCAAATGGTGTACTCAAAGGGATTATTCACCCACGGGTCTTATTAATATCTTCAGGTTGGTGTGTTATTCAAATGAATAGTAGACGCTCACATCTGCACAATTAATGTGCAAATTAATGCTTATTAATGTGTATATTATTTGCATTTCTTAAAGATAATATTCAGCTAGTAGGCTAGATAATTTGAGTGTTCTGAAACTGTGTTATTAAAAGATGAGCAGGATGGAAAAAAAGAAACAAGACAAAACAGTTCTAATCTGTCTGGTTGTCAACGGTTGAGTAGGGGTGTTCTCTAGTGTAATGCAGTCACATTTATCAGTTTCTTCACGTTTATCCCTTTGTTTGGGTTAAGAGTAAGAACGATATATCAATCAATCAATATAATAATAATAATAAACATAATAATAATAATAATAATAATAAATGTTACTGTTTTTTCCAAAGTTAAATTTTGTTTGGGTTAAAACAAACAAATTGAAAAGATTGTTTGAATAATGTAGATGTAGTGCTCCACAATTCTGCTAATGCCATTAAGGAAGAACATAAAAATGAAATAACCTTATTTTCTGGCATCTGTTTCAGGTGGCTCTTACCAGGACATGGCTTTAATAACTGAGAGTGTTGATGTACTCAAGCAACATGACCGCGAGCATGTCTCAAGGCAAGCAGGAAACTTCACTAACACACCACTCAACAGGACATTAATGCTGCCAGCAGACGACTTTGACCCATTAGGAGGACATACCGTCTGGCAGGTAACAAGCAGCTGTGGCTCTGACTCCAAATCTAGACTTAGAGATTTGTGGAAGTAGTGCCCTAGTGGAGTAGTGTGGTTTTATCAGGTCTGAAATAAAAGAGGGTGCACAGACCATATTCTCTTCCTTTCTTTTTTGTTCAATTACCATCAAAAGGTTTTATAGAAATTGAATGTTAATACAATGTAGTGAATCGGTCCAGGGCCCTGAGAATTGTTCATTGATATACAAACGATACTTTGTGTTCATACATTGTTTTAATCAAATAAAGTTGTAATAATCACTGATCACACGTCCGTCACCCACAGTATTTAACAAAATAACATTCCAGTGTTGTACTAGGTCAGTACTGAAATCACCAGAGGTTAAGACCCAATTAAATTTAGTTAACAGTAGGGATCATATTTTAAGTCCGTCTTACCACATCTGACACATCTGATACACTATTGCACTTCATCATTATGTTTCTCAATCATTCTCTCTTCTCTTGTTCAGGTCATCATAATAGTCTTCCTGACGGGGACACTCTCTCTTGTCACTGTTGTTGGCAACATCCTGGTGTTGGTTTCATTTAAGATCAACAAGGCACTGAAGACAGTAAACAACTACTACCTGCTCAGCCTAGCTTTCGCTGATCTGACCATTGGGACGCTGTCCATGAACCTGTACACCACCTACATTATTATGGATCAGTGGGCTCTGGGGCCAGTGGTTTGTGACCTTTGGCTCGCTATCGACTACGTGGCAAGCAACGCCTCAGTCATGAACCTGCTGGTGATTAGCTTTGACAGGTACTAGCATGTAATTACATTCTTACTCACTAAACTACACTTACACTGATTTCCATTCAGTCTGATTTTGAGTTGAATATTGAATCACGGCACCCTACAGGATGCTGAATTTCAATAAACTGGAGTTGGAAAGAAGTGGAACTACATTCACAGAATATTTGAATACACTATTTCAGTATGATTAGCACATTAAATATTGCACACACATAATGAGGCACTTGTAAATATCACATTTAATTACAATAACTATTAAACCCCACATCAATGAACTCGTCAATGCCAGATTTCCTTGTTTGAATAAAACAAAATACATTGGTTTTAACACAGTCTTTGAATGTGAAGTTATGAAAGTTATAATAAAACACCTGTGGGATAGTGCCAATTCAATTCAAATTCCAACTTGTGAACTAATCATTGAAGCTAATTATTCAATTATGAATTTTGCACAGCCCTAGTTTGCATTGTTGATATTGCTTGATATAGCCACTGTATACAGCTTCTCTGTCTTTGCACTAGGTACTTCTCTGTGACCCGACCTCTGACCTATCGAGCCAAGCGTACTACCAAGCGAGCTATGACTATGATTGGATTAGCCTGGTCCATCTCCTTCATTCTCTGGGCTCCAGCAATCCTGTTCTGGCAGTATATTGTGGGCGAGCGGACAGTTCAGCCAAATGAATGCTATATCCAGTTCCTATCTGAGCCCATAATTACTTTCTGCACCGCCATTGCTGCCTTCTATTTGCCAGTAAGTATTATGGCTGTGCTGTTTTGGAAGATCTATCAGGAGACGGAGAAGCGTGCGAAGGATATACAAGGTCTGAAGGGATCAGGATCTGGCAACAGTCCAAGCCAAGCCCCGAGCCCAGGGAATGGCAGTGGAAAAGCTGGTGGTGCAGAGGCAGCCACCAGCAAGAGGAACTCATCCACCATGCTCCGCCAGGTGAGCTCTCAGAGCTGTAGCAGCTACGAACTGGCTTCAGAGAAGAGCACCAAAGACAATATCAGCATTCCTGGGAGAAGAGGACCCAGAGGATGGTGTGGGGCATTGTGCCTCCAGTTTGTATCTCGGCTGCCATGTTCCCATGCATCCAGGAAGTCTGTCAGCTCTACTACGACTAGAGTGGGTGAGGCAGAGCAGAGCAGCTGCGACAGCATTAATAACAATGAGCTTGTCACCTCAGGAGACCAGTCAGGTTCAGATGAGGAAGCTGATGGTGCAAGCCCATCAAGACACCCAACAGGTAAAACATAACTGAAATAAGGTGGGGTTTTTTTGTGTAGAAATTAGGCACTTTAATTAGACAGGTCACTTGCCCTTCCCCTTGTGTCACACCTGAGTTTTGCTCCTCCTTAATCACTGGTGCTTAAAGTCTGTGTCTCCCCCATGCCTTTTGCTAGTGTGTTTTGTTTGTTCTCCTTTGTGTGCTCTTTGTGAGCTATGTGCTTGGACTTCTGCTCCTGCCGTCAGCTTCATTCATTCAAGTTTCATGTTTTTCAAGACCCTTGTGTTTAGTGTTCTTTTTGAGTTTCATGTTTTCTCAAGATCCTTGTGCTAAGTATGTCTTCATGGTCCTCCAGTTCCTAGTGTTCTCCCAGGGATAAGCTCACCATCTTTGTCTCATTTGTGTAACCTGTTTACCTGTGTTTCCACCTGTCTTTTATGTTCCTTACCATCTGCCCCTTTTCCCCCCTCACATAAGTTCAGTTCTCTGGCTGGTTCCTCTTGAGATCCTCAACCTCAAATAAACTCCCCTTTTCACTCACCTCGTTTTTGTCATGCATTTGGCTCCTCTTGATTGCGTCAGAAATAATATAATGAAATAATATAATATGAAATAAATTATATATGTATACATAATGTCTAATCAATCTATATCTCTATCACATACAGATGATAAGAAATGTAGAGGGGTGAAGACAGATAAGGAACAACGTCCTTCAACATCCATCAAAAGCCACAAATGCTCTTCATCAGACCCTGGGAGCACATCACCTGCTGACCAGTCACCTGTTTCCGCGAAAGATGGAGCAATGGGCAAACGCATTGTCTCCAAAGCCTGGACTGAGATCAGCAAGCGCAAGAATGAAAAAAAGGCAAATGAGAAGAAAGCAGCCCGCACACTTAGCGCCATTCTGTTTGCCTTCATCACGACATGGCTACCGTACAACATCATGGTCCTGGTCAATACCTTCTGTCAGGACTGTATACCAGAAACTCTGTGGGCACTTGGCTACTGGTTGTGTTACGTTAACAGCACAGTCAACCCCATGTGCTATGCCCTATGTAACAAGACCTTCCGGACTACATTCAGGGACATTCTAGTCTGCCAGTGGAATCAGAAAAAGAAAAATGCTCCATTTCCTCAGCGGAAGGCTGTGGCTTTCAGGAAAAAAGACTCCTCTGATTGAGTTTAATCATTTTTCACATTGGCCACAATTTAGGCCAAGAAAAAGCTGTATTTTCCTTGCTGTTTGCTGTGAAAATTCATAGTACCAAGATAAGTTATAGTGCATTGGTTTGCTCAAGAAACTCTCAAACCAAAATGTTTATTATACCCTCTGACTTTTGCTCGTGACACTTCAATTCATTTCAACTTTATTTAAAGTAGCAATTCACAATGTTCTTTCAAGTAAGTTTCAATACAGAAAAAAGATGCCAACAACTCACATATGAGCAAGCGATGGTGGCAAGGAAAAAGCAGTAACTTTATCCAGCAGCGTTGTTGTTGATGTCATGACAACAGTAGTGGTAAGTGGTGGTCGGGAGGGCCATGCAAATGGCTTTGGATCCCACACAGTATCCAAGCGGTTCTGGGAGGAAAGAAGGCACAAAGACTACAAGCTAGAAGAGCCTGTTTCATCAAGCTAGTCCTGACTTAAATCACTGAGGAGAAAGAAAAGGCGATGGACCCATGGATGTATTATAAGACCTGGATAGGGTGCCACCCCTCTGCCAGTGATCCACCCAGTGGCCAGCCCTGGTATTGCAACAGAAATCCCATTGGGCCCAAAAAGCAAGTCGGCTGTAAAAAAATTGAAAGGACGTCCTCAGCTGCAGACACAGCTAATTACTGATCTTTGTATTGCATAGTTTTAAGTCATGGATGTTTCATGTCTCAAAAAAAATTTAAATGACAGAAAAGTCACTAAAAAGTTTCACTGTATGTCACAGCAGTTCACATGAACTCTCAAAGTGCATGCGTGTCATCTAGCAGTGCTTTCTCCCCATGTTTTTCCCGGACATGGATTGGTTCATGGTCCCGTGTTGCCTGATGGGAGTGACTCTACTGCGCAAGCTCTACTCTTTCCTTGATGCAGAAGCAAGTCGTTTGCGGCAGCGAGCAGGGTTACATAGGAATGAATGTGCCGCCATGTTTGGTCCCATATCCAGTTCTTATAATACATCCATGTCTGAAGACTCAGATCAGTTGACTGAATAAGCCAAATCAGGTATGCTGCTGCCTGGTTGGAGCAAAAACCTGCAGCCACAGCAGCTCTTTGTGGAACAGGTTGCCTACCCCTCCACAATGAGGTCCCCTGTGCTAAGGGTACTCCACCCAGCAGTCCACAGGTGGACCTGTAGCAGAGCATGTAGCATATCTCTGAGCTGATATATACAAATAGAATCTTTGTCAGATCTAACCATTAGCTTTTTCATAAGAGAGAGATTTATACCTAAGAGGGTCTTGATAACTTAAGCATCTGGTCTGTAGTTCGTTTGGTTAAACATGTACTTGCATTTTTGCAAATGCATTTTCAGTGTCCACCACTGGAAAAACTCTAACCCTAAATCTAAATTTCAAAACTTTGAGAATTCTATCTGTGCTACCTATCTGTCGTCCTTCCAGTGGCAGAATATTACCTGTCTTTGGTCTTTACAGGTTATTTGCAGTGATGCTTGAGGCAGGACCAATGCTATTTTGACACCTTAATACTGAGTATTAAGGTTTAACATTCAGAGTTCAAAGTTACGGGTAGTTCAGACCTTAGTAACACGAGAGTGAGATGAAAGTTGTCATAGCTGATTGTTTTCATTCAGCTTTGTTGATATCTATGATTGAGTATCATCAGCATAGATTTTTTTTGGATTGCTTCCCTATAATATTGTCTCAGGGAAGGGAATGGTTGAAGCACAGACTAACTTCATGACCCCTGTCAGTATATATGCCAATTTAAATTCACTAGCACAATGCTCTTGGATTTATGTGCTGAACTGGGTCCAAAGTTAGACAAACCTGACAAGCTATCCCATCCATCCCAGTGCATATATACAGGTGTAGACCACTCTTGTATTTCTGGCTACAAGCTCTTTCCAATGGGTAAAGGCTACTAGTTATTTGTTTGATACATTTACAAAATACAATTTAAAATTTTCTGCCTAAAATTCTGAATTGGAAACTTGGAAGCTTATTATAGGTTTTGGGGCCTGCTCCAAGAGTGCTGCCTCTAACCTCCCTAAAGACATTCTAAAATTCTATCCTCAAAGCTAAAAAGTCTCAATGACTTATTCCAAAAAATGTCCTTCATGGTCCCATCATTCCTGGAGGGGCCACCTCAGACACCTACAGAGGTAGTATCAGACTGAAATTCGGCATGCTGGATGCTCTTGACCTGATGAAAATAGTTAAATTTCAGCCTCTTAGCTCAGTGTTGAGGAAATATTAAAAAATATCTCCTGATGCTCTGATCCCTGATGCCGGGTTCAGGAATCAGGGGTTGTAAAAGCTACAACCAATTCTGGAGCAGATCTCTTTATAAAGGTGATGAATCTGATGAATCTATGAGTTTTTGTATGTTGTAGCCCTGGACGAGCGGCAGGGGTTAAAGTAACTCGGTACCGTCCGGTCCTTGGTACCAGTAAAAGATTCAGTGGTAGTACACAGTACAAAATCGGGGACATGTGGCCTTGGAGCCAGATGAATGAATTCATTTCACAGTCAACCTGACTTTGGATTTATTCCAATCCGGTTTTGGTAATAGTACCAGCAAGAATTTAAAACTACTTTTACCTCTGACGAGCAGATATGTGTTGGTTTGGTCCTGATTGGAGCCATAGGAAATAGCAAAGGGCGATACTATGAACAGTTGCCATTTCCCACCTTTGTGGGCTTGCCACGGATGCAAAAGTAGACTGAATGGCCTGAAACTCAATCTGAAGACACCATGGGGGAGCTGGACCAGACCCTGTGGTCCCTGCCTCCATAGACCCTTGGGGTAGCTAAGGAGCTCTAGGAAGGTGGTATCAATATGGAGGCAGCAGATCCTAAGAGAAGCCCTCCTGACAAGCAACATACTCAAAAACCAGGAGGAAACTTAAAGGGGAAGGTATTTTTCTCTTGCTTCCTCCCTTCTAACTTGAAGGCACGTCAGAACTACAAATAATATTATGTGCAATGTGCAAACATAGTTCATTTCCAGGAAATCTATTCATGAGGGTGAAGAAAACATCTTTCCAGGCAATTTTCAAAGGAATATGTATAACCATGACATATAGTGTTTATTTCATGAGAAACAGTAAACATATACATTTATTAGTACTAGTGTGAGGGTGGACACCGCATAGCTGGCTTGTCATGTGTGGCACAGCTATGACGTCATGAAAAAATGTGGTGTGGTGGCTGCTGGGAGTAGGAGTGGTGTCAGAGGGTGCATTACATTTATAGAGGAATGATGTGCCTTCACAATTAAAGTCATCGTAAGTCGCTCAGTTCTAAAGCAGTTTCCATTGGGTTTGTTTATAACAAATGTCTGGCATGATAAGCATGATCGATAGATAGATAGAGCGATAGATAGATAGATAGACCAACAGGTAGACATAAATAAAGTGAAAACAACCCATAAAAGATGTGTTCGGGTTTTTATTGAAAGCATTGCTTGAGGCTGTATACTGCATTTGAGTGTAATTATATATTTATTATGTTAAGGTCAAGTTTGTCTGAAAGATCCAAGCACACTGTATCTAACACTGTAGCTACCTGTGACATTTTCAAAAATCAAACAGTTTAGAAATTCAGTGAATATTCCCACTTTGAGATCGAGGAGTCTCTCTATCCTTTGTAGATTGTCATGCATCACTGTCTCTGCTAGCCTTGTTCCAAGATGGCGGTGCTAAGCTGTAATAAACGGCTTAGCGTATACCTCTCCAAGAGTGCCGTTTCCTGAGTTTTTGTCAGTCATAAGAGCAGATCTCTAATCCCTAGAAGTGGATGCTGCATAGCTTAGTGGCAATCACTGCCTCTGTCTCTCTGTCTGCGAATGGTAAACACTGGCTCTGTATTGCTGACTGAAGGGTGTGTGTTCAAAGGCAGAGTTGATTCAGCAATGTTTGAAAACAAAACTTTCTGTGTTCATGACTTGGATTTATTTTATTTGTAAGAACTAACAAATCAAAGATCATATCCATTCACTGAAGGAATGTATGGAGAATATAAAGAAACAACAATTGCGGATATAAATGCGGAAATGTAACTCCATCTCAAGCAGATGTGACACATTGTGATGCACAGTGTACTATTCTGGCCGAAATAAATCCTCTGCTTCGAAGAATTGTTTTGAGTTTTACTGGGGTACAGTATCAATCGTATTTCTGGGTATGAAGAAGTATGAAGAAGTAGTATGAAGAAGTAGAGGAAATAGCATCAAGGAGAGAGAGCAAGGAAAACGTGCAATGCAGACTATACCTGGTGGCACTTGATAAGGACAGAAGCTGCAGTAGCAAGGTGGTGATTATATATTATAAATGACCTTACCTGTAATCTGATGCAAAATGGGGGTTAATGTAGACAACTGTGGGGTGGATTCAGCGTATACATCTGTGCATCAACAGTTTTTCAGCTGCAACTACAACAGAGGAACTGGCTACCAGAAAGGTCTTGCTTATTGGGAACAGGACATGGTACCAGTACAGGATCTCCCAGGGAAACTGGTTTTTGACCCTGAAGTCGGTCCCCTGCAGCTAATGGCCCTTATGCTTTACCTGCTCCCCCTACTTAAAGCACTCAAATTTCACCACTACGGCCTGGGTCAACAGCTGTCAGAGAAATTCTTTTACCGTTGCCTCTTGGTCTTCATCTACGCTCCCCGGGATCCTGGAAAACACAAAGTTATCCCTCATGCTCCATGTTTACAGATCCAGGATGGACTCTTTCACCTCCATGGAGAGCTGACATTTCTGTTATTTCACTGATTCACGGAACAACTTGTTTTCCTCTGCGAGTTCAATCACCTGTTGCTGGCTGAACTCCAGTAAGTCCCACATGGCTTGAAATTCCTCATGGAGGATTTTTTCCAAGTTCAGGCGTGATTCCAGGCTGTACAGCTTCTCATGAATGAATGTCTCTGGGTGACAAGGATCCAGGTTTTCTTAGAGTCCGTGTCCTGGCTTCCTTCATGACTAGCACTCGTCAATAAGAAGACAGAAATTTTAGGTCTTCTTCTTCTTCCTCCTGTTGGTTCCGTACCAACTTTTCAAAACATCGGCCAATGTATGCTCTGAGCTGTCTCAGCTGAGGCTGTCTTTGCCCAGTGGATCTTGAAATTTACATTCAATTGTAGGTTTCTCTGTCAAGTACCACTGCCCTGCACATTTTTAGATGTATTTAAACATCTAAAGTGTTATTGTGCCTCATCACCAGGCTTCTGCAGTGCTTGATGGTTGGGAGATCATTTCAGTTTGTTACGTCAGTTACTGTATTTTCACGACCATAAGCTGCACTTGAAAGTCTCGAATTTTCTCCAAAATGTGCGGCGCCCTATAGTGCAGTGCATCTAATGTGTTGTTTTTGTTGTAAGGCAGATGTAATCGAGGACACCATGAGAACATTAAAGAGTGAAACGTGAATTGTATATAAAAGGACGCTAGTGAGGGTATGTGATTATGCAGAACATCATTGTTTTGGCAACCCTGATAATGGCAGAGACAGCACAGTTTAAACTGAGCGCTCTCAGCTACTCAGAGGAACATGGGAATTGAGCAGCTACGGGAGAATTCATGATTAATGAATCCATGGTTAGCAAGTGGAGGACGCTGGAAAATGAGCTGCGACATGTCAAGCAGTGTTCGGTGGAAACAAGGCTAGGTGGCCCGAGTTGGAAGACAGACTCGAACAATGGATTGCCGATCAAAGGACAGTTGAGAGAAGCGTCTCTAAAGTCACCATACGACTAAGGGCAGTAATGCTAGTGTAACCAGGGTTAATAAACCCCCACGTTGTTTATCTGTGTATGTATTAGTGTTTTAAGTATTCTCTAAAATTTCAGTTCATTAGTGTTTTTCCATGAGAAGAGAGTAGTGAATCTGCTCAGGGGTGAGTATGAAACGAAATGAATGACACTATACTCCAACGAAATGAGTGAGACTATGCTCCAACGAAATGAGCGAGACTATGCTCCAACGCCCAATGAGGAGAGCTGCGGCAGATTGCCTTTGAGTTATCAACTCTCTATATGTTGATATCAGAGATAGTGATAGAGAGTTCCTTGTTAAGTGTTGAAGTTGTTGCATGCTACTTGTAACATACTCTTCAAAGTCAAGAGAGGGACACCGCTCCCCAACGATGGCCAAATTTGCACGGACCAAGTGAGACGAGAGTTGGTTGGCAGTCCAACGACGAGAGCATGGACCTGCTGGGATGAGAGTGTGGTAGTAAGATAGCACCAAATAGGACAAGCTCTTTCCTCTGCCAAAGCCCTATATACACAGAACCGCCCCCTGCAAGTCACTCAGCCACCCAATCAGGGCTTTCAGTCAATTCCCTTCTTCCCACAGTCCCCACGCCCACAGTAACATACATTTTCAGACAGCATTTGCTCTACATACATACATACATACATACATACATACATACATACATACAACAATAACAGTCATGTGAAACATATTTCCAACATATATTAACCCCGCCATGTGACATAACTCTTTAAAACCTTCAGTCTGCATTTCTGTTGTTTTTGGGGTATTTTTGGGGTTAAATTTAACATTTTAAAAAATGTTACATTTTTGTTTCCCAACAAAACATCACATTTTTTTGTTGTAATCAAGCCCCAACCGACGTCACCCATTGGTTTGCGAAGGACGCCAATGATGCCAGGAGTTTGAGTTGCAGGCGGCTGGCATTCCTTGTAATGGAGCCAGCAGAAACCACACCATAAGACGGCCATAAGAACGAGGTAAACAGAGTCTGTTGGTCCAATTAATGTGACTGACGCTTTCTCCTCTGTGAGGCTCCCCTGTCAGCCAAATGGACACGCCTATATTCATTCATTTCTTTAAGCTCTGATATCTTAATCATGGAATTATTTGCAAATCAACCTCCATATTACACCCTGGCACATGAAACTCTAGCTGTTGAAGCCGGTGTGAGTTATGAAAACTGATTGAATGAGTATTTCATGATAGAAAATGGGTTTTTTTGACTGGGTGTGTATTGGAGAAAGTGTTTATTGGAGCCAGACCTAGCGGATCTCTGTCACTTCCGTGTAGGCTTCTTTCTACATACCAGAAGACTACATCCATCGTTTATATACATTCTTTGGTTATAATGGGTCTAGTGCCTGGAGGACATAGGAAATCAAGGTCTGTAATCAGAGCTTTGCACCAATCATAATAAAAGCAGATGTTTTATCCATAATCAGCGGCAGTTGGGCCAGCTGTGGCTCAGGAATCACTCCAGACATTTACTCGTGGGAAGGTTGGTCGTTTTATGGGTGACATACTTTGTTTGCGTGTGTTGCTAAAAGCTAGATGTTCCATCTAAGGTTCAGTCCATTAACCATTTACCAATTTAAGTTATGGTGAGATGAGGATCAAGGGGCTGATCCAAAATCTCCCATGAAACTCATCAGTGTCAAGCTCTTCAAGCTCTCTTCATGCTTTAGTGGGTCAGGCTGATCTTACACCATTAGCAGGTCACTTCAGCTTGTTTGGGTGTCCTCTATCCAAAGTCTCATATCCGCTTTACTATATTTCCCCTGCTCTGTTTTTCTCTTTTTTTTTCACCCTGCCTTCTCTCCCGACCACTCACCATCTGCTGTCATGGACAGTAGTTGTGTTGAGTGTTTCTTGATTCTGTAGCTTTACAACATTTTTGAAGACAGGGCCCTCATTTTTCTGTGTTGTGATGGAGAAGGGTAAAGAGGCGCAAAAGTTGAATTAGGTTCAAGGATGACCTGAATCCCAAAAAGACATGCCCAGGGTTGTGCTGTGAACTTCTGTAGTATGATCTCACCGTCTTGATAAATCTTTATTGATCCCCTGAAGAAAAATTGTTGTGTCCAGCAACCAAAGACAATCAAAAACTATATTTCAATGTTTCTTTTTGTTATTGTTGTCTGTAGGCCTTGTCCACGACATTTGCTGCTGCCTTTCTTGGCCAGGTCACCCTTGAGAAGGAGGTCTTGATCTCCATAAGTCTTTTATCTGGTCAAATAAAGTTAGAAAGAAATAAAGAAATGATTCTCTAGAGCACTCATTAATCTACATAAAATCTTTGAAGCAGTGACAATAAGCAGGGCAACGAATAATAATAAAAAAATGATCTGTAGATGAATAAGAAAATTGAGAAGTATTATAATAATAATAAATCGTAAAATAATTAATTAATTAGATCTGCAAGTAGAAGCAGTCGTTAACCTGCAGCTGTGACTCATGATTTTGGAGCACACTTTGAAAGTTGTGTTTCTTCCTCCATCCACTTTGTGGGCTATATTGTGAAGATTTTCTGTGCAACTCATAGTAGCACAATTTTACCTTTTCTTGCCAGTAGGTGTCAGTGTGTGAATCTTAGAAAACGTGAAGATATGCTCATACTGTGTCTCCTAAAAAAAGTGAAATATGGGGATCTGATGATACTCAAGCCTTACTTCCTGTTGCCAGTAGGAGACACAACTGTGACTCTTCTACACAAGTAGATTTGTATGGCAGTATGGCAATATCTAAAATTACCCCCTTCCTATAAGGCCCTGCAATTTTGTAGGGGTGTCCAAATGTGTAGGTATTAACACTATGTAGTGCGCGCAATGTTTCCAATAATGCATTTTGAAAATTAGTCATAGTCAATAATCATAGTCACCGATGGTCATTAACTGTAATATTATATCCTGTCATACTTTGCAGTCAGACAACGGGAGTAGAGAGACAGAGGAATGACTTTGCGAAGCAGTGGTGTAGGTCTGCGTCCTGCTCGGCTCACTGGTCCAGGTTCCTCCCTGCAATCTTGCGACTAAGCTCAGCATACACAAAATAGAATAGAATAGAATAGTCATTTTCTGTCATTATACAGCTGTACCACGAAATTGTGGAGCAACTCCCTTTGGAGTGCAGACATGAGAGAAATAAACTACAACAACAACAACAACAAAAACAACCTGCATAGAGCAGTAGCGGTAATTTCCCCATTAAAATACATTCAATTTTCTATATTTTTAATGTTAACGGTACAGTATTCCATTCTTTACCTCGCTAATTACAACAGTAGCAACTGACAGAATTTCAGAATGGAAAGTTCAGAAATACATTGAATAAATGTTCATTTCTAGCACAGAAATATGAAATCTGACGATGTTTTTTTATGCTGTTGTCTCTAAAGGTTAACAATATCTATCAATAAAATGTAGTCACGAATCAACTGATGTTAATGTTGGTTAGCATCCTACGCTCCAAGCTAATAGAATGGCTCACCGGAGTAGCAAAGCCTTGATTGACACAATTATAATAGTGTCATGACAGCCAAGTGTTCAGGCCCATCACTTCACAAACCTTGAAGATAAGTCAGGCCAGTTATAAGTCAAGTTGTCATAACAATGCCATGCCAAATACCTTGCATTTCTCTCTCGGCAAATGTGTAGTTGTCATCTCAATATAGGTATGTTGTTAGTATCTTGAAAAGGATGAACTAAAAAAACATATCATGTGATGACATTCTGTACTTGTAATTAAGTAATGTAAAAGTACCTGTCATTACAAATCTGGTCTTGTTTCGGCCTGCTTTACATGCAAAAGTGTCCCAGTGACAGTCTTTGTGATCTCACAGCCCCTTGTGATCTCACATGTCATTTAAAATGCACATTGGACATTGTAAATGACATGATGTGAAAGGAGACTTATTATTAAAGAAAATGTTCACACGATGTTAACAAAATGTTGGATAATTTCAGAATGTCATTCAAAATTAGGAGTTCTGTGGAGGAATAGCATGTACAGACTGTCTAAATCTTGACTTGGGCATTTCAGGAATTATTCAAATGTAGCATGAATGGAAACTGTGTTGTTGACATAGGCACAGTGACTTTCAATAACATGAAAATGAAAATGTATTTGATGCACACCTCAGGAAACCTGTCTAGATTGAACGTGAAATTATACTGTCAGGCCTGAGTGGCTGTGCTCAAAGAAATGATTCCATAGTATCAATTTAGTAGGATTGTGTCAAGGACTTTGCAAGGAAAAAATAGAGGAACACCAGACAGCAATAAAATAAAAATAGAACATAAACAATCTATAGAATTCACAAATGATGACAAGTGAGGGCTATTGTCTTATAAGATTGTGGGAAGTTTAAGATTCACAAACCATATATGCCATGAATATGGAAATAGAGAACGCAAGCTGCTAGAATTTAGACTGAGAAAGCAGCATTCTCTAAATATAGCACAGATAATAAAATCCCAGGCAAATATTTCCACAGAACCAAAGGAAGCTGCGCTCCTTCCAGAGTTCTGAAGCCTCGAGACAAACCTGCATTCACCAGCTCACATCTGCATATATGTATGTACCATATACACATGTAAATATGCACATACACACATACACATACATGCACACATACAAACACTCTTGACAATGCTTGAATCCTTGACAAACACATCAGTGACAAGGGACAGCACTGTAGTCCGCCTTGCCTATTGCCTTTCCATGAGGTTGTTAGTGCCCTTCGACTTTTGATCAGAGTAAAATCACCACTGAATAGATCGGCAATCTGCTCGGGGCTGTATTTTCTGCCCCTCATCCTAGCGGCTCCAGCAGACCCCAAAGGTCTCAGAAGACGACCACTTTTACATACAATGAAAAACATACAATGTATAACATACATGTAAAACGTGTACGTGAAATGAAAAAAAAAAAGATTGTACAAGCTGCATTCTGTTCAGTTGACTGGACTTAAAGTAAGATAGCGGTGTTGAGTGCTTTGTTCAGGCTGCAATGAAGACCCACCTTCAAAGGCTTAAATCCAAACAAAAAAAACCCCCCAAACGTACAAATGCTGTCATTGGCAGGACATGCTGCAAGCAACACTCACATGCCCGGCCTGTTCTGTGACACAATGTGCTTTTAATGTAATTTGATTTCGAGCATGGATATAAATCACTCAGAGTGACATAATAAAGCAACCATTTAATACTTGACATTACATGACTCCCAAAATCCCCAAAAGTGAAGCCAGTGAAAAAGCTGACAGGTGCGCGGCGCATCAACCTCCATTTTGCCGAGTGTCGGCTTGTCGCTGTTCAGTTTGCGTAGTTGGCAAAATCAAAATGGAGGCTTAAGTTATTAAAACTGAGCAGCTTTAATCATTGGCTGCTGAAATTCAAGGTTGGAGGACCAGCAAGGATTAACATCCTTTAAAGCACAGGGCTTCATATTCAGCCCGACCTGCTGTCGCTGCCCCGCTCTCTCAGTTGATCCCTCTCATCTCATCGCTCTGACGCCGTCTTTTGCTCGTTCTCTCTGCCCAGCCAGCTGTCCATCCCCCTTCCGTCGCGGCGTGCTTTTTCTCTGCCTCCTCTTCTCCCTCGCCCCCCCACCCCCATCCCGGAACGTCTCCATCTCGCCCCGATTTCCCCGTCTTCTGGAGCTGATTTCCTTTCATCTTCTCGGGGCCCAGGGAGAGATATGAAGCAGCACCATGGGTTTCATGGAATTCTACCTGGAGATTGACCCCGTCACCCTCAACCTCATCATCCTGGTCGCCAGCTATGTCATCCTGCTCCTGGTCTTCCTCATCTCCTGCATCCTGTACGACTGCCGGGGCAAAGACCCCACCAAGGAGTACGCCCCGGACGCTGCGCCGGTGCCGCCCAGCCAGTCACCCATACGCCTGGTGGTCATGCAGAACTCGCCCGCCTCATCCCGCTATGAGCCAAACAACACAGCAGGCCACGGTGAGCCACCGACACCGGACCTGAGCCGGGAGCGAGGGGAGAGGGATCGGGAGAGGGAGAAGAGGAGCACGCTGGTCTGAGTAGGGCAAAGTGGGGGGATAACCTTGATAAGGAGCTGCTCCGTGTACATGTTTTAAACCCCGGACTCTTATTTCAACTTTCTGTCATTCCTGGATGGTGCTGATGAATGTCTCACCAGGAGGTAAGCAGGTTTACAACCAAGTCGGGCCGACCCAGTCCCTTCAACGATACGTGTGTCCCTGTTGCTTATTTGGGTTGAACAGCACAACTGTTACAATATTCAAGGGCAACATACTCATGTTCACTCAGTTAAGTCCGGCGAGAGCCAGAACCAGTGTTTCTTCCCCCTCTTTCTTCCAGAGGGATCGCATGAAAAATAATAACCATGCGGGAAACATTTTTGTGTCAAAGTCAAACGACATCTGTCGAACTGTTGCTTGAATATGTGCTCGGACATTTGGGGCAATTCATGTTGCACGTATGGTGACAGTGCTATGTGCTTGTTCCAGCTATAGTACATGATGCTTTATTAAATGCATGGAAATCAATCATTATCCATGCCTCACATTACTGCCATATTGTCTGGGTCCGAGCAGCTCATCCCATTTCATTCTAATTACATAAATGACAAAACAACTTGATTCATGATTTGCAGGCTGTGGTCACCTCAGCACCAATCAAGTATTTGACGTTTTCAATATGCAAATACGACCGAAAGCCATATTCACAGTCTCTGCTTTTAGATCAGTATCAAGTCGGGATGTTTCCTCAGCCTTTCATTTCAAAATTGTGGAACTCTGATACCAGGAGGAGTTAAACGCATCCAGATCACATGAGGAAAACTGCAAAAGTCTGGTGATAATGGTTTCTACTCATTACTGTTTATACATCTGACTTAGAATCTGACTCATAGACTCTTCTAAGAGTTAAAATTAATAATGATTACATTAACGCTAATGAGTCACTTTTATGAACACAGTGTCTTGACAGGAACTTGAAGATTTGAACCATGTCTTCTGAACCCGTCCAGTGTTTGCTGAGAAATTCCAGACCACAGAGATAGATTAACCGAACAGACCGACACTGTCTTCTGTACAGTTGCAGCTAAGCCTGCTTCACGCTTTCCCTGAGATCTGAATGTCTGAACAGATCATCAGCACTACCAACTGTGGGTCTGTTGCCTCCCCCTCCCCCCCAAACTCTGGATCTGGAGGCCCAGACTCTAAGCTTTTAGTCCTGCTGTGTGAAGGTCTGACCCAGCCTCTAAATCCTCTGTGTGACCCCTCCCCCAGCATCACCAAGATGAGTTCAGCCCTGAGTTAACCCTCTCCGGACGGGGGAAATGATGAATGGATGTATGGATGATGCTTGCCTCTCGCCCTGCGATGTGTCACAGCAGCAGCAGGTTGCATGCCCAGCGACCCGCTCTGAAAGCATTACACACGTGGCAGCAGCAGATGTTGCTATTCACAGAGATTTACTGGCCGGCGTTGAAGGAAGAGAGAGGAACTCGCATGCTGCCGCTCAGAGGGAAATCCTCATCCTGAGCCACTACAGCTGGCATCACACGCTGAAACGTACACAAACAATATGTTGGGGAAACATTCCATTTTTTTTCCCAGGGTGGTTGATTGTGTCAGCTCCCATTTACAGCAAAGCAAAACTACAACCATTAAACCAATGATTGACCACTCGAGAGAATTGAAAACATGGTTTCATGCTCAAATTTGTAGTGTATTATGCATGATGTGAACAAATGAAGGTGCTTTTTCTCCGGTTCTTTGGTTCATAATATACAAGGTTCACATTCGGTTTCATGAAAGAAAGAGAAAAACAATGTACAATGACTTTTTGCAGAGAAAATAGTGAGACGTTCCATATTCTTCTACTGAAAATACAACAGCTTGTGTAAACTGTGGTTCACAACATGAGAAAATTGCAAATATTAATAACTGGTTACGTTTTTTTTTGTGTTTTCTTTCAGGCTAATGGTCAAACCTGCTGGAAACCTGTTGTATTCCTTCTTTCTGGCTCTCAGAGAAACAAACTCATCCACCCGGAGACGGCTGAGGACCCAGCGACATCTTTGCGGTCCAGCTTAAACTGGACCCCTACTGGTTATCTGGAACACAGAGACTTGTTTTTCCAGGACGTTGCTCAGATTCTGATGATGGAACTGTAACCGCAGCCTCATCCAGTCTGCCGGACAGGCCAGTCACAGCAGTGACAACACTGGACTGAGCATGTTGCGGCCAGCGATGGCAGTCAAAATCATCATGGATGTGGGCAAGTACGAAATACGCTGTCAGTAGGCCGGGACGGAGGTAATCCTGTTTTAGATCAGCGCTCTGTGCAGACTCGTTGTAGATTGTAGAAGACGTTTCACATCGCATCCAAAAGGCTCCTTCGGTTCTCAGTTCAGAGCTGAAGAGGCCATGATGAGTCCAGTTGCCATGACTTACAACCCCTCCTCCCAAAAACCTGAGCTGAAAACTGTTTTCACGAACCGCCATGGGCTAAAAACCACAATATGGAGAAATGTTTTGTGAAAAAAAAAACCCTGCTTACTGAGTCACTGGTTGCCAGTCAAAGGTTCACAGTCTCACACGGGGGCAGCGATTTCAGCAATGAAGCCCGGACACTCCTCCATCCTCTTCTGGATGTCGGAGCTCCTCGCCCTATCTGACAGGCTGAGCCCCGCCATGCAGCAGAGGACGCTTAGTTCAGCTCAAGACCACAGGTATAACCTTTACACATACAATGTGTATAAAGATCAGACCCTAAGAAAATGATTCTCTTTGGGAATCAGCGAGTTGTCGGTTCTTCTTTGTGAGGTGTGCCACCTCATCAGCGGAAGGACATAGTTAAGAAGAATTTTCAGTTTTTACATTTGTATCGCTGGTATTTTGCCCACTGTGGTGTTCACAGACAGAGGGGTAGTGGAACTTTGGTTCCGCTCAGCAAGTGTGAATCTAGCCTGGTTATCCAGAAAACACTAAATTCCTAAGATGTGAGATCCAGAAACGGCACCGTGTCTGGAGACCAGCGTCCAATCAGATCCGCCCAGTTCTTCTCGCGGCAAATCATGCAGGGATGTTACACTGTTCGTACGTCCGATTACATGATCATGGATTAGTGTGGAGAGACTTTTATTTTCCTTGTGGCTGTTTTTTCACCTCATGTTCTGTCTTTTTTCCATTTTTTTTTTCATTTCTTTTCCATTCACGTCCACGACCCTGCTGCTGACAGCTGTTGGTGAAGGCTCAACTTTCACAGATTGTTTGACGTCCTCGCCAGTTCACTCTGACCACCTCAGTGCAAACGGGATCCCGCCTGTGCGTGTGATATGTGACGGACTCTCGGTGTCAGACGTTACGGGAAATTGTGGGCGCGGCCCTAAAACCACCTGGTTTAATCCGTTCCTTCCTGAAACGACAAAATCCCGCTCCACCGCAAAAGACTCTCGCCTCGCACGTCAGGCTGTCCCCTCTGCTCATTGGCCCTGGCACTGTCTGACAGATGATCCAACCCGGAGTCTTTAGAGGACTCGTGCCACTGTGGCCCTCGCAAATCCTCTTACATAAAAAAAAAAACTGCCCACGGCTAGCTGAGCAGCCCGCCAATGGCGGCGTCCCATCCATGATATGAATTGTACAATTATCCACCCTCCTCCATATTCCATGTTTGTGGATTATATGGTGACCGTCACAGAGTATTAGGAGCATGTATTATGCATTTGTCCCCCCCCCCCCCTTTGCAGTTTTTTTTTGTCCATGGGGAGGGTTATGTAAGCCTCAGGTTGTCAACAGGCTCAGATTTGGCCATGTTCAGGCCAGACCTCGCAGCTCATCCGCTGCCAGCACGAGGCCGCCCGGCACACGCAACACCCGAGGTTTGACCAAAACCCGGCCAGCGAACTCATCCGTCAGACGTGCTCCCCTGTTGGAAAGAGCCACACGTGCTTCCACTCGTCAGTGGTTCTGAGGAGGCGGATCTGTACCATCGCGAACGTACCACTGTGAATTCTCTGAGAAAAAGGAACGGAACAAACCGTCCACGCCGACATACGGCGGCGTCTCAGTCTGATCAGATCAGACGTAGTTTCATGTCACACTGAATAACATCAATTTGGGTCTTTTCCATGGTGTCGCTTTCTGTTTCCCAGTTTACCGAAGTAAGAGAAATGAAGTCCATCGGCCAAATGAAGTAGTTTTGCTCCGCAAAAAGAAATGAACAATTTCAATTTTCGAAACACCCACCTGCATCGTAAGCGACGAATATGAAGTGCTCTCTTTCTTTGTTGTTGTTGTTGTAGTATCAAAACAGAGATGTGACCAGAACTTTAAAAGCTGTATCAACGTTCATTTTAACCGTCAGAAATTGTTCAAATCCCTGAATAAAGCGAAGGAAAGTGGACTGTTGTTTGTAAACCTGACACGACTGAAAAAGATGACTAGTCTACCTACCCTCTTGTTCAAGTTCTGTTGCTAACTTAGAACGCCTTTATGACATTATTATGCTAACTATAAAGTAAGGAGGTGATGAAAAATACCAGCTTTTACCTATCTAAGTGTCAGCATCCAGAGCGTCACTGTGGGCACATGGGCACGCTATTTGCATTTAGCTCAGGACACTATTGCGTTTATGCAGTGTAGTCCCATAGAACTGCCAATATCCTTGTCTATACTTCTGGTTCATGAAGACGTAACAGACGTCGTATCACCCAGCACTTTGCTGTTATTAAGTCCTGTCCTTTTCACAAGGTAACAAGGTAAAAACAGTGACATTTACTTTTACTTTGAGCTTCTGGATGAAACTTCATTCCTTTCCTTTCCGATGCAACGTGACATAAAACACGACCCAGACACATCCTTGTGCTTCACTCGGGCTGGCGACTTGGTTAAGGGTACCGTCACATTGTCCACCCGTGAAGCAGGGAACGTTAGCAGTAAAAAAAAAAGGCTGCCCACTGGTGTGTGATGTCCTAAACTCAAGGGATTAGCGGAACATCCCGGTTCACGCTATCATTTTGAGAAAATTGTGTTATGTAATGGCCATTTCAACTTCGCGCCAAAGAGGCTAAAACATGTGAAAAAATGAATCGAGCTGTATGGGTCGTGAGCCGCATTAACGTACTGGGGTTTAAACTGGTGGAATGACAAAATGTCTGGACAGAGAGAGAGGCGACAACAATACAATGCTGCCATGGGCATTTCCTTCGACCTCCCTCCTGAGCCACAGTGCTGTCGCATGACGCTACATTGGAGTCCCCACACCTGCCATCGCCTGTTCACTGGAGGGACGATGTAGGCAATTGTTCCTCGGGTACATCCACACAAAACATGGACGCGAGTCAAATTCTACAATTCCTGGTTCTAAACCTTTCCTTTCCCCAGTAAGTTGACAGTTTAAAGTGACACGTTTCAAAACCGCAACATCCAAAAACGCAGTTTTACGCGATAGGAATGTACAGCAGTGGTTGGACACTACCTGAGGACCTCTCTGTGACGTTGCCCGTTTCACTTGTTATGAAGCATTTTCACCTTGGTACGGCGGTAGTATCATCGGAGGATGCTGAAGCAGATGGTATTTTTCCTTGCCGAGCAATGACTGGGTGATGTCGTCTCCTCAATAAACCTGATTGACCGATCCAGCCGAGTCTCTGCTCTCAGTGATTCTCCTCGTCCTGCCGTTGCTACTGTGAGGAGGTGCTGCCCCCAAGTGTTCCATCGTGGAAACTTGGGAGATTGACCTGAAGGACCAGCTTTTATTCACTACGATTACATTTTATGTATGAAAAATCCAGTTGTACAATTCACATTATAACCAGTTACAATTACAATTGGTTATTGATCATTTCCAATCAATACAAACTCATATAATTGTGTGGAGGGCATGTATGGAGTTGAACAAAAACCCCGAGAGACAAAATCAAACTTTTGTTTTTACTTTATTCTCGTCATGGTCATGAAAACATACTCCAAGGATAAATAATATCTCCGAACACAGATCCAAACAGGAGAGCCACAGAGGCTGTAAAGCAGTAGAAACAGGAAACAGACAGCCGGATGCAAGAGTAGGGAATCACAGCGAGCGAAAAGGCGAGCAAAACAAAAGTAAGTGCTTCAGGTTGGGAGAGTACATTCTTCTGGGCCGAAAAAAGGCATGAAACTATGCGCACGAAAGTGGCATGATGCAGGCGACAGATAAAGACAAAAAAAAAAAAAGAAAAAAGCTGCACAGGAGGAGGCTGCTGAGAGCAACGGGCATTTTGAGGTATTTCGACTACACAAGGGAGGAAAGAGTCGGACACAAAGCATTCTGGCGGGATTTCTGTAATGCCCATGCGCGGCCCTCTGAGGCCCGGACCAAAAGTTTTGGCGACAGTTCTGAATATGCTCGTGCGTGCGTGTGCGCGTGTGTGCGCGTGTAATATACTTTTATTCATGTCACTCTTTCCAAAATACACAGGAAATATCCATGTAGGAAAAACAGACTGTACAAAAACAAGAAGAATATCTCTGTATAAACATTAAAACCTTTCGTATATCAATATATTCTCTACATACAGTGTTCTTTTGGTCTGTAGTAGTAAAGAGTATTAAAGTGGTTCCACGGCAACGAGACAGCGCTCGCCCCGTGCTGGAAATATACATTCACGTCTCGTGTCTCGCCGAGCTATGGTTCAGGAAATGCAACGTGGAGAGCGAACTAAGAGCTGAACTCCGTACCAGAGCAATGACGAAGCAACGATTGCGCAGAGGTGACAGGTCTGGTTCTCCGCAGAGAAGAAAACCCCGTAGCACATGGATCCGAAGACATTCCGGAGCAATGGTCTTTCAAGCTGGACAAGCGTGTTCGCACGTGGCCACGGCTACGGTAAGCAGTTCCCAACACACATCGTCACTGTTTTTCGAAGTGAAAAGATGACACGAGGCGGTGACGTCCGGTAACAGACGCCCGGCACCCAGGCTCTCCCTCCGCACGCCAACTGGGAGGACGCCGTGGCCCCACTGCTGCCACATGGCCCGCCGGGGCCACGCCAGGTCGCCCTAGGAGTCCCTGCGCACGCACCTTCCCCCATCTGACATCGGCAGATGGCGAGGACGTCAAACAGATGCACGCATGACGAGCGGCCTTACGTAAGGTGCGACATTACCATTTGCGCGATCGCCAAGCCGGAGCTCCATTCATCCAGGAACTCGTATCTGACGTTTTCCTGTAGAAATGTGTGTTGACCTCACCTTTCTGCAGGAAAGGTGAGGTCAACACGTACCGGAACGTCTAGCAAGTCTGCTAATTCGCTTTGAGAATGAACACTGTAATTTCAACCTTTCGGCTGTGGAAACAGCTGATACATCACGTGATATACCAAACACGGGTGAAGGTATATGAAGGACGCACTGAAAGTGCCGATTTCAACGCATGTACGTTCACTAGATTTCTGAACTCAATGGTGGTTGTTCTTAACCTGTGTCAGGACCTTCCGGTGTCTAATCCTCGAGAAGCTGCAGCCGTTTCTTGGCATTAGGAGGAAAGGTCTACTCGCTCAGATCACAGACCAGTGCGGAGAAGGGAACCAAAAGCCTGCTGGGACTCTATGTGTTGAGAAAGATGTTCCGTGATGTCTCCACAGCAGGGTCGATGGCACGTTCGGTATAAAACCGCTGTATAAAACCTTTCACGTGACAAAATACTTCGGGGCACGACCGGAACGTGCGTGGTCAGTGAGTTCAGCTTCAACCTGCGACTTCGTTTTTTTTCTCTCTCTCGCTTACAGCTTCTACGAACGTCCTTGAGGGCGAAACAATGATTGATAGAGAAAAAAAATGCCGACCGACCAACGGGGAGGGCAGGTGATGAGAGCAGGTGAAATGTCGGGGGGGGGGGGGGGGGGGGGGCGGGGGTCAGAGGTCAGACATCGGGGCGGTGGCTCCGTGTCTTGCGAGGGGCGAGCCACAGGGCTGAGGCACCCTCACAGTCGTGTGTGTGTGTGTGTGTGTGCGTGCGCGCGCGTCAACGTGTCCGTGATAATCTTGAGCAGCAGGCTCGAGTGACTGTTGCCGGGGAAACGGACATCGCTGTTGCTCTCGTTGCTCACAACGTGGACATAACACAGAAACAGATGACGTGTTCTGAATACGCTCCGACGGTACCTCTGACGGCGTGTGTGTGCGTGTGTGTGCGTGGTCCTCCTTGTCGTGTGCGTTTGCAAAGACGTGTCTGTGCTCTCACAGCGGCCCGTGCTGCGCCTCATACTTGGCCAGGACGTTCTTGGCGCGTCCCAGCTCCTTCCTCAGGTCAGCCACTTCCTGCCGCAGGGCCGAGTTCTCCTTCTCGAGGAAGCCGGCTCGGATGGCGATCTGGTTCTCCTTGAGCCGCCTCGCGTCCCGGGAGCGCTTCGCCGCCAGGTTGTTCTTCCTGCGCCTGGCCCAGTATTTGTCGTCCTGCTCAAAGGGACAAGGGGAAGAGAGGAGACGTGAAAAAATTACAACAAGGCGGACTTTTTTTTCTGTTTCAGGATTCTCCTTCTAAGCATGGGTTCAAAAAACTCTCTGTAGCGTCTAACACAATGCTTCAGAGTCTGCAGCTCAGCTAGCGAAGCTTAGTGCGAAGCCTCTTTGTAGGAAGACAGCAGGAAGAAACAGCTGGCCCGGCTCTACCAACGCGTGCATGGAAATAAGCGTGCCAGCCTGCCCCTGGTGGTTACACAACAGTTGTGCAGCTTTAAAACAGGTGTCGCTGGACACACACACACGCGCGCGCGCACACTCACAAAAACAGACCCAACCCAGAGCCAAATCCCCTGAGCGCTGCTTTCTCATTCACTCTCAATTAAGCCTCTTTGCTAGGGGGGACACACCCACTCCCGATGGGCACCTGGCCAATGGGAAAGCAGCAAATCCGCCACTCCAAACTGCCCCTGTCTCGGCATATCCAGCAGGTTTAAGCCGGGGTGGAATCCAATCAGCACTAATGGCTCGGTTCACGGCACGCCTCGCACTCACTCGGTTTGAGCTGCCGAGGGCCGCAAGTTGTCTGTGGGGCCACCTGTAGCTTTCATCAGTTTCATCATTCCTCCTCTCTTTCTAACTCGAGACCAAGGAGTTCAACAATCATCGATCGTCGAGTTCTTCTACACGCAGCCTGCTGCTTCGCATGTCTTGCTATTTATAGCCGCGAAGAACGTCCACGCATAATGTGAGCGGACACAATTGCCAGATGAGCTGTGACGCGAGTCGGGCACTGAGTTGGGCACGTAGATCCCCGAAATGCAGCAAATTCAGATGTGACAACGGGTTGTGCGTCCTCAAGCGCTGGCCGGTGCTAACCAGCTTGCGCCTGTCCCCACGGTAATACTCAACTGCTTCCTCCTCCTCCGTCAGAGGAGAGAGACCCCAACACAGCCGCCTGAACGACCAACACCCCGCAGGGTGAACCTCCGTGGTGCTGAAATGAGCGGTCAGACCCTCGTCCAGGTGATGGGGGTTCCACGCCGCCGCCCTGGCCCGGCGTGACACCATGGGAGGATCCCACGGCCGGCCGCTGTTAATTGCATTACGGCTCAGCGTTTAACACAATCATTCCTTCCAGAAGCCGTCCGCCTGCAGACGGCTGACTGCGGGTGGCGGGTGCCAGCTGCCACACGTCCAAATACCTGGGCGTCCACGTCTCACATCTCGGGACCCCTCCCTGTCCTGCCACGTCACCACTGCCACCACCACTGCACTTGACCCCTGTATTTGCACTTTCCTTCATTGTATTGCGGCCTATTTAGATTTGCTTCGTCTATAAATTTTGTATATCAGCTTTTTGCAATATGCATTTTGTACTACATGTCGAAGGATGCATAAGAATGTCACTGTAATTAATGTAATTATGTGTGATTAATAAGAAAATATACATTTTTCCACTCTACTTCCACGTCACAGTTTTAGACCATGTGATACGCGAACAGGGGTTCAGCTCACTGCTGACAAACAGGCAGAACCGGTTCCAAGTTACCTTCAGGTCATCCGGAATGAACACCTTGCGAGCCTTCTTGATCATGGGCTGTGGCTTCAGCTCCTCAGCGGAGAACTTTCGTTTGCGGGGGTCAAACATCTCCTGCCCCGGGATGCTGGACAGAGCCAGGTCGGTCGGGTCAGGCTCGTAGCCCACGGGGACCTGGATAGAGTCAGGGTCAATAGGGCTTGGAGTGTTTCTGGAGTTTGGGAGGCCTGGGGGGGAATAAACAAGGAGACAAAAAAAAGACAAAAAAACTATGCATAATTTGGAATAAGAAGAGCATTTCAGCAGTTTCAAATCAGTTTTAAATCACATAGACACATTTGATTGCGGATACGAATTTGCGTTTCAGCAGGTCAGAGGAATCTCCCTCCACATGAATCGTTCCAGAGGGGCCTGCAGGGGGCATCACGTCCGGACTGCAGCTTACACAAAGCACTGCATGCTTTCAGCTCGGTTCCGTGAGCAGGTTCGGGGGACGTACGGGGACTCGTGAACTGTAAAAATCTGTTTGACCTCCACTCTCTCCCTTCTCTCCAGAGGCGGAAATACAGCAACTCCAGCCTCGTTTCTCAGCAGGGACGAAAGTGCAACTGTAGGTGTCTTAACTAACAAAGGTGGCAGGAGAAGAACAAACTTTTAAGATGTTGCATCTTTTCTTTTTCTTAATGTACCTTCATACACTCACCTTCATTCACACACACAAACCAAAACAGGTGCACTGACAGCATTACCGTATTACAATTTTTATTTAAGAATTATTCTTTCTATCTCTTGTCTCACATTATTGAATGTCAAACACATGCAAACCAAAGAAACTGTGACCAGACCCAAACCCATGCACACACACACACACACACACACACACACACACACACACACACACACACACACACACACACACACACACACACACACACACACACACACACACCCCTCTGTGAGCCCCTGCAGTACTTCATGGAAATGTGTATTTGTTCTTCGTCTGTAGCCGATCAGGGGGAAGGGGGAGGGGGTGTGTATGGGTTTCTGTGTGTACAGTATGGGATGTGATGCGACGGCCGAATGGCTCCTCAAGCGTCATCCTGGAAAACATTATGATGTGTGTGTTTTTGCGTGCGCGTGAACGTGACAAGAGCACAATGCGTCCGTGGGAGCTGTTCGTGCGCAGGGCTCGGCTCTCTCGCGTCACAGAGGATTCACAGCTAAAGAGGTCAAATATGATCACTGATGTGATCAGTTTGATCACTGTAATCGTTAGCACTGCACCTGCATCTTCTGAAGACTCCAACTGAACCGCGACTCCATCACGCGCATCGATCAGGCTTGCTGCTCTCACACAGACACACTTCTGATTGCTCCCGGCAAGTGGGATGCCTCAGGTGCCACTGAGGGCAAAGGGCAGCGGACACGGGCCCTTAAACCTTTCACATTCGGGCTTATTTGGTTTGGAGGCGAATTTGGCACTCTAGAATTTCACACTACGTAGTGCACGGACAGGCAGGACGAGGGTGTTTTTCCTGGCCGTGTGTTTGTCTGCAGCGAAAGGCTGAGTTTGGCGGCGCGCGCCCTGCCTCCTTATCTGCCGAATGCTCTCGCGGCCCCGTGGGAAGAGAAACATGCCAGATTAGGCTACAGATTACCGGGCTATATTTAGCTGTGAAGGCGGCAGATTGCTGCCGCGGTCCGGCCTTAGAGCGTCCCGGGGCTACGTTACCACGGACCCAGGAGGCATCGTTGTGATAATGACACTGATCAATACTCACATCGATAACCTGACGAGGCGTCCTGAGCAGCTGACGTTTGACCTCGAACATAACTGTAAACACACGTTTCTGGATGCGATCAAGCTCCAAAAACTGTCTGAACTGAGAGTTTCGGGATCATTTCATAGGATTTTACACTTGCACTAAAACAAAAACACAGAAAGTAATAACTTGGCCTGCTTCTGGGGGGGAACACTGTGTTCTTAAATCGCTGATCTCATGCAGAGACGCACGCACACATGCACACAAATGAGTAGGTCACATGTCCGTTCAAGCTGTGAGAGAGCAGCTTGTTTTTCGCTCCCTATAAACATGAGGAGCACAGGGGGAGTACGGAGTAGGAGAGGAAGCTCTCTCACCTTTGCATGCACACACACACACACACACCCTTCGAGGCCAGGACATCTGTCGAGGTGTTGAATTTGACACTTCTCTCACTACTGGAGAATGCCGTGAACATGTATCCCTGGCGAGTGTTACTATGCCTGCGTCCTGCGTGTCATCACCGTTTCCCCTCTGGCTGAGCCAGTGTGAAACCTAACCCTTTGTCCACACGAAAGATAATAAAGTGCGAAATCACCATTAATCACCATTAACAATAGCCTCGATGCTTTAGTTTCACCCAATACCGATACGGTCTTTTGAGACATGGTAACATCAGTTAAACCAGTTAAGCTGAGATGACAGCTTTAAGGTGCTGCGTGGCGCAGACCCAGCCTCCAGCATGGCTCTGCGCCCACCTGTGTAATGCTCTGCCCGGCCACTGGGGGGCGGTGCAAGCCTCTGCCCCCGGAACGGACCACGAAGAGATCGTCTTAATATAGGCTGGCAATCGGAGACATATATAACAAATGATATATATATTTATGGTGGCTATATTTTGAATTGACTATTTGGGGTAGGGTGCTGCTGGGTCAAAAGCGATGTCTACTATGGTTTCTCTCTCTCTCTCTCTCTCTCTCTCTCTCTCCTGTTTTGCCCCATCATGACAAAACAGGCCATTTGGCCAATCGTGGCAGAGTCAGGAAGCTACTGTGAGCCTTTTCCGACAGAGGATGAATAGCCGTACTGCAGCAAAGTAAAATGTAAGAAAACTGAAGCATTTTCCAAACATTGAAGCACATGAGTTCAAGTAGTTACCCAAATCAAAAGTATGAACCCTAATTATGGGTATCATATGACCACTTTAAGCAGGCACGATGCATGGTCATTTATCATAGTATTGTTTTTTCACCATACTGGATTTCATTAATTTACTTTGATTTCATTTCATTAATTTCAGGTTATTGACTATTGACTGTTGTTTCATTATCAAGGAGCAGATAAAAGGTCTAGGGTTCGTTTCAAGTTTGGTATTTTGCATTTGGAATTGTCAAACATCAGGCGTGGCTAAATCAACAGTGTGGATGGACAGCGACCCAAAGCATACTGCAAAGCAGCCATAGACTTTTTCATAGAAAAAGAATAGATAGAAGTGGAATGAACTGCAATTGCCAAGTCAATCACCTGACCTGAATCCACTTGAGTACTGATTTCAATCTCTAAAGATGGAACTGACCTGGCCTGGCATAGCATCATCCATAGACCGTATATATGTATAAAAAAAATTGATGTAGTCTTCTGGCCAGAAAAGTTAAGCCAAGTCGGATGTGACCTGACTTGCTATACCATGAGATCCACTTGGGCTGGCTTTGGGCTTTCAATCATGAAATACATTCAGTCCATCGACAGCCCTTCACAAACCAACGGATGACATCATGGAGGGTTGGTGCTAGCCACTCTTCAGCCCCGCCCCCTCATTCAAATATAGTTTCTGCTGGTCCCCGACCACTCCAGAGTTAGCTTAAGTCCTGGCTTCAATAATGGCCTTCACAAACCAATGGGAGGACCGGAATGGAGGGTTGATGTTTGGCATCACCAGAGGATCAGACAGAGTGTCTGGTAATGTGTATTGATCAAAGGCGTTAGGCTTTCATCGACCGCAAAGTATCAACAGTCAACATTTTTTTTCATTATGTACTGTAAGTTTGTCTAATTGCTTTTGGTCAGACGCTTCATAAGATGCAATCGAATGATAAGTTATCATTTCAAGTTCCTCTAAAAGTACTCATTCATACGCGCCACGCTTACTGTAAATAATCTCACTCTCCAACCTCAAACTACTCCAGTACTTCCACATACAGTCTTTACAAGAATGTACAATTTACGTAAGAAAGCAAATAATTTCTAAAAGAGAAAAAGACTGCACAGACCAGTCTGGGAAAATTCAGTTACCAACATGTGTCAGTGACAGTTGTTATTTGTTATACATGTCTCCCAGAAGCCTCATTAGACCTACAGTCTCATTGGATCTACAGATCTAAGACGTGGAGGGTCTTGTGCCCCGTTTCCGCGACGTGGCATGATGACGCATGGACATTGCAATGCTGTGTTTCCACTGCCTGGTTCTCGCTGCATCATTGCATCATCTGGTGCCACCCCCGCCATTCAGAAAAGAAACACACTCAGCTCTACTTGGCCCTACTATGCCCAGCTTGGCCCAGCAGGCGAACAGGTACTAGAGAAATAGTACCGGGTTGCACATCCCAGACAGTGGAAATGCACAAGTGGAGTCGAGCAGAGCTGAGAAGGCACAGCGTGGTGAAGTGGGGCATTACTGATTCCAGAGTGAACTGGTTAATAAAGCTGGGCATTTATTCAATCATGAGTGGGCAAGTTGATGGACAAGGGCTGAAAAATCTGCCGATATTTTGATATCATTGTCATTGTACATGGGGGGGGGGCATCAATGATTTATATTTCCTTGTATATTTTGATGTGGCCATATGTCTCACTCATGGATGTGCTATGATACATCCATAGTCTCTCTGTAGTCCTGTGTCTGGGACTTTTTTTTTCAGGCGGGAGTGTAAAGTATCGTGGGCAAGTGCAAAGGATCATGGTCTTTGTAGTTTTCACGCCCCCGTTTTTGCCTAGTGCCCGGCCTTTTCACATCATTACATGTCTGCAGTAATACCACTGCACTCCAAGGTATGGGAGGGACTTTTATTATCATGATATCTCGATATTATCAATACCATAACATCCCTAGCTTCAAACAATAAACCACAGGGAGAAGGCCATGTCTGTTTTGTTATTTGTCTGGTTGTGAGTAATGTAGCATGTCAAGGCAGACAATGGAGCAGTCTTATTTTTCTCCTCAACATTCAAAATCGAATCTGCACAAATATTTGGAAACTCTTGTGTGGTTCCTCAAGGATCCGTCCAAGCCCCAAATAAATAGATCTATTATAGTTATGCTATGCTGATGACAGCCTTATCTTAACTGCGTCTAACTGTAGACCGAAATAACTAGGGCGCTTTTAACTTTAAAGTTTGAAGACTTTTAAGTTTTACCTGCATTGCCTGCCCTTGCCGGGCTGCTGTGGAGGCAGTTCGGAGAGATGACTCTTGTGTGTACGGAGGTGGAGGCGTGGTTGCTTAGGTCCATCACGGAGGGTGCAGATGTGGGCGGGGCTTGTGCCATGATCCCAGACTGGCAGGGTGGGGCATGTGCTGTATGCTGGCTGTGGTGGTGCTGGGCAGGGCTGGAGGGGATTCCGTTCTCGGACAGGAACTCCTCCAGATCCATGTACTCCAGCTGGAAGTTGTCTCCATCGTAAGGCAGTGTCTTGTCCCACAATGTGGGGCCCAGGAACGCTGACTGGGGGGCGCTGCGCTCCTCCTCGAGGTTCTTCTCTTTATCTTGCTCTTTGCTAAACGTTGCTGAGGAGACAAAGGGACAAACCAGTCAATATACCTCAGGCTGCCCAGACCTGGGACTCTTCGAACCCAGACTCTGACTTAAAAGATCTCTGCGAAGGTTTTCAGACGACTAGAGGCTCCATGAAGTGACTCCAACGTGAATTCATGCATGTATTTGGTTATCAATTTAGTAGGAGATCTACAGAATCCCATTGATCATTAGAAAAAAGTCAGGAAATACATGATGGACAGGTCCCCCAATTCATCACAGGAGACACGAAACCAATGCATACATGCAGCCTAACCCAACGTTAACACAACTCTTATTCTTGTAAAAGACTGTAAATGAGACCTAGGGTGTTCTTTCCCCAAGTAATTTTCATCTGAATAACCTCCATGTCTCATCCTACGTGGTGTCGGCAAGGCAGGTAGTTCCCTCTCCATTCCGAACACGTATAGTGTTTATTAAAGCTCCATGAGGAAGAATAATCTTGTGTTGAAATTCAGGTGCTTCCTCATCTGTCAGAGCGAGGAAATTAGCTGGCAGTTATCAGGGACCATGAGAGACCTCATGCTCTACATACATCTGGCCCCTCGTTATCGCCATCTACTGGACAGTCCTAGTACTCCCAGGATGTTGCTGGGTGATGCATGGTGTGAGAAGTTGTTACCTGGCAATTACAAGGGAAGGCGGGCATGTGTGAAGAGCTAGAATCGCTCACAGGCCCGGATAGGTTCATCAGGTAGGTCTCCTTGCAACCAAGTGCGAGGAGGCCAAACACTCACACACACACACTGCGATGCTCACACCTTGCATCCAATCAGGCTAAACATGCGAGGCCTTGGACAAAACACAGGCGAACACAGGAAAAACTGATGACTCCAGAGAGAACGGCCTCTATGAGTCAAAATAGTAAAAAAAATATAAACTCAAGGGTCTGTCTACCAGGGCTGACCTCTGAAGTTTAAATATTTGAAAATTTATCAGACCCATCCCGACAATCAATATGAAAAAGTGAACACATGGCAAAATCTTTGCATCGGACTGTCAAATCCCATTCCTGTATAGACGCGCAGCGGGGCAGGAGCAGACCTGGGTTTGGACATAAGCCAACTCATGCTTTGACCGTGTGGAACATTCAACAGATCCGGTGAAGGAGCCACATGAAGATGAGTGTGTTCAGACCGTTTATCAGTCTTCAACATCTGCCAGAGCCATGCGGTATCTGGGCCACAGTTGTCAAACAGACAGCGACTAACTTGGTTTGCACATTATTTTTATTATTTCGCTTTGAGTCCTTTGAGTTGCTGTTCGCAGGGCACACCCCTTACCCCGAGCCTAACTTTTACCCTAACCCCCCCCCAGCAGTACAACAGAATGAATACATTCAAAAAATGAACTTGACTCAAAACTTCACCCCACAGGTTAAAATTTTGAGATGAAATATAACGCTGTCAGGCCAGACTGTGGACGTTTTACTGCAGTTTTCTCACCAAACTGATAAAAGTTCTTTGATCGAACACTATGCAATTTAAAAACACAATCAGCATCCTTTTAGAGATCGAATAATTGCACAGTAAATCAAATGTTAATACTGTGTAAAATATCGCGTTAAGTCACGCAAGAAGTAGGAAAACAGGAGAGTATTTGTAAAAAATTAAGTTGTCATACTGAAGTGGCTGAAGACAGCCCGTTCAGCTTTATGGAATTTGCGACCAAATACATGCGCGTTGACGGATGCCTCTATTTAAATAATGATTCATGTGTGTCTGTTTATTCTACCCCCTCTAGACAATGAATCCGTAATCCTGACCTCAGCACAGGGAGGTTCTGATCCGACGAAAACTTTTACTTTGCCTCTCAGGTGAGGTCCGACTGAACCTGCGCCCCCCGTGACACGCTGCCTGACGGGTCAGACACCCCACAGCGGAATAGAACCCCCCCACCCCGCGGCACTGATCGGAACCAGCGAGCCCAGATCGCATCCCCTCCGCAGAGATCACACCCCCAGCCCCCAGCCCGGACTCGCAGGACGGACGGAGCCGCCAGCGCACCGCCTGCCCGCGGGCTTCACCTTCGTGATGCAGCGGCAGCTTCACGGGGTTCTCCAGCAGCGACTTGAGCACTCCGTGCGTGGCCGGGGGCAGGAAGCCCGGGTTGAGCTGAACTGCGTGTCGGGGCACTTTCTCCATCTCCCCCCCAGTCCGTCGACCAGCCAATCGAAAAGGTGGCAAGCGGCGAGGCGACGACGCGGGCACGGCCCGGGATGGAAGAGGAGGCGAGGCGAGGCGAGCCGCGACGTCAGCCGGTCAGCATGGAAAAGGCGCCTCCGCTGGTTGAACGAGCGCTGGCGGAGGTGCTCCGGTCGGCGCCTGCTCGGAGATGCGGCGGGCGGACGCACCGACCAGCGACCCCGTGCGCGAGCAGCCGGTGCTGACGTCACAGATCCAGCCAAACAGCCTCCTCCCTGAGCGACCACGTCCCTCCCCCGATATCCGCCCCTCCATCCCTACCCAGTTAAAGGGCAGTAATAACAACAACAACAACAATAATAATAATGATGATGATAATAATAATGATATATGAAACAGGTGCGATAAAAATTACGAATATACAGAGCACTGAAACACACGCACATTCACAGGCGTGTAGCAATGACACAAATTCACAGCCTAATATTTGATGAAACACATGAGCTGAAGGAGACACGAGTGGGAACCGCGGTGGGGATACTGCAGAAGAGGCTTTGACCACCTTGAACTGAGATGAAAGCAAATTTGAATAAAGGTGCCTTCAGCCGTTTGAAGAGAAAAAAGAAACTTCAAAACTCAATCTAGGGAAAACTAAGTTGTAGAGACCTTATTTTAAAATCTGAATAGAGACACATTCGAAGCTTTAGTTTATTCAAAGTGACACCAAAAGTGAACTGAGACGCGACATTGAAGGTGTCCCCAGCGTGTCCGCGCGCTGGCAAATGGATGTGAACAGGCCCATCCGTGCGTTCTGGTCCCGAAGACTGCGGTGCGTGTGAGTCCATGTCGGGAGAAGATTTCAACAGTGAATTCTAGGAAACGTGAGGTGAGAGAGGGTTCATGGATCACCACCTGCCGTGATATTTCCATGATGACGAGGCGGAAACGCTGTTGTCAGAAAGCTGTCAATAAAATCGCACGGAACGTTCCAGCAAGTGATGGGTTCAGACGGATGGAGAAAATGCCAGGGCCTTCTTTCTTCTCCTCTCACTCTTCAAATTGCATCATTCATTCATTTATTTTAAAATGAAATAACTCTTTTTAGGTTTTCTTAACTTGAGTGTTTTCATCACTGCCAGCAGTCTGCACGTTTGAGTCGAGAAACTGACAACTTTGCCTCATACATGAAGTCTTTGCATGTCACAGTTTGAGGCAGCTTTTTTCTGCAGTCTTGCGGGATATTTTAACGCTGTTTTGTTTGATTGGCAAGTCTTACACTGGGCCTGTAGCAGGCATGCAGGGCAATGTCACATGAGTGGGCAGGCTTGACCTACTTTTATCCAATGAGAAGGCACCATCTTCTGCTCTCCTCCCCCTGTCCCTCCACCCCTCAGCCTGGACACATTGAAGCTCATGTGCTGGATGCTGGTAGGAAAACAAAGGGGAGAGGAGAGGGAATAAGACTGAGATGACAGTAAGAGGGTGGTGATGAGGTAACGGAATAATAACCTAAGAGAATAGAAGGTATCGGGAGGTAACAGGTGGAGAGTGTTTAAGAAATTAGGAAGCAAGGTAATAGAGCAGTGGCTCACAAGGGACATCGTGAGCCTTGACAACTTAAACCCCAGCTCATTGGACGATCCATCGCAAAAGCAGTCGCTACAACACAGTGATACTGCGAGGACCTGTGTGAGTGAGGAGGAAAAGTAAAATAAGCGTGGTGTGTTGCCTCAGATCCGCTGCTGCCACTGCAGTGCCGTAACAGGTGACTCATCCCCACCAACCTGGCTGTTGTCAGCTGAAACAACACGTCAGGTGTCTCGGCATCTGTCACATGACGCTCCTGTATGCTTAATGCATGTGTTGAATCAGAATAGCCTGTTCCAGGTGCGCTAATCGGGCATGATGGACCATAGCCATCCATCCTCTTTAATCCATTCTAACACAAAGGAATATGTCAAGATTCGGTCTGTCTGTCTGTCTGCCTGCCTGTCTGTCCGCCCTGGTTTCCATGTCTGCATATCTGTACCTGCCCCTGGGCTCCTCCTATTGGCTTATGAGCCAATGATAGGGTTTCTCCCCTGATTGGCGGGCAGCAAGCTCATCAGCCAGGTATATAAACTCACCTGTGTGAGGGGCCAGTTGCCAGACTGTTGTTTCAACTCTCTGTGCCTTGTTCCTGCTCCTGCTCTTGCCTTTGATCCTACTTCCAGTTTGCCTGTGGGTTGGTTTCCCGTTAAACCAAGTTTTTTATTCTTTGTTAATTTGTAGTCATTGTTGAGGTTTTAGGATCTACAGTATGTTAGGTGCTCTGAGCTCTGTAACGTTTCCCAGTAAACCATCTACATAAGGCTCGACTGGCTGCTCCACATAGCTGTGGCGGTGCCTAACACACAGAGGCACCCAGAAGCCTCTTTCATGTGCATTCCATGTCCATTGCAGACTGCTTTGTTTCAGGCATCAAAACTATTATGCCATGTCTGAAGTTGTTGACGGCTCCATCTTCTCCATCTCTCCAAGCAAAATGAGGAGCAAAGCACACTCAGACATTTACACCTAAAGGTGAGCCCTCAGGATTGTGGAGAGAAAAGCTGGAGAGAGCTGCTGTGGGGACAGGGACACTGTCTTGGGAGTTGTAGAATATCTTGGGCCATGATCATACAGAACAGGGTTTTTAAGGACATCGCATATTTTTGCAACTAGTTAGATGACACAGGGGAGCGTTATTTATTGTTGTTTTTGCACCAGTGATCTGTGCTTGGTTTTTTTTTGTTTTTCTTTGTAAAAAATTAAACAGCAGCATGAATTGGTGTTACTCAAAGTGTTCAGACATCTTTTTATGATCTGACTCTGTTATTCTGTTGTATTACATATGATAATACTCACTCCATGTACAGAATAAGAACGAGAGGAGTGTGTTCAGATGCTGTTTTATTTTCACTCTAAAAACAAATTCGAGGAGTCTGTGTGTGCAATGTTTACATTTATTTCTCTACATTTTCCTCTGAATTTAACTCAATTTCATCTGAGACATCACTGAAAAAAATAGTATCACTGTACTAGACAGTCTGCAAAGAATGGTTTCAGTCCAATTTCAGTCTAACCTGACCCAAGCATGTATAATTTTATACACATTCCAATTCAAACATTTGTTTGTCGGCCAGTTTAATAGTTGCTGTCTCCTGCACTGTCACCAGAATAGTGGTAATTATTGTTTTTGTCCTCACTGTTTGTTGTTGTCTCTCGTCTTGCTCTTGCTGTTGACTTTGTTGTTGTCGTTGTTGTTGTCTTGTCACTCTACCTCTTAGTCAAGTGATCCGGTATTTCTGCAGATGGCATGTAGGGCACGTAGGGCGCTTTTTCTTCTGAAAAGAGGAGAAGAATATGAATTGCATCTCCTGTTGAATAAAATCAGCTTGGCCCTACAAAGGCATTCAGTACAGAAGTACTGTACTGTACCTTAAAAAAAAAAGGACCATGGAACTTTTTGCCAGTTCAATGAACATGAAAGTGAAAAATGGCTCTTAAAGTTAAATGTGTTGGACAAAAAAATCACAAGCGGAAAAGAGACTTACATTGAAATAAACGGCCCATGAGGTTAACCAGTGTGTTGACGTAGCCTACCTCTGGCCTAAATGGCCTGATTTGGCCTTCAATTGAGTAGTTTGTTTTGCCTAAAATTTGGAAACGCAAACATCTTGATTTCTTTCCACTGTCTTGGTTATAATGTTTACACAAAATAAAGTGATGTTTTTCAATTTAACTTGAGGTAAGTCCTCCCGTCATAGCATTTCAGTTGATTTTTCCGGTACCCAAGACTATACTGTATAACAACGATGCAGTGTGTTTTCTCTAGTGAACATAATGTCCATGGTATATAATTTGGTCCTTCATGTGCCTAGTGCCTCCAGTTGTTATGGAAACTTATTACATTTTACACGAGCACAGAATACACTTGCAGTTATTACCTGTGTCTGGGTACACATTGACGAGGGAAGATGTGAGGTGACGGAACAGTCACTTGCATTTCTTTGACGCACAGGACATTTGCGTTTTTCCCTTTGAACTGGACATAGTTTACACCTCGAGCCTTGAAAGAGGACATATCGTGGTGTTTTACCGCTTTGTGCTTAACAATGTTGTGTAAAGCAGAAAACAGAATCTTTAACTCCAAAAACTATTATTGTTGTCTCGTGAATTTGTCTCGTATGAATGTCAAGGAAGAAATACAGATTTCAGACCTTTTAGGCTGCACGGTGGCCGAAATCTGTATTCTTTCCGGGAACGCTTTGTTTCCTCTGATTGGCTGATCAGTGGAGGATTTCTGAAAGGCCGATGAGGTTTCCCGGCCCTGCCTCCCATTGGGTTCTCTGCACACACACAGACCAAGTCCCAACCCTCTGTGACACCCACGAGTTTGAGAAGGGCCAACTGTGAAGCCAGGAGTTTGACTCGCATGCATCCACACAATCCATACTGGCTATCAGAGAATAACCCGGGCTGTACAAACAAGATCAACACAGTCTATTCATCTGATTAATGAACTAACACTCTGGCCTCCGTGAGGGTCCCCTGTCTTGGTTGCATCCTTATTCATTAATTTCTTTAAGCTCTAATATCTTATCAATCATGAGATAATTTGCAAATTGATCACCAGAATGCACGCCGTCATGAGAAACTGTGCCAGACAGTGTGAGTTTGTGAAAGAAATGTACTGATGAGTATTTCATGATTAAAAAGTCACTTCCGTGTTGACTTCAGTATTGGTACCAGAAGAGTATGTCCATCTTTTGTATACAGTCTAGAACACAGACACATTGCCCCACATGCATGCACGTCTTCTTCTTCTTCTTCTTTGAGGGAAAGCAAGACAGAGCTCAAAGAGACATGCAGCGCAGAGAGAGAGAGAGAACTGCAGTCAGAGTGTCATGGTCCTTTGTCTTATTTCTTCGGTGTGGGAGCAGGGATGGGATGCCGGTTGGGGGTGGGCTTCTTGGATTTGTTTTGGCCCATCCCGATCAGCTTTTGCACAGACCACTCTGAGATCTGGTTACGTTTCATTCAGGGAGACTGAAAAGCATGCAAAATCTCATTGGTGGGTTATAGCTCATGTTATACAACTTTACAGAAGTTTACCAAGGACATATGATAATATTACGCTGGAAGATCTTCTGAAATATGGAATAGCCAGTCTGTCCCCTTTAAACACAAACACACGTGACACCTGTTTGGGCAACTGCGCCCTTATGGTTAAGGATTAGGAATTGTAACCAAAAAGTCAAGTCCATGGCTAAAGTGCTGAGGAAGCAACCTGACAGAAATGACCAAATTAGCCTTGTTTGCATCTGAACTAGTCATTTGCCCACCTTGGGATCATTTACTGTTTCTAAAAAAGAACTAATTAGTACAGATAGTATGGATTTCAAGATCTAATGGGTATGAGGAGCAGGAAGTCGAATCTTTTAGGACAGCTATGAAGTGGTTGGAAATGGAGACAGGAATGACACATAGCCACAAGGGCCGCCAACCAGGGCCTCTGTGGTGATGGGGTTAGTAGCTTCTGTGCATGCTCTACCCACTTCACTAAATGTAAAATCATTTCACTTATTAAAGTTATGTGCATTTTTTAATTGAGCACGTTCTAGACATAAATCTTCGACAACAAATTTTTAACAGCCAGTCGACCACCATGCAACTAGAGGTGAGGGCTGCAATATAGACAGGTAAAGTAAGAGCTCTCTCTCTGTTCACTACAATGGCCCAGTCTGTCCCATTGTCCCATTGAGGAAATCCTCAGGGCTCTGTTCACTGTATAACATTTCTTACACTTATCATTGTTTTGCATTTTCTGTTGTTTGCAAGAACACCACTGTGCATCTTGTACAATGTGTCAGCTGAATAAATAAATGACAATTATTAAAATATAAACTTGTGAACCAGTAAAATTCTGTCATTTTGGCGCCCCACTCTCAACATCTGTGCCACAGTAAGGTTGTATTGACATATGGACATGAAAATGAATAAATAAAGATAAAACAACATTGCCCCCAAAATAGTGCCAGCTGTGGGTCTGCACATGCGCAGCTGAATAGGTAGAACATAAATGTGTGAAGTGTGAAGCTTCAACAGGATTGAATTGGACTTTGCTGCTGAAATCATGAGATTTGTTTAAGTCCAATATATGCTGAGGCGGTAACAGGGTGAACAACAGCACCGTTATATGCCCGAAATTCAGATTTACATAACCAGAGTGGCTCTGAATGAGCTCAGACACGATGCTGATCTCTGGCACATTGTAAGACTCCTTGTTTGAAGCAGTGCCAAGAATGAGTTAATTAGTCACCAAGAGCCTCAATAAAGAGCTGCAACTTTAATCATGCTATTTCCTGTGTGCTCATCATCAAACGGCTCAATCGCACAGTGACTGGCCTTCCGTGACCCGTTTGGGCTAAGCGTGCTAATCCAGTCCTAATGGAGCTGTTGGTGCATTTTGCGACCTTTGAGTTTCCAGGTTGAATAAAGGGAAAGAAGCTTTGCACGTTGTGTAATTTCAGCTGATTTGGTTCAGACACGAGTGTGCACGTACTGTATTCAGAGTCAACACCTGACGCAAGCTGCAATTGAACACTGACTGAGTTTGAAAGATATATTTATCCATGTAAGATACGCCAACCCTTGTTTATCACCTGCTGTAATTGTAAATCGCCGTATGATAGCTTTTTGAAGTCATGGTGCACATGCTTAACTCAAGGTGAACATACATGTTTGACTGAACTGATTGAAATCTAGAATTTCCCATCTCAGAGTAACTCAACGCAGAGTTCAGGATCAGATTGAGTTTGTTGACCTGCTTTCTGCAACAGGTCCCTGTACTGTACACCTAAGCAGATGGACAAGAAACCTTTGAAAGAAAAAAAATTTGGGGTAACCTACTCTGATCACACATCCTTTCCCTGACCTGAAGGCAAAGGAAAACATCCCTTTCATCCACTGGCATGAACTCCAATATGAAAGCAAACAGCACATGTCCCCAAGGACCATTTAAGTAGGGTGAAAGTTTGGAACCAGAATCAGGACCAGAACCTACATTGGGGTGACTGATCTCCGATTGCTGGTAAAAGTGTGAAATTTGGAGCACTAAATGCTCATGAAGACTTTCGGGACCTCTTTGATTAATGTGATAAAGGTGAACACATATCGGTGCATTTCAATGTGCAGCTGATATTTATGGTTGTACCAGCGTGTGAAAAGGGAAATCGATACTCAGCCCTGGGCAAGAAGAATTGGTTTAGCCCTTCCACTTCCAGCCCTCACGCTTGCACTATAAATACCTCCATTCACATCACACACGCCAACACACACACAAACACACACCAGCTCTTAATAAACACTCCCCTTAGTGACCTCTGCCCCACACCACAGCCAAGCTGCAGAGTAATCTCATTATTACAGATTTTGATTTTGTTTGTTACAGCAGCGAAGGAGGCAAACAAAGAGCCATTGGATCATTCCGAAATCCCACAGATGGAAAAACTGCGACAAGCTGATCCGTGTATTGATAGGCTGTGATGATATAACGTGCGTTTATGTCAATAACGTGCAGCGGCACAGAGGAGAACATCCTCAGCCCACAGCGCAGTATTATTGCGGATTGTAACGCACACACACAAACAGCAGCAGCAACACCTGAAGTAGCCATACTGAAAAAGGTTATTCAAAGAGTATGAATAGAGTTCACATGTAGAGTTCATACGTATGTATGTGCATATGTGTGTGCGCGTGTGTATCTCTATGTGACTAACCCTAATCCTAACTGTCCATGGGACATATCATTCGTTTTGTGCCCCAGATTCACTGGATGTTTCGGCTGTTTATCACAATACACCTTCAGCCAAGGCTGGCCCTCTGCCAACTGAACAGACCAGGGTGTGTGTCATATGGCATGAAGGTCATTTAGAAGCCAGTACAGCATCTTTCTGTCTCAGCCAGTATTTAATCATTTTACTGCTTGCACGCTATTCTTCTTGTGCGTGTCTGCTGTTTCAAATTCCTTGTAAGTGAAAACTTACCTGGCAATAACAACTTTTCTGGTTCTGATTCTGCTGGAGTTCTTCTACAACCAGCTGGTGGGGTGTTCCTCAGCCAAGTGGGTGTTGCTGATCCCAGGCCCAATCCCCCTGTACCATGTTGTACTTGACTACTTGACTATCTGTTAATATTCGGGAGGATTCCCCTCCTCCAAACGTTGCACAATACTGATCTAGATTTTCTCAATATGCAGGAGGCCAATAAGCTTACAATGTTTCATGGATGCAAACGAAAACAATCCATCTAATCTACATGGCAAAACACATACACACACACACACACACACAATTCAACTAATTTTGATAGTCTTATATCCTATAGTATTCATAAAGCAACAGAGACTGCAACTCAACCTCCGAGAGATGGTAAGAGACTTGGCTGATAGTTTTAACATTTATAACTGTTTCATAAGCCAGCTCCACATAGCAGCCTGAGTTTCTGTTATCCAGTAATTACCGGACTTTGACCAGTAAAATTTCTCGAAGTCCAGTCAAAATGTCCAGCGCAAATATCCCCTAAGGCTTGGCATACGCTGTACAAGTCAAACTAGCCCACAGCTATGTCGCAGGGTTTAAAAGTTCACAGCTCACGATTCATGTTTTCACACCATATGATCCAATGCTCGGACTGGGCGATCGGGCGTTCCGGGTAAAAACATCACTCACAAATCGCCGATCAAGACGTGTATTGAGTCCTACCACATTTCATCAATAACGGCAGCATCAGCAGGAGCGGATTCAGCCACGTCGGGCAACAGCTGAGTTCCTTTCGCAGTAGCAGCAGTGGGAGCGAGCGCAACAAAAATTGTTATTCCCATTCTCACTACCGCCAGAACTGAGGAGCAAGTCCCGCTGGGCACTGGGGCACTTGTGTTTTCTGTTCATATTCATAACGGAAAACCATAAAATATGACACGTTTTTTTGTTTTGGCTGCTTTTGAAGTCATCCCCCATAACGTCTTATATATATAAATGTGTCAACAATTATCATAACATCATATTTATGATTTGTAATACATGGTGATGATATCATGTACTATGACATGAGTGCAATCAGACCACTCAGAGGCCTGCAGATCAAACTGAAAGCTCTAAAAGTGAACAGCTCCTTTGCTCTCTGCACTAGATTTAGTGACTGAGTTGAAAATGAATTAGAATAATAGAAAACTGTGCAAAATCTAATCAGCTCAGTTGTTTCTCACACCATCAATAATCATAAAACACAAAAGACAAAGGCACAAACAACAAAACAAAATCTGATGATCCAGATGCTTCATTCGAGTGATTCATGAGATGCAAACATTTATTATATATTCTGAAACACTCAAACTAACTTTGTTGATAAGAATGGGAAAACTTTTATTTGTAAGCACCTTTCAAAAACCCAAGGTGACTTTACGGTGAATTAAACAAAGATGTAGAAATTGTGTTTTGAGATTTCAAAATGTCCAGGGTTTAGACATAGAGAAAGTCCCAACGACAACAACAAAGACACCTCGGAAACTACTTAATTGGTTTAGCTAAGCACAGAGACTGGAGACTTGGGAAAGCAAACTAACAGGATAAAGTTGGGACGTAGTGTGTGGGGCTGCAGAACACTAAACCCAGAAAGAACATATTCCTTCAGAGTTAAATTGCATGGCTTTGAATGCAGCTGTACAGGTGATTACTGGTTACTCAAGGTGACTATAAGTGAGACTATTTGGACTCTGCAAGAAAAGACATAAGTGACACAGAAAGGAGAATCTCTTGTAGACCGTCACATCTCTGTCTCTATGGATGGGTTGGGTCTCTGCTCCATCCCCTCCCCATCCCGCTTTCCCTCCAGCTCCAACCTCTCTGGAGGGAGGGGAGGACCTGGGATGCCACTGCTGCTTGTCACAGGGGAGCTCCATGATGTTGTCTGGGTCACGTGACTGTCGTGGGTCAGAAAAAACAAACGCAATCAGCGAGCAGACAGTATTTTGGTGCTGTGAGTGAATCTTGTGTTTTCTGTGTATCATTTTCTCTAATCTGTGATGTCAGGATATGGCCTTCAATCAACTAGCTGCACTTCTGGTTTTACCACAGGTCTGGAAGAAAACACTGAAACTGCATACCTGAACCCAATGGGGGGGGTTTCTGATAAGCTTTCAAGGTATTTTTCTGCATCACTCAGTGCCATACAGTTGTCTTCAGCTTCAGAAGTTGCTTCTGTTGCAGACTCAGTATTTTAAAATCCTATACCAGCTCTTAGAACTTTTATCTCCAAAAATGCAACACACTACTTACAACTTACAACTACTACTACTACCTACATGAATATCAACAACAATAATAATGATATGAGTCGGTTGGAAGGTGAATCATCTTACTTGATGAAGTATTTTATGCCATCTGAGGTGTAGGCCTCCTCCCAGCCATATGGAAGGCCTGCAGAGGGAATTCATAGTCATCAGTTGACAGTTATTGGAAGCCATATTATCATTGTTTTGAGCAGTTTAGATTTTGCTGTTGTTTTGTGTTGCAGATACGTTTTTCAATGCCTTGTCTGTTTTGACTCACTGAGACATAATCAGGTCAACAAACAAGCCTCACCAGTATAGTGTCCCCTCACAGTAAGCTCCAGGTATCCATGGCATTTGCTGCTCCTACAAGCTGCTCAATGAAAAGTCTTGCATGATGCCCTGCAGACTGTGGTACTGTATGTAAACTGAGACCACGCATTTAACATGTCCACAGAAAAGAGTTACCGAGATGAGTATCAGTGCCTGGGGGGATCTAGTGGCAGTTTAGACATGAGTGACACGATAGAAGAAAAATTATGTTCTATAATGTGTGAGAAACATCTGCATGGAATGTCTGAAGCGTTTTGTGTGGAATAGTGTGAAGTAAGTGTGAAATTGCTGAAAACATGTCTTATATGCTAGATTCCTCAAAGAAGCCTATTGAGAAAACACCAAGGGTTTACAGGACTATCAAAAAAGCAAAGGGTGGCTACTCTAAGGAATCTAAAATGTAAGACATATTTAGAATTATTTCAGACATAATTCCACATTAATAGTTTTGATGCCCTCAGTGAAAATCTACAATGTAAATAGTATTGAAAATAAAGAAAAGGCAATAAATGAGAAGGCGTGTCTTAACTAATAGTTCTGGAGATGTAAGCACAAATTTAATTTTTCGCCCAAAGTGCTGCCCCTTGTGGCCAAACGTTCGATCCAAAATGCATGAATTACATACATCACTTCTTCCCCTATGAGTGATGAATATGTCTATATGTAAATATGAAAATTCAAATCTAAATGGTGGTCGAGTTATCGTGTTATCAAGAAAAACATGCTGTGGCAGTGGTCGGGCCAAAAGCATAATATCCCCGACACTTCGCATTTGGGGATTCAGGATAATCATGGATCATGGAACTTGAGCATAGCGCATCTATATAATAACAAGATGGCCCATGAGAAGAATCTATACACTAACAACACGGCCCATGAGACACTTTGGGCCTGGTCTACTGAAGCTTTGTGTGTATAAAAACTCGATGTCACCCGGAAAAAAATGTGCAAGCTGATCTACTAACGGTGCGCACTATGGACTGCGTCTTCGAAGTGAGCAAAAAAGCACACGCTGGTCATTTTAGCACCTTGGTCTTAATGCATATGCAATATGGGGCGTTCAGTTCATTCAAAAGAGAAAAGATACAGGGCAATTAGACGGCGAATTAAACATTTTTCAAGAATAAACAGGAAAATCTGAAATCCAACCAAAATATCAACAACCACGGTCAATATGACATCTTTTTGGCTCTATTGTTTTGGTTGTTTCTTTGCACCAAACACCCCAGTGCGCACTGGTCCTGCACTCTCCGGTCCTCCATCTCCCATTCCTGCCTGCTCCAGTCCATCAGCTCTTACACTGATTGAAGAACTGGCCACTGCCTGCACTGCAGCTTCCACTCCTCTAGTCAGTGAACGTATGGACATCATTAGGCCAGACAGCTGCCTGGTGTGCGCAGCAATGGCCAGAGTGTCCCACCGGAGTGCACAAGCCATACACATTGCCGCTTGTCTCCTAAAGGGGTCTGCCCACGGAGAAGCCCATGTGACATGTATACAGAAAGCTGACTCATCATGGGCCGTCTTGGTCTAAAAAAAAAGCGTGTTAGGATTGTGGGCGTGGCTTGGACGTTGAGCTCCGGCCTCTCAGGAGGTGTGGCAGGGCCATCTCAGGAAGAGCCAGGACCAAGCAGATTGATAAGCCCATAGATATATACAGAAAACTAGATGCCTCGTCCCCGTTGCTCGCTCATGAAGTCCGCTGCTACTGCTTCGGACCCGATCTCTGTCTCTCTTCTCTATCTCCTCGCAACCTGTTCCCCCTCCTGTTAAAATCGGGGACATGTTCGGGCAGAGTTTTACGAGTTTTGACGCCTGATCACGCCAATCTATACGAGCTTTCTGTTTCATTTGACGGAATTTGACGGAAGCTGCTCAAAGAGAAAAGCTGCCTATCTGGAGCGCTTGGGAGCGGCAAGCCGCAGCTGAACACTCCTGGGATGTTGTTGAGCCGCTCTGCGTGGAAGAGGCCTCATTTGTTTTAATGGAAGATAATGGCAGCGGTTATCACTGCGTTCATGCTCTCGCATTCGGTGGAATTTGGGGGATGCAGAACCGTATCCAATGGAATATCGGGGTGAGTGTTACAAGGATGTTAACATTTACTATTCGTGAACAGCTAAGGCTGATAGGACTGACCCCCCCCCCCCCCCATAAAACTGCGAGTGTGATAATCATTTTTTTCACATTTTTTAATCTAGCATCGCGCGAGCCATCATTGCAGTGATTGACAGCATCACTGGTTGCTTGACCGATCGCTGGTCAGATGCGCTGCAGGCACGGGGGCAGGGGGGCTGGTGACCAAAAAGCGGTCTTTTGGCACGGGCCGCTTTTGACTCTTTTGCGTGGGGCCCCAACTTGGTCAACGGCGGGCCTGGTGATAATCACTCATCGTTATCAGGTGTTAAATGCATTGTTGTGTTTGTGTTTGTCATCAGAACTTTTTCCTCTCACACAGGAAGGCGGCAGGCTCGTGTGTTTGGCTCATCGACAATCTCTGTCAGTACTCGGAGGCCGCAGTGCCGTTCCACCGCAGCAACAAAGGCAGCAGAAAGCTGCGTTGTGTGGCTGTGAATTTGAACTGTAAGGCTGTACATCACATTTCACAGATCGGGTTTCGTCTTGTCAAACTAACAACAGGCAGGACTGTTAAGGGACAAGCAGTCGGAGTCGGGTGGTGAAAACATGTCGGTCAAAATGTTGAGAAACTACTGTAAGCCTACTGTAAGACAGAAAACAACCGTGCGCAGGACTTTCAAGGTTCCCAGAAAACCTTGAAACTAATATGAGAGGTTCAGTTCACATCAGAAATGTTCACAGATAACTGGCTGCTCTCTTCCCCTTTAGCTTAAAAGAAGCACTCTGAGTCTTGTTAGCGAGCTTACAAACTAACAAAAAGATTCTTTGTTGGTATGATAAGCATCTTAATTTGGTTGTTTGAGTGTGCTAACAAATAACAATTATTATTATTACAAAAATAATAAATAAATTATGTCAATAGTTCTGAAACAAGTTAAGATAAATGGAAATAACGAGTACTATAAGGCTGGGCGGTAAAAGGACAACGCTATGTATCGCGATAGACATGTGCTCGATATCAAGAAAATGTGTTAGATATGACGTTTCGATAGAATGCATTTTTATCTCCGCTTTAACTCTTTGGTTGCATGAGCAAAGACACTCCTCTTCTGGTGCCTAGCAACGTGGGTGGAGTGACAACTAAGAGCCAGTCACATAACAGCATGAATTATGCAAGACCGTGGTCCCCACCAAGGCTGGTAATACCACCAATTTGTTTTACCGTCTTAGCCGCGCTCATCCTTTGGAGCACCGCGGCATCAAACAACCACGACCAGCGAAAACAGCAGACCATCATGAACTGGTACTCGACATCAGTGCCTCACGGCAAATTGTCTTAATGCTCGAATACCTCCCAGATGACCATACTGGAGAAGTCATTGCAGAGAGGGTTGAAGGAGGTACTGCTGTCCTGGAGTCTAATAGAGCATAAAATGGTGTGCATCGCCACAGACAGTGGGGCAAATGCGGGAGGGCGTGCGCTCACGTCAAAATCGCACGGGGCCCCCTCTGTCCTTTTTGCGTAGGGCGAAACGAGCGTCAGACAGAATCATTTTTCAAAATAAAAGGTATTTTGAAATAAAATATCATCCAGAATCAGAATCAGAGACAGAAATAATTTGTTATTTCTTGTGCGGCCCGGTACCAACTATCCATGGACCGGTACCGGTCCGCGGCCCGGGGGTTGGGGACCGCCATCTTATGTGAAACCTGCGCTCCACCAACTTGCAGCAGGAAAGTGAGGGGGACACTCGGCTCACGAATGAGATGAAGGCAAAAATAATGGCCTATCTGGATGAGACTGACACTGATGACCTCCTTGACATGGCTACCTTGACGGACCCCAGGTTCAAAGTCCGGTACATCAAACCAGAGAAGGTAGGGGCCATTAAAATGAGAGCGGTGTCTGAAGTAGTGAATGAAGGCCATGGCCAGTCACAGGGAGAGCCATCTGAGGAAGCAGCAGATCAAGGTGCCGAAGGCGGAGCTGCAGCTGCCGCTGCACCATCTCCACCAGAAGCAATGCAGGTCATTGGGGAGCTTCTTCAAAAAGCAGAGTCAAGAGAGTGAGCCGGAGAGGTACCTGAGTTTCCCTGATGCAGACAGTGAGTCAGAACCCCTGGACTGGTGCAGGGAGGCTCAACGAGCACAACTTCCCCACATTGTCTCAGCTGGCGAAAAAGTACTTGCGCCTCCCTGCCACCAGCACGCCTTCAGAGAGGATCTTTACCACAGGGGGTAAAAATTGCTGCATGCACCAGGGCAGCTTTAAAACCAGAAAAGGTCAACCAGCTGGTGTTCCTAGCACAAAATCTTTAGTCAAAGTATGCTAGAATGGTCAGATGTTACAGACGTAAAGCCTTGGTCTACTTCGGCCTACTTCCTCTGTGTTTACCACACTCTCCATATTTTTATTTTATTAAACCTTGAGTGAAAATAGTCCAGATGTAAAGTTTAAGTCTACCTCAATTTTGCTTTAATTTCTTGTTCGTAAAGCACTGGACATTTTTATGTTATTTTATTACATGTTGTTCACCAGAGGGTGACCTTTTTCGCACTAAAAATATATACATGACAGTTCTCGGATATAAGGATTCGCTATGTTTACATTTAACACTTTGCACATGTTTTTCTAACGCTTTGTTACCCTTTGCACTTTATTCTTAACGTTTGTTCAGTTAAGTTTTCATTGAATACACGTGTGTTTGAAATTCCTTTTCCTTGAATATTTGTTGCCTAGGCAGGTTTGAAATAAAAATGTCTAAATAATGTATTTTTTCCTCTCGGTCCTTATTTTAAATAGGTCATGTAATGTTTCAATAATTATCGATGTCGACCAACATGAGGCAGTTATTTATATTTCTCACAAACGCGCTTAATGTGAAATCTACCTCAACAAGAGTTCAGATGCTCAAGACACAACCACTACTCCATGTCCCTGCATTACTTGTCACTTGGTAGCAATATCTCAATTTGGGGGCTGCACAGGCTACAGAGGTTGTATCAGCCGTTGGTAAAAGGGATAGAGTAGTTGTCCTCACCTTAAAAAGGTTGTCGGTTAGTAGTAGTTCTGTATGCACTGAAAATAGAAGTGGCTTATTGCTACTTTTATCCAAGGTGTTTCGTCCAGTGCACACAGATATGAAATTTTGTTTCACTTTTTGCATCGTGAATGTCATGGAAACCACCCCAACCACTATAATCTCCTGCTCAGATTTTCTGTTGTTTTTTTTAAATTGTACATATTTTCAATGTGGCACGTAAACAGTTGTTTCTGCCAGCTTGTAAATGAGTGTAAGTTCCTTTGAGTGAGTGCATCTTAAATATTGTGCACACTAAATATTCCTAATATTATATTGGATAAACTATTAATATGTGTGTGTGTGTGTACAGTATATATATATATATATATATATATATATATATATATATATATATATATATATATATATATACGTACATACACACACACACACTGTGTGTATCGCCTGTCTTCATTCATTCAGTGATGTAGAAGACCCCCCCCACCTCCTGGGCCCTTTTCTACTCTGCCTCCCTCTGACATTTTGTCTTCTTCAAACAGGTCATCCCTCTATCCCTCTTCCTCTTAGAGGATTAAGGCAATCGGGACATCAGGAGCCACTGAACACCTCTGCCTAAGGCCCCATCCATGGGGACCAATTGGGGTCATGTGAAACGTAGTATTGTAATAATACTAAGTCTAATACTACTACTAAAAAAAAAAAATAATAATAATAATAATAATAAGAAATGGCTAATGTAATTTTATCTGATTAATAATGATAATATTATCATTAAGATTCATATGAATTGTTAATACATGTCATGTATTTCACCAAAAATGTTGAGGTTGCCAGGTTCCTTGAAGTTTAACATATTTGGCATACCATTTTAAAATCAGAGTGTTATTATAATATTTATATATTTCACCTTTTTTTTTACTTAAGGAATGAGTAACAATAATCTTCGTCTAAGCAAGGCCACAAAGAATGCAGAACGTGTGATGTGTCCTCTGAAAATCGACAAATGAAGGTTACATTTGGAGGCTGCGTTTGGAGGATCTTTTGCATTGTGTCAGGCCTTGCTGCAGCGCTGTGACACCAGCCTGCCTTCAAATGTGCACTTGTAACTTCAACTTCAACTTTTATTTGTTTTAAGTGCCATATCATAACAGCTGTTATCTCAGAGCACTTTACAAGCAGAGCAACAATGTGTACATAGTGAAAAAAAACCCCCTGTCCTTAGACCCTCGCAAAGGCTGAGGAACAACTCCCAAGAAAAACCCTGAGAGGGAAAAAAGGGGAGAAACCTCAGGGTGAGAGACAGAGGAGGGGATCCTCACCCAGGACGGACAGGCGGGCACAAACAAAACATTATTGATGGCTAACAGTTCAGGATATAAATTAATGAATTGAAGTAGTAGCAGGCAGGAGGAACCGCGGTGAGATGAGCCGGGTAGAGGTGGTCCTGGATCCAGCTCAGTGTTGATGGAAGTCGGGAGGGAAAATAAAAATACTTGTAGGATGCAGTCTGTGGCCTGAACCACATTTGGTACTTCTACATTAAGTCCACCACTGCAGCAGCATCTCATCAATCTCACTCCTGCCACCTAGGCTGCTTTTCATCATTGCCAGTCAGCCACAGTACATATACCCCAGTTCCTCCCTCAGCCATGGACAAGTGGGCAATTCCTTAAACCTGTCTGTACCTGTTCAGCTACCCAACCTGCTGCCCGTCTGGCAGCTCATCCTCCTGCCTTCCCTCCTCATCCACCAGCCAGCAAGCAACTCTCCTCAGTCTCTTCCCCTTCCTCCCAGGTTTCCCAGAGCTGCTCTTTAGTCCTCTCTTTCTTTTCCTGTCTCTCCTCTTTGTTACTATTCCTGTCAGCACTCCTAGTTCATTTCCTGTCAGCTCTCCCTCAGCTATCCTCTCCACAGATGATCTTACTCACCTCTCTGCTCCATCCCACACCTGTCTGCAGATCACCTGCCATCCCGATCAATAAACACCTCCGTTAATTTGAGGGTTCTGTGCATTGCATTTGGGTCCTTTGAGTCCAATTTGTGTGAAACCAATGATGATCGGTACACTAAAAGCTTGTCTGTAGATTTCGAAGGAGCCTCACTTGTGTCATCAGATTTTCTGAGATCTGAATCTTCCACAATACCAGCCATGTGTCAAAGGGCTCATGTTCTGATACACAACTGCAAATGACCCTCACAAGCACACTAGACGCAACTCTCATGTTGGTGTTGGCAATAGAAATGTAGCTGTTGGCTGTAGTGACAACTGTGACCAGATCTTAGGCATCCGACACCTGTATGTGTGTTTATGTATTAGACTTAGACTTAGACTAAGCTTGTAAGTCAAAATTATCTGCCTAACATTCAGTTGAAACAGCAAAATAATTGAGACGTACAAACTAAATATGACACATTGATAATATTCATGCATGGAGCATGCAACTTCAACTAATTTACATAAGCGCACAAAGACAGTCCGTCAATGACACAAACATGTTTGACTAAGAATGACCCAGAAAGCAGTGATCCCTCAACATTTGCGTTGGTTGGTGCACAGAGCTGCAAAGCGCAAATGGAAATAAAGGGAAAAACATGGTCGTCATGGTTACGGTGTCTAATGCTGCTGTAAGCATGGACTGGATGAAGAGGATGTGTCTGAATCTCTGCCGACGCTGCTTTGTATATGTATGTGTGTTTCCGTTCATTTCAATAGGCTGTGAATGGCAATGAAAAAGGTCCCCGCAGATATGAACTGAACAAGTATCCAGGCAACTAGGGCTGTGATGAAGACTAGACACAGGTGAACCCACACATACACACTCTCTCTCTCACACACACACACACACACACACACACACACAAACATACACACAGAAACACTGCAGGCGATGTGAGACCTGGATCAGACTGACCTACTTCCTTTGTGCCTCCTTCTCCATTACCTCTAACTGCAGCCTATGAACCCTGGAGGACATCTGTGATCCTAAATCACTGCCGGTAATTATGTAACAGCCCTGACGCCACAATGGAGGAAAATTAGGTGAGTGTGTCAAAAACCCACACTCTGCCTGCTGAATTCATGTTGCTCTGGGGGCATTGTTGAGGAAAATGAGTGTGTGATGTTTGGCCTGCGACAGCTTGAACCTGAATCTATTCTCTCGTCTGTCTGTCCGTCCGTCCATCCATTCATCCATCCATCCATTTAATCACAGCGGTGGGTTTGAGCCTGGCAATCAAGGGCCTTTCTATATGGATTTTGTGCAGTTTTCTTTGGATCTTCTGCTTTCCGCAAAAACATGCTTGATTAGTGCCAATTGGAGATTAAAGGGGGAACGTACTATTCGAAATTCACCTTTTCATAGCAGTGTGTATTATATTTGTGTATTTGGAGTATAAGACAACTAACTCGATGTTTAATAAAACTACCCTTGTCACAAAATGTGTCTCTAGTGTGTCTCGCAGTTTTAATAGCCTTGTTATGCAACAAGGCATATCCCTGCCCTCGCTCCCTATCCTTCAGGTTTCAGAGCAAGGATCTGCCATTTCTCGTCCTTGCCTGTGTGCAATAGCTTCACCGCTACAATGTCCACTGCGAAGAATCAATAACTGCTGCTCTCCATTGTTGGATGTAGAGATTGTATGTTTCTCTTGGACTCTGGTTTGGACTGCAGTTTTTTGTCCAGCAGCCGCTTCTCTCTCACACTCAACTGTAACCAATGCCACACTCACGTCTTCTGCCCAGTGGGAAAAGGTCTGGGGCTATGCAAAGATGGTAAGCATTTAAGGGGAAAGCTAAAACCGAGTGTTCCGATCAGGGCTGTCCAACTGGTGTGTAGCAAAGTTGGTTGTGCTCACTTTTCATTTTTTCCAAACCAAGCATGTTACTAGCATTACTTTTAGAAAACACGTCAGACATGAAATGAGCATTAACTGTCAAATGCCATACTATTTAAATTGTGAGTGTGAGTGACTGGTGTGTGTAGGTGTTTGCCCTCCAATAGAGGGTATATCTCATCCAAGGCCCAAACTGTCATGGCATCATCCATTTGTTTGTAAAGGGCCATTTTTGATGCCAGGAGTTAAGCTTACAGGGTGCCAGTCTTTATTCTTTGGAGCCAGAAGAAACCATATTTACACAGACCCACGTATCATACTGGAGAGAATAAACTAGCCGTATAGAGAAGGTAATAAGCAAACTAACTTAACAAACACATGGCTAAACACACTCGATGAATCTGATGAATGTAACTCGTCTGTACCTGTAAGGGTCACCAACCTCAGCCAGACATGTCAGTCAAATAGATACATCACCATTATTCCATTTTTTCATATCTAATATTTAATTCATCATAGTTATTCTCAAAGTGACCACCAGCAACACTCTTGACAATTCATTCACGCATAACAATGAAACTGTCACGAGAAAAAAATGTATTGCAAGTATTTCATGATTGAAAATATATGTTTTTTTGACGACTTCACGTTGGCTTCACTTTGGAGACACTACGTCCACCTTTCACATACAGTCTGTGATCTCAGCCTATGCGGGATAGGACTGAGAGGCTTTCAGCTGAACAAAATTACACGGAATGAATAAACATCATGACCATGATCATCAAAACAAGATGACCTCGACAGAAGTCTGAAAAGATCCAACACTGGATGTGCAGATTGTTTGTTCCAGTATATTTACTCAGACAGAGAACGAAGGGCAAACAGTAAATAACTCTAGACAAGACAAAGCGTCCAAAGTGTTCTCAGGCTGGATCCGGCCTGTGGGGTGGACCAGGATGGCTGTGATCTGGCTGCTACATCACTTGCCTTTGAATGCTGTCTTTAATGCTGTATTGGCGCTTGATTGTCTGGCTAATCTACAGCACAAACACAAGCTTTTAGCTGCTCAAACACAGAGCTACACAGTGATTCAGTGACAGTGAGAAAGAGCCATAGTAGGGTACTGTCAAACTGCAATAACAGAACATTAGCAAGAGTGAATGGCAACCATATGACTGTGCTAATTCCTACTGTTGTATATTGTTGTTGAATAAAGATATATATTAGCTGAAGAAACAGAGATGGATAAAATGAAAAGGATGTCAGCAATTTTGTCCATTGTTCACTTGAACCATATTCTGAAGAGATTTTTGGCACATCTCTGTGGTTTGGATGAATGCTGATACCGATGATGCGAGCTGACAAAGATCGAGAAGTTAAAGCAGCTGGAACTTCTTTACCCTGTAGCCTGAATCCAAGATTACACCAGGACATGAAACACCAATGTGCACATATGATGCAAAATAGTGTGGTGGGTCCCTGCGCATCCACAAGCTAACTGCTTATACATTAGCCAAGAACAATTAACTTAAGGAATGCCCACAAACTTTCCATCCAAAACAAAGCATTTTCCACAATGATAAATAGTCGCTGCATGTCTTTCTGTATGGTACATTTCTTTTAAAGAAAATCTTTCTTTCTAAGATAGAATTTTCTAAGATAAAGTGATATAAACATGTGGGTGCTTCAAAATCAACATGAGGACGAATCCAGATGTTTTTGGAATCCAGTATCAAACATCAATACGCCTGCTTTCAGTCACACATTTGATACTGCGCAGGATCTTTTCCAAAATGAGAAGTTGTCATCCTTAATCCAGAAGCAATGTTCCTGGATGACCAAAACTGCATGGCTTGCTACCCCAACAGTTGGGAACATTTTACCAAACTATAACAGGCTGCTTTGTTACAAATGTAAACTAGTCCTTCAATTAAGGCTTAACTAGTGGTTTCAGCCTCAGCAGTCTGAATTGGGCCATCTCCCCGATCACAGCTTTGCGTTTGTGTGTCCAGTAACTGTTACGTGACACTGGTTTATTTCACTGGTCTTGATTCACCTTTACAGTAAGTGCATCGATGGCACTGCAGGGTGCTGACCCAAACCCCTGCTTTTGCAGGGTTTTGCCTCAACATTCAGTGCAATGCATTGTAGTATTAATAATGATATTATTGTCAGCAGACCTAAGTTGACAATAATAGCTGCAGTCCCCCCCCTCAATGCCAATGTGACGCAACAATAATTATACCTGTAGATCAGCTCGCTCATTATCCTACTCAAACTGGGAAGATCTTAAGCTTAATGTTGAAATGGAAGTCAAAGCTTTGTACATCACCAAAGCTATACCTGCATCTCTCATCTTGGACCTGATATGCAAATAATTCTTCTTCCTGTGACTGAGCAGACAGGCTCAACACCTTGCTTTCATTATTCCTATAACATAAAAGCTGCAGGTGGTAACTCGAGAAGCTTCAGGTGGCACAGCCACCGTAACCCCAACCAAAGGTACCCTGACACAGCTTGACCACGCTTACAGAGCTGTTTGACTTAGCAGCATCCTGCAGCGCGAGTGGAGGGAGGGGGTGGATCGCAGTGTGTGTGAGTAGTGATTGACACTCCAGTTTGGCCGTTTCCTTTCGACATTTTCTTTTCACAAATTACATGTCCCATGCACTGTTGCCTGGGCATAGGGACAGTTTCAGCAAAAATTTACTTTTATACAAGATACCAACTGCAGCTTTAAGTGACCAATGGACAAGAGAGTTGGACATTGAACATAGTCAATGGACACACAGTGGTCTCCTCTTAGTGGTCCAACCTGTAGAAACATGATGTTAATGCAACAAAGCTACGGTTTGAGGAACAATGAATTCTCTTTTTAAACAAACTATAAATTCGGTCTTAAGATTGCACATATGCATTTCACACAGATGAAAACACTGGAAGGAAATCACTGCTTGGTTTGTACTGGCTATCAGAGGGTGTGTGTTAATAGGTAGTGTGCTTGTTTCATGCAGTTCGGGCAGGAGATGAGGAGCGGAGGAGTTGTCAGGGAGGAGAGCGTCGGGCTGTCTGTCGATATCCCGCAGCCACCAATCGTCTCTGATCTTGGCTGACCTCCTTCTCCTGCAGCTGCATCCTCTAGAAGGTCAGCACTGAAACGGGGAAGACAGGAACTCACAGAAGCAGGTTGGCAGGTGGGGTCTGGCTTCGTCTGAAGAAAGTTGCATGCAGGGCAGACACAAAAAGGCGGAGGAGGACATGCAAACCTGCATGCATCGGGCCAGTGACGGGTGAGGTCACTTACAGTCGACCTCCAGGATGGCTCTGACAGTCCTTGCAAGCTCTTTGGCCTCCTGCGCCAATGTAGCTGAAGTCAACGAACTCTTTTTGTAGCGGGGGGCTTGGCTTTGTGACGGCACGCCCACTTTAACATCTCCAGAGCTGCAACAAGAGGGACCAGTCAATCAGTCACGAAAAAATACAACTATGACTCCATGACTCCATTTTGGAGCCATGGTGGAATCATCATTCATCAATGGCAGAGTTATTTTGATCTATGTTTTTCCTAATGTCAGTTAACATTATAGGTGAGACTGTTTCTTTCTTTTGGTCTTTTAATCCCAATATATGTTGAAAATCTCATTATGTGCTTTTGTTCTTTTGCCATGTGAAGCACTCTGAAACTGAAACTTTTGAAGCTTAATCCAGCACACCTCTGCTGACCTCAGACTCGATGACCAGTCATGTGCCTCGGTGATATTAGGCATCAAAGATGAATCACAAATCCCAATTATCCATCCATCAATCCACTGTCTGTTTTACCCGTGTTACACCATATGGAGTCGCCATGGTCTGCTGGTGCCTGTCTCCACCGCTCATAGGGAGAAGGTATGGAATACACCCTGGACGGGTCACCAGTCCATCACAGGGTGGCCTCTATTCAGTCTGACCTAAATAAAATCAGTGTTTTGTCAAACCGTGTTCACTCTTAAGGCACTAGCAAGGCTACTGGTTGAGAGCCTCAAAAGTTGGTTCTTGCCAGAAACAAAAAAATAATCGGTTCTCTCTTGTAAAACTCGATGTCATCAGAAGTGTCTGAATGTAAGCTGTGGAGATGAAAGGAAGGAGGGAGAAGGTGTTTAGAATTTACAGTTTTACAGTTTTCTGAGGTCAGTTTTCCACTGCCTTGTTTACTTCCTCCTTCTATTCCAATCATTGCTGTGTGAAAGCAGCAAGAATTTCATTTCCAGTTGTGTGAAGAGTTGAGCGGGCAGAAGTCACCATGTCACAATGGCTATGTTCACACATAGCCCTGTGCCATTTCTCTCACATGAATCACACTTTCCCTCCTAAATGATTGCTTCCTCTGCCTGAACCTGCGTCTTTATCATAAAGAGGCTCTATAGACTGACACACCCAATGAGGGACAGTGCAGTCATCAAAACCCCTTTAAGTGAGAGTAAACAAGTTCATACGTGTGTTCCCACCTACATTTCCTCTTATGAGTGCCCTAGAAACACAAACACACACACAACCAGGGGTCCTGCAGTTATGAAAGAAGAGTCCAGGTGTCCCACTGACCTGGAGTGGAATAAAAGCAAAACAAGCAGGAGGTATCGTCGCTTGGTGACTTAATAGCATGACCAATTGACCTAATTTTCCCAGTCACGCTTACACAACTGGCCAGAAGGCACCAACATGAGCTCTTGCTGTGATGCCTCAGAAACTGAAGAATCAGTATGTCCAGATGGAAGGAAAAGAATAGACAGATAGAAAAATACACAAACACCTGAATGCAAAGCAACAAGAACAGAAGTGAGAAGAAAAGGGGGTAACAAAGTTTGACAGTAAAGTCGCTAAAAGGATCAAAGAAAGAAAGTGTAGGAACTACTGAAGCTAAAGGATGAAGATGAAGATAAGGGAGCAAAAAAAGTGTTTAGAACCAACGAAAAGAAATGAAAACTAGCAAGGAGGACAAGCTATGGGAAAAAGTAGGTGAAGGAAGCAAAAAGGAGGAAGCTTTGCGGAAGCATACAGAAATGGTGAATCAACAAATTAAGAGCAAACAAGAAGGAAGAAAGGAGGGAAGGAGGAAAGGAGAGAAAGAGGGAAAGGCAATACGGGAAGGAAGAAAAAAGAGAGGGAAATGGCAGCAAAAGAAAAAGACAGCTTCTTCTTCCTCTTCTTCCCCTCCTCTTCCTCTGTCTGACCTCACACCCCCTGCAGGTCAGGTCATTTCATAACATTGCTGCTCGCTGCGGGCAGCCACTAACAGGAACTAACTGCTGTTCTACCTGGACTGAAGAGGGCCAAGCTGGACCACTATGTGTGCCTGTGAATGTGTGTGTGTGTGTGTGTGCTAACTGGGCTAATGGGCTCTGCAGGGTCTCTCATTATATGACTGTAATGATGGTACTGGTATCTGATAATCACACAAGCACAAACACACAAACCTGTGCTTATACACATAAAACACAGTGACTACCGCCCCTGTATCTGCACACATATATCAACCTACATGTCACTACCATATGAAATGCTCTCACAAGCTCTCAGACACAGAACAAACATCCACAGACGATCAAATACCCATTCACATGGACACTCACCACAGCACTAAAGGCAACCAAGTTATCATATCAAACTCACCAAATCTGACACGTTTGCATAGCGGTTGGGTTGCTATCAACACAGCAGGTCAATTTCAATTACAATCTTAACATGACTTTTTCACTTAATATTCTATTACTTATTATATGTGCAATACCAAATCAATGCAATATTGACACCAAACGAATCACCTTATCTCATTGGATTTATCCTTTAATTACTATGTTTAAACAACTTACAGTACAGTTAATTATCTGTTACTTATATTCACTAATTACTTGTACACTATGCACTGTACTTAAGATTATTACATATTTCTTATTACATTACTTATTTTATTACTTATTATTGACATTACTACTCATTAAATGTGTAGTAATGTTGTGTATTATTATATTATTATCATCATTGCTGTATTTATGTTTTTTATGTGTATGTATGTGTTTTTATGTTTGGGTACCTTTTTACAGTTTCTTAATTTTTACTATTCTATTACATTAAATGTGCAATGGGCAAATTCAATGCAATATTGACACAAGATGTTATTACTTACCTTACAGGATTATCTTTTAATTACTTTGTTACATTGTTAATTGTCTATTACTTATTAGTTACTTATTACTGGTTACACTACATTTTTTTACATTACATATTATTTACATATTATTACTTATTTAATTACTTTAATTATCAACCTTTACTACTTATTATATGTGTGTTATTATTAATAATTATATATATATATGTGTGTGTGTATCTGTGTGTGTGTGTGTAATAATAATACTATATAATTATTATAATTGCTATTACTGTTATATGTGTTTTATGCGTGCACTGTGTTTTTCCTATGTATGCTATTTTGACACCTTAATTTCCTCCGGGATAAATAAAGTATCTTTTTTCTGTTTTATTCTCTGGCACGCACCCACAGCATATCTACCTGTAGCTCTTGGTTGGTCCTTGGCTTTCAAGCAGGAACTCTTGAACATTCTACAGAGACAAAAGTAAACAAACATGTAAAATTCATTTGTAGCCCCCCCCACCCATGCAAAAAATATTAATATACACACTAGAACCTGAGGGTTTCACTAACACAAAAACAAAAACAAACCAAAAACAATGAAAGTTATCATCCATTGCTTCACCTCTACAAAACTCAGCAGCTTCCCTGTTGACATCTCGAAACTTTTTTTGGCCGCCTCACTCTTACGCAGTTGACACTCAAGGACAGCAACTTTCTTCTTCAGCTCATCGATTTCCTCCTGTGACGAAACGCACAATGCTGCGATCACGTATATCCAACCTGTGACTGTGATACTGAAGAAGAAGAAGACCGAACCACCGTCGGCTTTGGCTGGCCCGCACCTTATTGGTCGGCGGCACTCGCTCCACCGTCTGCGTCTTCAGCTCTGCAATCTCAGCCTCCAGCAGGTGGATCACCTCCTCATAGTCCATCTCCATACCCCGCGCCTGCTTCTGTGCCGCCTCAGCGAGCTGGATTCGCGTCCGCAGTGCTCGGCTCTCCTCTGCCCCCAGCTTAACGTCCTGCAGAGGGGTAATGAGGTGACGATGGCATTCTTTACCAGTTAAACCAACTGAGAAATCATCTGATATTCAAACATGTGTGTCAGTTAACAGCTCCTCGTCATTCCCCCCTCCGATCCTAGAGCCATGATCGACAGTTCCTTGTCCTGCCCCTTCCTGACTACCCAGGAGTGGTAGAGCATCGGGGGAGTCGTAGAGAGTCATGTACTTTTGACCATAAAGTGCTATGACTCGGTACGATGGTATACAACCAGGTATAAATCTGAGACCAAGAAAGGGTGGGCTGCCCTCTCCACTCTGGGTAGAAGTGCCTCTGGAGTGGAGTAAGCGGAAAAAGGAACAGGAGAGAGACAGGTGGATTGGGACAGCGACTACTGTACTGTTCTGTCTACATTCCAACCCTTGCTTATTGTCATGAACAATGTATAGTGGCCAAAAGAATAAGATCGAGTACAAGTGTTTTCTCCTCCTAGTGGCCGGGCTCAACCTTATAGAGGGTGAAGAGCTTGGACAACTGGAAGGGGCTCGAGGTAGAGCTTCGGCTCCTCTGTATCCACCTGGAAGGAGCCCCAGAGGAAGCACTCACTGTAGAGATTACAGTGTATCTCTCGGCTGAGCTGGGAATGCTTTGGGATCCACCCAGAGGAGTTGGTGGCAATGAGTAAAATATAGAAAGAGATTTGCTCAACTCAACTCAACTCAACTCAACTCAACTCAACTCAACTCAACTCAACTCAACTCAACTCAGATCAGCTCAATTCAACTCAACTCAACTCAACTCAACTCAAATCAACTCAACTCAACTCAACTCAGCTCAGCTCAATTCAACTCAACTTTTATTCATTTAAAGTGCCAGCTCATGTTCATGCTCACAAATGTTGTCTCAAGGCACTTTAGACAAGCAAGCAAGCTATGTATTGACATAGCAACAACCCCTGCACTTATACCCTATTTACCCACAACTAATTTGAAAGGCTGTTGGTTGTTGTTGGATCAGTGATGGGAAATTACGTAATTTGTGTGTTTGGTTGTACTGGAAATGTGATGGGGAAAATAAAGGAAGGAAGAAGGGCAGCCACAGAGAAAGGAATGTTCTTAAGGATGGAGCGACAGACCAGACACAAGGCTTAACTGATACGGGACTGATACACGTCCTGGTTTCATCTCTCTGACCTCCTCATCGAGCTTCCTGCATCGCGTGATGTTATGTAACAGCACGGTGTGAAAAACACGGCAACAAAAGCTGCAGCACTGGAACCGGGAAGCCACCACTCCCAGTGCTGCTGCACACAATGGAAATCGGTAACTTTAACCAACAGCACTCGCTCAGAGGAGGCCGACCCCAAGGGTGCAACCAAAACACACTGAGGAATGCTTCAGCATTTTTCATTACTGCTTCTAGCCTGAGCAAGAACCAGGATGATACAGTCTGCTGCTGTTATTTATGTGAGGGCTCCAGTTTTGGAGCAAAGAGAAAACTTTGGGATGAAACAACAATTATTCAGTGTTTGTGTGAGACCATAGCTATCTTCCAGACTCTCCCCTCATCTTGGTCCAATGTCTTCCACAGAAACCTCAGTCAGTTAGTCAGCTGAAGGGACTTACAATACACTATGAAAAAACACAAATTTACCAGTTGCAACATTTCTGTTACAACCCTCTTTGTTTTCTCCTTGTATGATTTTCAGCTATCCCTAGTGTGTCAGACAAGAGTCTCGTTGGTCACGGATTGTTGGTGTTAGAGAGAGAGAGAGAGAGAGAGAGAGAGAGAGAGAGAGAGAGAGAGAGAGAGAGAGAGAGAGAGAGAGCTTCTGGGGTAACTAACCACAACTAAACCAGCTTTTGATTGATTACAGTTGAGTATGCTCTCCCGCACCTTCTGAACATACAATCAGTATGTAATGTCTCTATAGCAAGCCTCAAGAAAGCACTACATGGTGTTGGAGAGGGAAAATGCAACAGAAACATCTTCACTACTTGAGGGATAATGAGGGGATGCAGGCACTCAAAGACAGTTCCGAGTCACAGACACACAGACATACACATGCACACACAGAGACAGAGGGGATTTAAGTATGCCTGTACTGACTCATTAAATATGCATAGGTTGAAGAGCATGCTCAGCTGGAGAGTCTGACTCGCAATGTCTGTCGTCTGAGAGATCATGGATCACAGACAGACAAATCTGAACGAACACATTTCTTCACCCTGACCGTCAGTGGAGGTGACACCTGACAACTGAACTTGAAGGTGGACCCTAACATTTAATTCTCCAAAATTCGACTCTGTGCTCCACAACATGCTCTGCAGTTTGACGGGACATCAAGGATCAGGTGAGATACAGATTTGACCTGAGCAGGTAAAAGTCACCCCAAAGGCATAATCCTCATCACATTAAATAAGAGAGAAGAAGAAGGTGAATGAAAATATAAGCCTGAACATAGCGCGTAACCGTTGGTCCTATTTTCGCATCTAAATGCGGCGATCGATCGGTTTACACAACAGACTAGGAGGAAGAGGAGGAGGAACAAGCTGAGACCCTTTAACCATGAATCACAACAAAGAAACAAGAGGAGGAGCAAAGGTTCACACATTGCACCCATCGCCACTGCATCTATCACCACTGCTGTGGGATGCCAAGTAAGACACACATGAATCTTTTTTTTTCTTCTGTTTCCAAGTGTGTGTTGTGTGTGTGTGCATGTGTGTGTGTGTGTTTGTATGTGTGCCAGACAAGGAGAGACAGAGAGTTGAGCTTCTACTGCGGATCTATTTTGAAGGAAACACTCTTTCAAAAGCGCACACACACGCACGCACACACACACACACACACACTCACACTCATACACACATTCACTGCTAAACGTAAGTCAAACTGCACACACTTAACACCAACACTACGAATGATGTTTTTGATTGCATTGTGGACCATTAGTAAAAGTGTGTTTGACCGTTACTTGGTGCACGGGTTGAAGGCTCAGACCTGTCGCAGGTGAGACTCACTTGTTTGACTTTGCTGAGCTCCTCTTCCATCTGATGGTGAACCCTCTGAGACTCCACCAGCTGCTCCTGATTAAAACCAGCGACAGCGATCAACAGAAAGAACACAGAACCAGCACACACATCAGCACACGGTCACCTTACGTAAACCAGAAGTGGACTGCTACAGGGAAACAGGAAGGCCGCAGCTACGGGTAAGTTACCTGCAGCCTCTTGATCTCCCTCAATGCTTCGATGTGCTCCTTCCTCAGTCGCTCCATTTCCTCCAGGTCATCAGAGTCTGACAGTGATGTCTGCACATTTATGTGCACACACACACACACACACACACACACACACACACACACACACACACATTTGTTTTTAGACAGTAAAATCATAAGAAGTCCAATCAGATGAGTGATCTGTAATGATTATAATAAAACATTTTTTTCTAAAAATGTATAAGATCACATTCATTTAATTACATTCGACTGATACTGCAAAATATTTAGATATTTCATTATCAAAAAAGTTTGAATTATTTATTTCAAATGTGACATTTTGACACACTCATTTGATTTATATTAAATAAAAAGCCCTTGGCATGACCACATTTATGAAACAGATTTTCATTTGAGCTTTGGTTCGGCGATGAGGGTCATCTCACATAGTCGGCAAATCCTAAAACGTTTAGTTCCATGTCCAAAAACCTCAATCTGTCCCTTGTTGCCGCTTTACCGTATCAGAGGAGTTGGTTTCATCTGTTGGGACTATTTTCAGCAAACTATTGATCCACATCTGGTGCTGCGGTGCACTGCGTGCGTGCGTGCGTGCATGCGTACGTGCATGCGTGCACGTGTTCACTCCCTGTGTCCAGCGGATTATCAACACTGTGTGCCTCTTTGGAAATCTATACCCTCTGCGGATTGGATGGTTCACTCATCAACACATCAACCACATTGACTGGTCAGCAGCACGACCACGGGGCTCTGACACCATGCATGTCAAGAACAGTTTTCTCATTACAATATTTCAAAATGTTATTTCATTTTGTGAATGAGCAGCCACCGCAACCTGTTCCAGGCTGGAACAGGTCTGGCATTGGGCTGCAGGAAGCTACTACCTGTGTGACGGTGGGTGACTCCAGCAATCTGTTCAGATCGTCTGACCATAACTTTGACCCGGGCAGAGAGAGGCTTGACTCGTCCAGCTGAGGCTTAAACAGCTCTTTGATGACACTCTCAAACTCTGCACACACAGACATACCAATACACGATGGTAAACACACAAAGACACACTCACACATGTCGTTCTGCAGAGATACGCGCACGTTTTGTTACTCTGACAAATAGATATCATTTTATCCATTACACAGACAACACATAAAACAGTGTTGCACACTGAAACGCACAAAAATACACATTTAAATATCAATAACAACAATAACAGTTTACTTCCAGTACTAAAGTAGCAGTACTCGGCAGTATTTCCATGATGCAGTTTTAGTACATCTCAGTACTTCCTCTACAATGGGGCAGCAACAAGTCTGCAGATGAACAACAAGGTGAGAGAACCGTTGAGCGAAGCAGGTGAAGGATCCTACCTGTGACAGCCACAGTTCCAGCCAGATCAGCACGGAGCCTGGACCTGATTGCCTGCCGCTGAGCCTCACTGGGCTTCAGCCCGAGCAGATCCAGAGCCTGTATGCACACATACGGACAGATCAATACGCACTCATTGTGGCAGAGCAGAGGCACATGGTTTCAGCAGGCAAAGAGCAGTGGAGGCTGGAGGCAGAGTACCAGAGTACCATGATAGCAGAGACCTGTGATAGCAATAGTAGTAGTAGGAATACTCTGAATGAGGGTCTAATCACTTTGATTAGTTGAGGTGTGCATGATTCCATTCTGTTTTAGTTGTTACAGGATGAAATGTTTATACTGTAATGTGGCTCACGACCGACACGCTTATTGAGCAGATGTTCAGTGAGTCATGTGTCATTTAAAGACATGAACATAGAGTTCACGGCAGAAAACGCCTGAAATAGATAGAGCAAACAATATCAGACCTGTTCGAGCTTCTCCAGTCGGAGGCGACATCTGGTGTTGTCTGGGTCTCTGCTTGGCTGAGGGTGTCCACGGGCCTCCTCTGGAGACAATTCAATTTAAATTCATTGAACACAAAGATTAACACAGTGAAATCAGAAACCAATAACATTGGATTTTACTTTTTTTTAACTTTTCTTAACTTTCAACTTTTGTGCTCTAAAAGGATGCTGACACCAAAATGCGGCAGATGCTTTTAGGTGTGAACGCCACTTAGTCTCTCTGGCCAAAGTCAGTTGGAGGTTCAGATATTGAAGAGGTCAACAGTGGAGATTCCCTCTCATTCCCTCACGCAACCTCGTCAGCCGCCATATGTCACGGAAATACGCCACAGGTCTTCATGTGACGTCAATGCGACCGTCTACGGCGCGGCACATATGGAGGAAGGCCTCAGGATCCCTTGCTCACACTGGGAGAAGGTCGGTGCCTCGTGCCATGTCAGCCAATCATGAGCAAGACTTCCTGCACGCCTCACTTCCTCACTCCTCTGACTGGTGGCCAAACACACGCCATCTGTGCCTCACCCTCGCCTCTACTGGCAGCTGAGCTGTGGATAGGAACAGTCTGCTGTTCCAGAAGAATATATTAAGGGAAAACCCGGCCCAGACCTGCATCCCTCCCAACTCCACCCAAGACGGAGCAAGGGAGGATAAAAAACAGTGATGACAAAGAAGGGACAAAGCGGAGGACAGAGAAAGAAGAGGAAGGGGAAAGGCGTGGTTCACACCTACTGTACACGAACAAAGCAGAAGAGTGCTCTCCATTCAGTTAGGACTACATTGTACTAAATTATGCAATATGTTTACACGTCGAAGGGATGGAATGTCATATATTTACAGATCTTCTTACAGAGTTTGGAATCTCTTCATGTTTTGAGAATGCCTCCTTTGTCCATAGTGTGAGCCATTGGACTGTGTTTTGTAGTGCCTCAAGGTAAGACACAGGCACAGGAGAGAAACTAAATCCGACTTAGAGTTAGATAACTGCCTGTGCATAGCATACTTCCATGTCTAGCACACCTGAACCCATTTAAAGATAGTTATCCGTACAGTTAAAGAATAGAAGGGATAGCATAATCAACGGAGGTGATTCGTGTCTTTGCAGTGCCACCGGGTGCCAGAGGAATTAGGGTGACGTACCAGGGGTGGTGTCAGGGACACTGTCGATTTCAGGCTGGGACGAAACCTGCGCCTGCTCTGCTTTGGCTGGAGACATTCGCACCTGTGAAAAATAACATTATTAACACGCTGACACCGGTTTGATGAGAGTGTGTTCATGTTGCGTTCATGTCTTGAGTGATGATCCAGACCGATTTTTGATTCATCAAGCATTGAGGCGACAGTTCATCAAACTAACTGACTAAAAACTGTATTTTAAGCATTTGCTTGCAAATTCTTGCAACTGTACATGTTAATATGTTTTCAAATATTGGAGATGAAGAAGATATCCAAACATCGTCTCAAAAACTGATTTTTTTTACAGCACTTTGAATTTCGCTCTCGTGCAAGCAATTGGAGTCTATGAAAATATGCCACTTTTAAACACAAATGCCAATAAACCGTGTCTTTAAAAAACAGATGACCAACAGCTCCATGGTCTCTAGATGCAAATGGTATACATGTATCTGCTTTTGCATGCTGACAGCTGCTGTCTGTCAGGTGACCGACTGGCTTAGTCCGTTTGTGAGGCTACAGGTGACATTTCCTGACCATTGCAGATATAATTTCCTTTCGTTCCTGCACAAATTATATTGTTTCCCCCTCATCTCTCAGTTGACCCGGGAGAATGTGGCAACAGCAAAAATGATGACGGATCGACGCGCAGGTTTTGTGCGAGCTTACGCAAGCTCTCTGTGATTAATTACATCACCGGATTCTCTGACAGAATCAACTCCAGTAAGACCAGTTCGACCCCTCTGGCTGTCTGCCATGTCTGACCTGGCTCACGTTGACTGTCGGCAGAGTCTCGCAGGCTGGATTTCTGCTGGATGTGATCTTGGTGATCACAGCCGGCTGTGGAGAGGCGACACCCAGCCCTGGGGGCTTCGTTTGGGGCCCGGCCCCACTGCCAGACCCTTGGAGGGAGATGGGGCTATGTGGCCCACTGCTGGAGCTAGATGACGATCTCCGCCGGATAAAGGCAATTTCGACAGTAGGGTCCGGTCTGTAACATGCATGAGAGATTTTGACATGATGGGTAAATATAGAAAAAAATACATGATGAAATCGTGATTATCCATACCTATTTTGAGTCTTTCTTTCACATTTTAGATCTTGTTGTAAGTTGTGATCTTTGTACTTCAATATTTGCCATCCAATTAAGAATATTTACTTATTATCGGTATAAAATCCTGAAATTATGATTTTCAAAAACATTAATGGTAGTAGGTAATATGGTAGATAGCACTGTTGCCTCACAGCAAGAAAGACTTGGGTTTCTGGTATTGATACTCTGGTATTGACCTCGGAGTTTCACACTCATTTACATATCTCTTGATTTTTTTTCTCTTTTGTATCTTGAACAATTGGGCCTCTGTCGCAAAAGCCTGCGAGTGTGTCGACCTGAGTTTGGTGCGTGTCAGGATGGTCTTCGCCTCTTCGTATGTCACTCCGATCAGCGACTCTTTGTTGATGGACACCAGCTGGTCGCCGACTTGCAGCCTGCCATCCTGAACCAGCACACACAGTCAGCGGTTGCATGTTTGTTTCGGTGGCGTCTGGTTTCGAACAAGGTTCGGCGTATTTGATTGATTAGCGAAAGAACTAAATGAATTTACATAGAAGTTTACATATAAATCTGGATGTCATCAGAGTGACAACAGTAGTTTATGTTACGTTACCCGCGTTGCTGGTACCTGCTCTACGGGTGAGGATGCAGATTGCAACCATTTCTATACCCTGCAGTGACTGTGAGCAACACTTGACAGTCGCAGTGTAGAGCCAGACTGAGGTTTGTCCCTCAGGATGTTGTCGACTTTTCTTAAGATATTCCATTTTGTTTCTGCATGTAGATATCTAAATTTATGCGCATATATCTTTATATATATATATAATTCCTATATATACTTAATATATATTGACTTATTTTAATGTAATGTACAGTGTATAATGTATAAAAACAATGTAGAAATAATAATAGTAGAATAGGGTAGAAATGCATGAAGAGTGAGTGGTTTTCTGGTTCAGCTGAACTGATGTATTCGTCCAAACAAGAGTGCAGGGCGGTCCTAGTGGAAGCTGAGCTTGTTTTTATTTCAGATAACTCAGAGTACGGTTTAGCAAATACGCAACTTGAGCATCATCCACACTGACACTGACCTTCTGACAGTCTCCTCCAGGCACTATTTCCTGAATGAACACCATTGGTCCATCTGCACGGTTGGCTCCGCCCTTGATGACAAGCCCCAGGCCTGTTCCCTTGGCAACGCATATCAACTGAATGACACTGTCACTGGGGAGACGAGCAGAGGCCGAGCCGGATTAAAAAAAACACAAAGCCACGCTGCTGCGCGCACTCAATCTCGCCGTGACATAATCAGTGCCTCCTCTTCCTCCCCCTCTTCCTCACTCGCTCCGGCCTTCCTACAGTCCTCTGCGAAGGTGCTGAAAAAGCTTTTCACTATTTTTAGCCGCCGCTGGTGTTTTCATGTGCAGAGATACAGTTTAAGAATTTACGTAACCCCTCAAACGCGGCTTTTCATTGATCTGACCTTCACCTTACAGTTCAGTCTGTTCGCCACATTGTTTTTCAGGATGAGCATGTGATGGACATGAACTGTAAGATGGAGATGTACAAAAAAAAAGACAATGTTTTACTGAAAGACGACTACATCGCTCAACAATTTGGTTGTTTCGCCTCATGTTCATTGACCTGATAGAGATGAGCAGGAAGCTGCTGCTACATACCTGAAGGCGTGTGTGGCCGCGTGGACACTGTAGGTTGGGTTGGCAGGATAAGGGGGAGGATGAGTGTAGGCAGTGACCCCCTCTTTAGGACTGAGGAGCTGAGGGCTCTCTGATCTGGAGGAAGAGGAGGAAGAGGCAGTGTCGATCGGCTTCCCTGCAAACAGAAAAAGAAGCAAGCGGAGAGGAGGTGGAGGTGGCGGGAGCAGGTAGAGAGTGGAGGACGATGGGAAGAGGCGGATGAAGAAGAACAGTCAATAGATACAAAAATACAATTCATATAGACACATGAAAACAAAACCTGAGACAGAGAAATGCGATACACTGTGAAACCTCCAGAACTTTCAGACAAAGCTCATTTTTAGCAGTTCAGTCTCAGATTCAGTTTTCTGTATCGTGTGTGTGTGTGTGTGTGTGTGTGTGTGTGTGTGTGTGTGTGTGTTTACCTGTGCAGAGCTGAGTTGGAGAGATTCGTCCTGAAGCTGTAATATTATTGGAAACATACTTTTCCATCAGCTCGGCAAACTCTCTCCTGAAGGACACACACACACACAAAGACATAAGACACACAAAGAAAGCTTCAGAATGTCCCCTGCATCGATCAGCATTCATACTAAAGTGTCCAATGCATTCAAAAAGAGAAGAAATTCTCTCATATAACTGATTATTATTAACATCATTGAGTCCCCTAAAGGCTACCTAAAATATCATGTTAGGTTTGATTTTGTTGACTGTTGTGTTTGTGTTTGTGGGTGACATCCCACACTTGCAAACCAAGAGAGTCATTATTTATTTCTTCATGACTAATGAAAGGACAACCACTACTGATGATATTTTTATAGCTGTACCCCACACTCTACGACTATAGCTGCTGTTTTTCTTTCTATCTATCTATCTATCTATCTATCTATCTATCTATCTATCTATCTATCTATCTATCTATCTATCTATCTATCTATCTATCTATCTATCTATCTATCTATCTATCTATCTATCTATCTATCTATCTATCTATCTATCTCTGTCTGTCTGTCTGTCTGTCTGTCTGTCTGTCTGTCTGTCTGTCTGTCTGTCATCTATCTATCTGTCTGTCTGTCTGTCTGTCTGTCTGTCTATCTATCTATCTATCTATCTATCTATCTCCATTCACCCATCCTTCAGGGTTGCCTCCATCAGGGTAAGGGTTGCTTTCATTCAACCCTTAGCATGAATGTTGATTTCTGTGTGTGTCTGTGTGAGAGGAAGATCCACAACTTCTTCATCACATGGAGCCTCCCCTCTTTCTCGAGCCGTCTCCTCTCAGGCCTGCAATCTGTGAGGCTTTGTCTCCCCCTCATGGAAGCAGAGGAAACCTGAGGTCACTGCTCTCTGTCACCGTCACTGGGAGCTGCGACCTCACACAGCCGGAAGTCAGAGATCAACTGTCCATCCTTTACAATACAATACCTATCACTGTTGCAGGGGTGCAGTGCAGATGCCCATGTGGGGTTGACAATCGTGGACATGATGTGTTTCCTCTATTGTGTACCAGGTGGCGCTATGGCATTAGGTGGAGATTTCATAAGAGAATGCGGTGGAGGGGGGGCTACGTTCACATTTGAACATCATAGCGCACTCATGTGCTAATTTCAAGGTATTTAGTTGCTTTCTGTCTGACATATACTGACATCTGCCTAGTAGTCTTGCGTTTTTCCGTGTCAGACCTCCCTGACGGTGTGACAGGGTAAGTCAGGAGATGGAGCCTGTGTTGTGCCAAGGTGCTTATGTTTTGATTATTATACCTGCTTGGTACCCAGTGGTTGCATGAATCTCTTGGAGGCTATCTGCAGTGTACATGAAGAAAAAGCAGGGAATATACACCCGGGACAGGTCTCTGAGCCAATCCCTGGCTCAGACGCAATTAACTTTCACGCTCACGTAGTCTGTCCCACCTACAGGATCATGAGAGTTGACCTTAACGTGCATGCATACAGGTCTTTGGACTACGGGGAACACCAGAGCACCACTCTGACCAGTGATTTGATCAGGAGACTGCACTATTACCAAGTCCACATGTCATTCACAGTTTTTTTTTTCTGACTTTATGTTATACAGCTGCTAGTATACGTAGAGTAACAATTTGATGCCTTGTTCGAATAGTTCGAAGAGACGAAGAGCTTTATCTGCATCTGGAGGGGGAGCTAGCAAGGTCAGCAGACAATTGTCCGATTGTCTGATGAAGCAGACTCACCAACAACTTAGTGGTGCTGCGTGAGAGAAAACAGTACCACTGGGATCATAACCTGGGAGCAGGAATCATCTTTAAAACTCATTTACACAGGAGCGAGCACTCCGTTGCTATTTTCTCATGTCTTTTCCCAGCGATTTCTTAGTCCTATATCTGCTCTCAGGGGATTCATCCAACTGTCAGCGTCTGTGCAGCAGCTTAGCATTGATATAAACCTGCAGCAGCTGAGCTCACACAGCGCCATCATCGAGCTTAGACGCCACGTTTGTTTGTCTGTTTTTATCCTTTGAACCTGTAAGGACACCAAACCAAATCCCCGCTGCATGATTTCATCGGCACGTCCTGGCTGTGACCCGCCACGCGGCTCTGCGGCAGCTGCACGTAATCACCACAATTTGTTTTCAACTGTGAAACAAAACACCGCGGCACTTGAGGTCAGGTTTGGAGGTGAACACCTGATGTGTGGGCTTAATATGCATGCATGCGCGCGCACGCAAACGCACACGCGCGCACACACACACACACACATACACAGACGAAAACACAAGCAGTCATAACAGTTAGGCTGAAATGAAGCAACTCTTTTCTTTGCCAGAGCTGAGATGATGAAGGACACGAGATGATGAAACGGTTAATGCCAGAAGGAAACAGGCAAAAGTTAAAAAGTTAAAGCAAAAAGATCGTATTCTGTATTCATCATTGACAGCTGTTTGGCAGGTTGCCTGCCAACTTGCGCAGGGTCCTGAGCAATGATTAGTCAGGGGCATACATGTCCTGTAGTGTGGTCTTCTGATCAAGACAATGTTTCTCTAATGTCTAACATTGTCCGAACAACAAAAAATCATATTATCTGAACCAGGCATCACATGCACTAAAGATTATATCAAATCAGATCACATTTTTCCAACAACACATAAAACCTCCACAGTCCACGAATGCAGGGGTCCCCAACACCTGGGCAGTGAAAAAGTATCGTCTCATTTGGTCATTCGACCTTCCTACCTACCTATGCCTGCAAACTCATGAGGGTTAAAAAGGTGACAGACTAATCGTGACACCTAGCCTGGATCACGGGGCCCTACGCACTGTGCATGTTCTGCGTATAGGATAAGGTGACCACATTTTGAGCTCCAAAATCGGGGACACCTCGCCTGGGGAGGGTGGGTGCTCACTGATGGACTACTCATGCTCCTTTAATAAAACTGTTAGTTTAGTTTGTAAATAGTTTACTATAGTTTACAATTGTGGTCAAAAACACATGAAGCTCAATGCTGATACTGTTATGTGAACTGGAATGTGAAATTGTGAAATTGCATGATAAAAATAACATACCAGTTTAAGTATGGTCAAGACAAACTAACCCACTTCCTTTGTAACCCCCCCCCACACACACACACACACACACATTTCAAGCCTAGGCCCCGTCCACTGAACAGATATGGACAAGATAATTCATATGGTTGGGGCCCCAAACACAGAGCATGCAAGCAAGTGCATCTGTTCCCCCAACACTCTATCTCCAGTCTGTAAAGGTACAATCTTATATTGAACCAGTCTGTGATGCTATAAAGGCTGGGGACCACTGCACTAATTACCGCGGTTGTCATCTTTCCAACTTAAAGAATCAAAAACAGAATAAATGATAGATTGAGAAACGAGTCAACTGCTTTCAGAGCTCAGACCAGTAGCTGAGATGAGTTCACAAGTTCAGACCATTTCATCTGTGACAGTTAGGACTGGCACAAAATCGTGTAATAAAACATGCGCAAAAGAAAAGATTGCCCAGCAGGATATCACTATCTCATAACTGTGAGGCTAGATTCACAAGCAGTCACTGATCAACAGTGTGCTCGGAGGAGCCCAGGAGCCGCTCAGTGACCTCACAACACAGATCTGATCCCAGGCAGCAGACCGGGATCAGATCTCCGAGGCCACGGCGCTGCTGATCGGCTGATCCTGGACCAGAAGCGACGCGTCCTTATTGTGTCACTGTGAGTTTGTCCTGACACGACAGCTGATGCTGGAAAGCACCATAGGACAGCAGAGTGCCAGGTCAGTTCACCTCCTGCTGGCGAACACCGCCTGTCACACACACACACACACACACACACACACACACACACACACACACACACACACACACACACACACACACACACACACACACACGCCATCAGCATTCAGATCCAGCTCCTGAGAGAACACAAGATTTGCTGGAGAATTTCCTTATTTTTGGGCTGATTTGAGGTGCTTGAAGTCACTCCAACCACCTTTCACACAGGCGTGATTGAAACGTGTAATGTGGGTATGTGAGAGCAATCGCTCTCAATTCATTATGTGAGGTTTGACTGCAGCAGCTTTCAGTGATAATTTACACGATTTGGTCATTCATTCAATCAGAGGGAAAACACAAAAGTTGGCCAGCGGGATCCCTGAGGCGGCTGACGAGCGCCGGCCGTCAAAAGTGATGTGCAGCTTCAGCGGTGAGGGAGCCGGGGAGAGACCCATTCATGGGTAGGGCTCGGCGAGACCACGGAGCAAAACTATTAGTTGACATCTCAGGGGAGGGAGCATGAAACCTCACTTCCACTGCCACCATGGGCGTCCAGTCAGGCTCCACTCCGCCACGGCAGCACGGCCGACCCATATCCATTCAAGACGTCATGTTTGTTCTTACACGCCTTGCAGCTCTGCCCCGGAGCTGACACGCAGAGCATCTATTGTTGGAGGATGCCGGAGCACAGCGCAGCAAGTCAGATCGCATGATTATGTGCGAATTTGCGAGATCGAGTGGGCGTCCCTGACCCCCAAAGTGGGGCCCCTCGCAAAAAAAAAGACAAAAGGGGCCCTGTGCAATTTCGTCACGAGGGGCGCGTGTGCGTGTGTCTGTGAACTGGAAGCGCGACAGCTTCCCTCACCTGGACTCGTCGTCCCTGGCAACAAGCAGCGACATGTGATTAGACAGTGAGGCAGTCCTCAGGATCTCCACCGCCCTGCCGAGAGGCAGAGAGGGAAGTTATATCATCAGCGCGAACCACTACGCAAACAAAGAGAAGCAACTGAGACAAACAGCGCAGAAACGAGTGTGTTCCACGGAGCAACTTGAACGCTAATGACTAGAGCGACAAGGAGAAATCACAGACAACACAAAGCCCTCGCCCCCCACCACACACACACATTGCACGCCAAGCTCACCTCTCATTGGTCACTCCTATCAGACTGATGTTATTGACATCCAAAATCAGGTCACCTGACTTAAGCCGACCTGAAACAGACAGACGGACAGACAGTCAAACGCACACAAACACACACGGACGCCCACACGCGGTGACGTGGGAGGGCGACTATGCCCGGAGCAGCTGTATTTTTTTGAAGGTCCAGGAGAACACACACACCGTCCTGAGCTGCCAGACCCCCGCCCACCACACGCTTGACATAGATGCCAAATTCCTCTCCTGTCAGTTCGCGGTACCCTCCGATTATCTTCACACCTTGACAAACACACACACAGACAAAGCACTGTTAGTCACTGATGATCGGGGCGGCTCACACAGGTAGTATCGAAGAGGCTGGGGGCAGGCGGAGGCTTCTCACCCAGTCCCTTCCTGCAATCGCCGAACTCCAGTCTCTGTACGGCTCGGCTGACGCCATGCGGACCCATGATTGTCCTGAAAACATGAGAGAACAGAGCAGGTATAACAAAACGACAAGTAGCATCATTCAACTCCCCACCCCCCCCAACCTTTACCCCATTCCCTTTCACTCGCCATATGTGGAGCTGCTGATTTAGAGTTTGTCTTCCTATTACTCAATCTGTCTTTAATATATGTAGGTTATCTGTCTCTTCATAACACTTGCTGTTGATTTATTATATGGTCGATTTGGTTTTAGCACACTGTGGGGAGGGTGGATGAGTAGCGATTGGTGGCTCGCTCCATAAAAGACATCAGCTTCTACCAGCTACTAACCCTTTTGGAGGACATCTAAACAAGGTTTTAAAATAGCAATCTTACCAATCTCACTAAGACAATTCCCCATCACATATCATCCCCATGTTATTTTAGCAACAACTGCTTTTACCCCATGTGAGCTAGAACTGCACCAGCAGAGCCCTGCAACACAAATTGGTATAAAGCAGGTAAGATAATCGGATGGATGGATAAAATGGATGGATGGATGGATGGATGGATGGATGGATGGATGGATGGATGGATGGATGGATGGATGGATGGATGGATGGATGGTTGGACGGTTGGATGAATCAGTCCAGTGTGATGAAGTAGTATTTAAAACCCATTCCTTGAAGAATGAGGCAAACTACGGTAAAAACAAAAACTACTGAAGGGAGCAAAACCGAGGCCACCAACAGGCATGAGTCTTCGTACTCAAGCTCAAACCTGTGGCCTTCGGGTCACAAATCCAAACGTTAGTTGGAAGACTTGGCTGCTCAACTGGCTGCTCAGGGTACATCACCTCCGAAAGAGGCAAAGGCAGCCTACCTAATTGCTCTCTCAGACTACACTCAGCGATTAGGCAATCGCACAGCACAATTACCTGACATGGCATGGCTGGAGTAGCCGTACTTCGTCACACGTGCGCACAAGCATGCTCGTGTACATAACCACAACGGCAACGGCAATGATGGTGGTGGGAAAGGGTTCGCGTTGGCCAGAGGAAGAGGTCGATTGCCGATTACGTACTTATTGGCAGTCATGTTGCCGTTCTTTGCTCTCCATCGCGCCGCTTAACCGCGTACGGACAGCAGTCGCTTCATAACAACGCCGAGGGCCGCGTGTGCATCAGTGTGACGACGTCTGAACAACTGGCTCTGGTGTGCGCACACTCTCTGAGCCTGGCCAGTAAACTGAGGGAGGTACAGTAGTGAGGAGGACCCTTTGTCTGCCAAAGTTACGAGTAATCATGATACATTTTCTGCTTTCATCGTACTCACTTTTTATCAGTTTCTGTAAGTTTCTAGTAATTTTTGTAAGTTTCTTAGTCATTTTTTGTTGGAATAGACAACGGAGTCTTTTTTCGAGATTTAGATTTTCCCTCTTTATTTGCCTTTCCTTCTCTGTATCTAGCTCTCTCTGTATCTCTTTCTGCCTGCCTCTGTTGCAGAAAATAATACAAAGATTTCATATGACATCTCCCCATAGTGGCAACATAATATCCGATCTGTCAATTCTAACATAGCTAAACAATAGCTGTGTAGAACACCCCCCCCACCCCACCTCCACACCCCCCACCACCCCCCGCCCCACACACAGGAGGTCCGCTTTGCTATGTACTGTTCTCTGATTATGTTTCATTTTCGGATTTCATTGGCGTGCACGTTTGTGTGTATGTATGTGTGTGTGTGTGTATGCATGTGTGTGTGTGTCTGCCACAAGGTTCCTCCAAGAAAAGCTTGGCGAGAAGCTTTAGATTAAAGCTGAAGAGAATCCTGAGACTTGGGGGACACAATTCTGCTCCTGCGCTGCGGCTCAGCGCACCGTCACTTCTGGGTGCATCTAATGCTGTCGTTTGTGTGTGTGTGTGTGTGTGTGTGTGTCTGTGAGCGCGCGTGTCCATGTGTGGGTGTGCTTATGCGTGCATATCTGTCACTGGGCTGCTCCGAGCAAAATTTGATTCCCCTCCACGGTTATCCTTCACATTAGAGACTTCATCCTCTCTCCTGGGAGTGGATTTCTCCTCACCACTGCGGGACTCTTCATCGGCGGGTTCATCAATCCGGACTCCGCTCGCGATGGGTCACCAGGGCTGTGCGTCTCTGTTTTCCTGTGCAGCTGATTTTGTTTTGACCCTCGTCAAACAGTGTCTAAAGGTGACTGATTTGACCTCTGCAGAGAATGAATCGACATCCACTCTGACAGAAGTTGATCTTGCAATGTCTCTGCAAAAACATTTCTGAGGTAAACACAACTGGGGGGAAACGGCGCAAAAGACCTTTTTCTACATTTTCACCCACAATCCTCTGTTTTTTTGTTCAGGCTGCGGCCCGACTTTTCAAGTTCTGAGCCAACGTATCTGGGTGTGAGCACACCGGCTACTTCACAATTAAGTTCAGGGACTGAGACCGGCACAGAGCCATGTCTGTCTGAAAAGCCGACAAGAACCTCCCGCCTGCAGGTGGCGACTGAGTCTGCAGCGACGATAAGCCAAACACCAAAGTGTTTTCTTACTCACAGACGCAGCGGAACCTCAAGATACACAGCGGAACCTCAAGATACACAGTGGAACCTCAAGATACAAAATTAATTTGTTCCAGAGGGGCTTTCGTGTCTCGAAAAGATTTATATTATGAAAATACAAAAATTCATGTCCCCACCTTTGGAAAATGCTGTATAAAGTGTAAATATACACCTGCTTTAATATAATAATAAAACATACTGTACAGCTGCTTTTAAGTGTAAAAAGGACCGGGAGGACCGATTTTCTTTTTTGTATTTTTAATTTTTTTTTTCGTTAAATGGGATGGAGATTTCTTCCGAGCCCAATTTGTATTCAGAATTTTTCGTATTTCAGGGCGTTCGCAAGTCGAGGTTCCACTGCATTCAATGTCTTCGTTTATTTAATGTCATTAGAGCTCCACCGCGGACCGACTTCAGACCTGCAGTTACCATGATGCAGCACTATTGCCCAGGCCAGGTCACCAACATTGCAGGTTACGTAACGGATAATGTACAGCAAGGTGAATGGACAAACATCTCAAGGTGAACAGGAAGGTGAGTCCCATCTACAGTATCTGCGCGGGCTTAATTCAAAATGATAACTGATCCACCTTACCACGCGCTGAGCTGAAAAGCAGGTTATCGAAGACAAACTGCTGCTTTCAACTCACAATCCCTGACTCGGAATTCCTCTCACTCTCTGCATCACACATGCTTGATCGTGGCATCCGAAAACATGGCAGACAGTTTTTTAACACCGCACGCACATAAGTAGGGTGCCATTTCCAGACCATCAAAAGGGAGACACTTCAGTGAAGCCAGGGTAAAGCCTAAAAGTTAATATCAGGATTATAACACATTAGAATGTTATAGGCTTATTTACACTCCCATATACACTCTATTTACTACATGTTACAGATGTAGTATGAAATGGGAACAATCTCAAATAGAGGCTAAATGAGGATTGGGCTCAGCCCAGTATAATTAATTTAATCATGTGCTAAAAAATGCCCAAACCTGAAGGACCTCTCAGTATGTTATTTGAATATTGGTTTGTACATTTATTGAATCACTCTGTATCACTGACAGCCAAACGATGCCCTTTTTCTTTTTCTCTTTGAAATAAATCCCTTGGATAAGGAATATGCATTGTTGAATTCAACGCAGCAGTTTTATCAAGTCGTCTTCCTCAAAGTACTTCCTCCGCGACGGCATGAACGGCGGCTGAAGTAGCTTCAAATAGACCTGGGGGTAACACGAGGGAGCAATTAAACTGATCACTTAATACCTGATAATCTGCATTACCTGCTACAGGGATTAACCTCACACAGGGGAACAGCAGCAGGCCATTATAAAGTAGCGCTCACCGGTTTCTCTCATTTGCTTTCCAGAGCCACACTTCGGGGCCCTCCTTCTCCCAGAGAAAGTCTCATTCACGGTTTTTACAGGTTTAATTGTGAATTACAATAAATCAGTGCGCAAACCTCGAATTTATATAATACCAAGATTAAGCACACCTGCAAGACGATCACTTAATCAAGAAACGTATTTGATGAGACTAAATGCACTAATGTTTCTATAATTACACACTTTGTGAGTTCAACAAATTCATCTTCACTGGCGTAAAAGTCTTACGTGGAGTGAAAGGGAAATGAAATATCACCGTAATGTTGAAAAGCTGCGTTTGTCCTGAATGAATGCAAGAAAAACGGACAGATAACAAATGAGGCAAGTTAAATCATGATTGGTCTGTCTGTGGCAGGAGACACGTCACTTAGCATGCACCCATTATGACAGAGCCATTTGAAGATCACATGCCACAGAGTGTGTGATTAAAACATGGGATCAGTTGGGATCAATGTACGGCTCCCACACTCCCCGCTCCATGTTTGGTCTCGACTTGCCAGTCTGGCATTTTAGTGGCTGAGTGCTCCACCTGCACCACATCCAGAGTTTCTGAACCCTGGAAAAACTGGTGACGGTCATTCAGCAGTTTGCCGAGGTTTAAAGACCAAAATGCCATGCTAAGGAGTTCTTTTTTTAAAAATTCTAAGCTAAAAATAAAAAGGGTGGTTGACGAAGAGCACGTTGCCTATCAAAAACAAATGAGAAAAGATGAGATGTGGTGTCGGTGAATGGGTTTCACGTTAACTGGGATCTTCAGGAACCCTAATGATTTCAACACCTTATGGCCTCTTGAAGAACCTTTTCACCCATGTGACCCTTTCAAGATGTAATCAGCAGCACATCTTTAACTTACTTGCAACCCAAGGGTTGTATATTCAAATACATCCGTATCTAGTGGCCTGAAGCAAGGCACCTCACACCAATTGCTCCGTAGCAATTCCTGTAAAAAAGTGTTCCTCCATTGCAATCAAATTAGTTAATGCCACATGATACAGCCCAAATTCTTATGCATAAAACTGCTGTGTGTCAGTGTGAGGAACAAGAGCATGCCATTTAGGAGATGTGTGTAACCTGAATATATGGACTCATATATGGATCATATTGAATGAACTGAGTGCCTCCATTGCAGGCCGTGTCCTTAGAGCATACGTTTGATAAACAGCAAGCAAATAAAAATGAAGTAATACAGTAAATACACCGTGCTGATGTAAGCCGTGTTGCATCAGCGGCAGCGGCGCAGATAGTTTTCTGACAAAGCTGTCAGCAGAGAGGTTTTTTCTCCCGAAGTGAGGGGGACGGATCGAAGTGCATCCGAATCTGGGTGGGGCGAATCCCACCCGTCCCACCCCCTATGTGCGCCCCCGATCGGCAGTACTTTGACTTTATGTTATGATGCCGATGCACGCGTGCCTTCATCGCAGCGCCGATGACGAATGCGAGGTGATAAGGAGGAAATTCCTAATGACCTCGAGCGAAGTTGCATAACTACTTGGCAATACATTTACTTATTATACAGATTCCGGAGATTCATATGTGGACCTGCTCTGAATCGCCATCAGATGGCAGGATGAAAATCACGAGGTTGAAAGCATGATTGTAAACAAAGCAGTTAAAATTGGTACAGTTGTAAATGACCAGTTATTTGATGACCAATTTCACTTTTTCGATCAAATCAAAAATTATGACTGGTGACGGGGTCGATCAATTTCGACCAATTAATAAACGTTTCTCCCTCGATTGAGTTCAACTGAACGATCGGCTCTGCTCGGAACCGAAGTCGTTTCACTTCCATAAGAGCTGTATGCAACGTTCCCTCGACACCGAGCCCTTGATGTGCGAACCATGTGCAGCGTGACACGCATCGACCGCCTCGTCCGCGCTGCTGCCGGAGCCGCTACAACTGCCGCAACTGCCTGTGTTGACAAGCTGCTATCCCATACGCGGGCCAGAAGTGCGCACACGCGTGCGGATTCGGGCGTCCGAGGCGTTCGTGCACCGAGACCGGTCTGCAAACCTGCAGCCGCCAACCTGAGCCACATGAGATGGGCAGAGGGAGAGAGAGACGAGGAGGAGGCGCGAAAACAAGCTTCGAAGTTCCTGGAGCAGCAGAGATTTTCAGAAACAATTATGAAGAAAAGAAAAAGGGAGAAGGGAGGACGCGGGGAAGGACGCATGGTGGTAGAGGGGTGGGGGGGCGGGAGTAGGCTTTATCTTACCAGTAGAGCAGAGACAGCCCATCGAGTCGCTCCGCGTCCTGGGGAAGCAATGGCATCGCACGACGCACCCGGGCACAAAAAAACCACACGCAAACACGCGGACGGACTCAGTGTTGCGCCACCGTGAGACCGCGGTGGGAGGCGCAGGCGGAGGCGGAGGTTCAAACCAGGTCGGCGTGCGAGACGGCAACGGAGGGAAAGGATGGAAATCTGCCTAGACACAGAGACTCATGCTTACCTTTACACACTAATCCATGCTGCTACCCGCCCCCCCCCCCCCCCTCTCTCTCTCTCTCTCTCTCTCTCTCAACCTCTCCCTCTCTCCGTCTGCCTGTCTGTCTGTCTCTGTCTGCTCAGACACACACGCGAAAAGACAACAACAAAGACAACAACAAGGGGCTGATTTTATTTTTAGATGCTGTGATTGAAATTCAAATTTGAGGACAGAGCGCCAAACTGCCAAGGGTCTGTGGGGTCAGAGCACATATCCAGTCACATATCTATTACTTAGAGTGGCATTTTTACATGAGAAAAAAAAACTGCAGAGGTTTTTGTTCCAGCCCAAACAAAAACACACCAGACTTTGCCTATTTAATTAACCGATCTCAATCCTAAGAGAGTTAATTGGACAAACTGAGCTCTCGGTTTGTTGGAACTCAAACCTGCAGCCACATGGCCTTTCATAGGATGTGCCACTTGCACAATGTTGTGTGTCAGTACTACACTTAACACTTGACAAACTGTCTGAGTGCAAGGAATTCTAATAGCAGGATGTAAATAAGCATCCTTTTTCACTTTTTCACTTAAATCGCCAAAGGTGAATCCTGATGAGGCTGAGTCAATCCCTGCTGAACCCCCCCCCCACCCCCCAAAAAGAAAAAACATTGCTTATCACAGGGATTGCTGTCCATAACCTTGCCATGTTTATTGCATGAACAGTGCAATAAAGGGACTACATATAAGAATGTAGAATGTAGTTCAGCACATTTTTATATGTAGTCCCTTTATTGCATAGTTCATGCTGAACTACAATTCTTGGACAAAGGGGGAACCCTTTGTCGATGAACATCATGTGTTAGACAAGTTGTTGGACTCCACCTTTAAAGGTAAATCCTTAGTGGCCAAACCTCCTGCCGCACCTGGTACTCAAGTGCAGAAGAACAAAGCTCTACGAGCCCTCCGCCAGACCCTCTGACATTGATAAAAGTCTGCACTGATGGACAAACTATCTTTCTCCTGGACCTCAAACAGAGGTGGTTGGAAACCATGGAAAGAGGGAGAAAATGGGAAGTTACCCAATACTAGCCAGTCCAAGTGAGAAGACCAAGAAGACTAATCCTGAGATGACCAACGCCACAAGGTCTTCTCAAGAGACCTTTTTTATGTTGTAATTTGACACCACATTGTGAACCCGCAGACGGGAGTACACAAGAGCTCCTTGAATAAGCTGCAGAACTGGGCCAGGAGTACTAATAAAGTGCTGAAAAGCAAGCTGTTGTGTCATATGAGTGGTGTTGGACATGTTGGAGACCCACCGGGTGGCAGTGTCTGCCGCAATTGGTGCCCAACACCAGTTTTCCAGCAAACACTGAGGTATGTGAGTACCTGGCACTGGTAGACCAGAAAATGGTGGAGATGACTGATGGCACCCAGCCAAACACACCTGGCTCAAGGCTCTGGTAGGGAGGCAAACTGCCCTCCTGGAGAGGCTGACTGGCTGGGCGAGTGGTTCCAGTGCCATCAGTACCCTCGGCCTGGCTGGGCCCAGGAGGACCAGTTCCTCTCCACCAGGCGGAGCCCCACAAAGCAGCTGTTCGCAGTCATAGAGACGCCACCTCCACATGGCTGCAGCCAGGAGAGACCGAGGGGGAGAGCCACATGCTTGGTCTTGCCGTGGTGGAGCAGCTGGTGGAGGGACTCCCGGCAACCACTTGGTGCGGTAGCAGCGCCCAGGGAGCCTGGTGGTGGCGGTTGCACTGGTGGAGAGCCACCTTGTGGCCCATCTGCCCCAGCAATCACTACCTAAGCACCTTGAGGACAGACGCCCAATTGCGGAGCCGTGCACCCTGCCCAAAGCCAGCTGCCATGAATTGCCGGGGAGGATCTCTGGACCAGGCAGCTGCAAGATGGCGGGAAAAGGGAACTACTAGCGGGGAGCAGCAGGCCAATACCAGAGGCCCCGCCCACCATGTCCACCACACCGCAAAGAGCTCCCTCCCCTCAACCCTGCGCTAACTCTCCTCTCTTACCTCCCTCCCAGGGTCCAGCCACGAGGGGCGCTTCTCCCAACACATCGCTGGTTTCCCCAACGTGGGGGTGGGGCTGCAGGAGGTGCGGCCAACCCGGACACTTCCGGCAAGTGTGACTCTCTGTGGGGCTCGGGCAGGTGGTCTGGGTTTGGGCCCCTCTGACACCCTCCCCTTGTCCGGGAGGAACATGCAGCGCACCAAGTCCCCCAAGTGACTGTTGGGGAGGAGGAGAAGGGGGGGGGGGGGCTATGGGTAGGATTATGGGACCCTTGTGTCTGTTTGCTGTTGGGGGCAGTGCACCAGGCCTGCGGGCCCACTGCCTGCCACTCTTCCGGTTCAGGCGTGTGGTACCCCGGCTGTCCGGCTGGCCTCCCTGCAGGAGTGGTGCTCATGACTGGGCTGGGGACACCTAGACCTGGAGCCCATCAGATTCTGCGGGGCTGTGGGCTCTGCGGTTTCCTGACATCCTGCCTTACTGCCATCTCAGACACGGGCCGGTCGCGACTTCCACCAATGTTGGGGTGTGACGACTTTTCCATTCCTCTCCACTGAAGCCTAGTGACAAACCTCTCACCAGTGCAGTTCTGCATGAAGGTTTGTGCACAGGTGCAGGGACCTCCCATCTGCCTGCTGCACACGTACACAGACAAATACACACATACATACTTGCACACACTTGCACACACACACACAAGATTGTGTCTCACTGCCTCAGCTCACCCAAACCAGTTCTCTACTGCTGTCTATCTCTACCCACCCTGATCGGCAATGTTATGTTGTGGTTATTGTGTTGGGTGTTGTCACTGCTACTGATTGTGGTTCCAACCACTATGTTACAGAGTCGTTGCACCTCATGCTTAGACGTTGCTGCTGAGCTGTTGCTGCAACTGGCGGCAGTGAGAATGGGGATACCAATTTCTGGGGTTCTGACTCTCACTGCTACAGAAGGAACTCGGCTGTTGCACTACGTGGCTGCTGCTGCTCCTGCTTCTGCTGCTTCTGGGCACTTGGTGCTGTGCTGTGCCCTGGTGCCGGGCACAATATCATTACATATTTATAACATAAATGTATTAAAAAATGCTCGGATGATGATTTGAATCAAGACGCGTTTGTGGAAGTGGACACAGAATCCATGCAATAACTTGTCTTTAACCAACAATGAATCAGAGTAAAGCAAAGTAAGTAAGTAAAACAGGCAGAGGGGGAATGTGGGCTTGACCTGGGCCGCCCCAGCCTCTTAGGAGGTGGACCCAGGCCAGCCCAGGGACAGCCAGCACCAGGTGAGCTGATTAGCCTCGGCTGGTGAGCTGAGATGGCCAATCAGCCACCATAAAACCAGTCTGCTGTCTGTGCCTGAGAGGTCAACCCACAGATAGGAGCATGCAAGAGCTCCTTAGATGGAGAAGCTAGAGAACTGTGCCAGGGGTACCAATAAAGTGCTTAAAAGCAAGCTGCTGTCATGTGAGTAGTGTTGGATAGGCTGGAGACCCAAATCAGCTTCAACTTCTAACAGACGTTAACATAACAGACATTATCTCAAGGCATTTTACAAAGTGAGCAACAGTGTGTACATAGTGAACAACATAGTGAACAACATAGTGAGAGACCTTCACCCCGATATTTCACAGAATACATGAGTGGCAAATTACAGCTGCGACGTGGTTGCCACCGCAATTATCTTCCATTAAAATCAATGAGACCTCTCCCACACAAAGTGGCTCAGCTACCCGATGATCCGCTCAGCTGCGGCTTGCTGCTCCCAAGTGTTCTGGAAAGGTAACAGTCTATTTTCTGTGGTCGCCGCTAAAGCTCAACCAATCGGATCACACCAGACTGGAAGTTATCCTCATGGTATCAGAATAAACTTCCGTCAAACTTCAAAATAAAACACAGAAAGCTTGTATAGATTAGATCGATCAGAAACTCTTAAAACTCTCTCCGATAATGTCCCTGAGAGAAATGGTAGAGAAAAAAGTAGAGAAACAAAACCACAAGATAAATCGCTGATAAAGCCAGTGGGGTCAGGGTGAGAGAAAATAATGGAGTAAATAATAATGGAATGATGGAGATAATAATGCTCAATGTACCAGGTGATCCCTGGCAGTCTCAATTTATGACAGCTTACTGTATATAGGATTTAAGGTCTACCTGTAGACTTTGTCAAAAAGGAAGGTTTTGGACCTACTAAAGGAAGAGAGAGTGTCTGCCTCCCGGACTGAAACTGGTAGATGGTTCCACAGGAGAGGGCCTTGGTAGCTGAAGGCTCTGGCTCCAAACCTAGACACAGAGATTCTTGGAAGTAGGCCTGCATTCAGAGAACGAAGTGTCCTAGTGAGGCAATAGGGTTTCATCAGGTCTGAAATATAAGAGGGTGCCAGACCATGAAGACCTATATAGACACGGCGAAGGATTTTGAACTGAATCCTGAATGGTACAGGAAGCCAATGCAAGGAGGCCAGAACAGGAGAGATATGATCTCTCTTTCTAGTTTTAGTCAGGACACAAGCTGCTGTGTTCTGAATGAGCTGCAGAGTTCTCAGGGACCTATTGGAGCTTCCAGCCAGTAAAGCGTTCCAGTAGTCCAGCCTGGAAGTAACAAAGGTATTGATCTTCTGTCTGCTGTGTGAAGTGGGAGTATATGCCTAATTTTAGCAATATTGCAGAGATGGAAGTAGGCAGTCCGTGAGATACATTTTAAGTGGGAACTAAAACACAGGTCTTGGTCAAAGCTAATACCTAGATTCTTTACAGTGGTGCCAGAGGGAGTAGCAAAACTATTTTGTAGTGCTATGACGTCAGATATAGAATCCCCTCAGTGTTCACAGTATCACAGTTTTTTCAGAGTTCAGAAGAAGGAACTTATGGGTCATCCAGTTCTTAATATCATCAAGGCAGGACTGAAAGATAGGACTGGAACCAATCTAAAGCAGTGCCAAGACAAGCACTGAAACAAGACCTTGGTCGGATGAGACTAGCGATTAGCGACTTTAACCAGTGCGGTCTCAGTGCTATGATTCATTCTAAAACTGGATTGGAAGATCTCAAATGAACTATTTTTAGAAAGGTATACAAAGAGCTGGCTGACAATGACTTTCTCTAGGATTTTTGAGATGAAGATGAGATTAGAGATGTGCCTGTAGTTTTCTAAAATTACCAGACGGATTAAAGGGAACACTAAAGGGAACATTAGTTGATAGTCAGCTGATGTAGGTCAATGAGGAAAACTGTAGACAGTGACCTATCAGTATTTCCAGCTGTATCCTGAATAGCTGCAGTAGGGGGTAGATTAATTGCAGTTGATGCTAGGTGGTTGTTAATTGCTTGTCTGATTGTTATAATTTTGTTCTCAAAGCAACTCATAAAGTCACAGCTACTGAGATGCATGGAAATACACTGCTCGGTGGAGTTATGGCTCCACCAAGCAACCTAAGGTTATCCTTATTTTCCTCAATTAGAGAGGTATATTAGCTGGCTCTGGCATCACACAGAGGAATGGCTTCCTTCAAGTTTGCTAAGACAGTCAGTCAAGTGTCTTGTGTATGTACTATTTTTCTCTTGCACGTGACTGGCGAGAAATTTGCCTGGAAAGAAATTCAAAAATGATTGAAGAATGGTCAGATAAGACTGGGTTGGGGGCAGAGATGGTCAGGTGTTTGATTTCGGCACCACAAATTAGAACAAGGTCCAGGGATCATGCACATGCTGACAGAAGCCAATGGATTCAAATATTGAGATGAATGCCGTACTGCTGCTATCTGACTACATCTACCGACTACAACTATTGACTACATCTATATGAATATTGAAGTCCCCAACAATGATGATTTTATCAGTTTTGAGGACTAAGCTTGAGAGAAACTCAGGCAATTCAGATAGGAGTGGCAAAAAGTCTGCCATAGGGATGTTGTCCCAGGGGACTCCAGAGGCAGTGGTGAAGGCACCCACAGGCTTGAAGGATGACATACACAGCTGTAGCAGAAGCAAAGAGTATGGCAAGACTATGGAGAAGGACATTGGAGCGGCACCAAGGGGTTCAGGAAAACCTGGGTGAGGTCACTGTGTTAGTCAAATAGCTCCGCAGAGAGGCTGAAGGTTCCGGAATTCGAGGGGCTGTATGATTGTCATGACTGTCATGACTTTTCACATTTATGCGGAAGTTGGGGACGGCGCAAACCGGGTGGTGGTCACTGTTTAAGGAAGGAGACCAGAGAATGTATGCCAATTACAGGGGCATCAAACTGTTCAGCTTCCCCTGCCCAATCTGAATCTGTGCACATGGATTATGCAACACATCTTGCACATCCTGTTTTATTGCCTGTGTTGCTACAAGTATTTGTAAGATAACTGTCTGACAGCTGTTGACTAGGGTTTAGTAGACAACAACATCCAGCTTTCCTCTTGGGTATGTATGAATCCTAACTCAATACATTCTGGACGTATGGTTTTAATTTAATGCTGTAATAGCTTTTCAAATGAGGAACACTCCGAAGTAAATCGGTGAATAACAATGTCATGTTTGAAATGTGAAAATTAAAGATCATGCTGCTTGATCAAGTTTGGGTTGTCTTTTAGGTTTTTGATGACGAAACTTATTTTGTGTCGCTTCAAGTGCACAAACCAAAGGTTTGATTTGGATTTTTTTTACACATGGGTCATTTTAGAGAGAACCGAAGTGGGTTAAAAAGGGAAGTCCCACATTTCCTAAATGTGAAAACTTGCTCCAGTGTGTTCACAGTATCATTTTCTTTCAGCTTGCATTTCAGACACTTAGAAGTCATTACTGGGGTTGCTTTAGTTACACTTTTTTTTCCTGTTAGTGAATAACAATGTCATATTTGAAATGTCTAACATTAACGATTTGAATTATTATTATTACCTATTTTTTTATTTCAGTCTTTTGTGTTTTGGGTTAAATGTTAATTGTTCTGTGTGGATGTGAAACGCTTCAAGTACCCAAAGCAATGGTTTGATTTGTTTTTTTGTTTTTTTTTACACAGGTCATTTTACAGAAAGATGAGGCGGGTTTAAAACTGAAGCCCCATATTTCCTGAATGTGAAAACTTTCTCTAGTGTGCTCACACAGTTATTTTCTTCTGGCTTGCTCAAACAACTGCTGTTTCTAAGAGGATATTACTTAAACACTGCTCAATCAAATAGAAACTTCGCCGTATATCGACCAAAATGTTGTCAGAGCAAAACTTCACCTATGCATATTCAAACTCAACCCCTGGTGGTGGAACCAGAGGCTGCCCACCAGTAGGGATTCAACTGGAGGGCCACTTGCCCCCAATCCTCGCCATTGACGTCATACTGGGGCTGCTGGGGAACATCACAGCCCTGTGGATCTTCTGCTTCAAACTGAAGGCCTGGAACCCTAACAACCTGTTCCTCTTCAACCTGGTCATTGCTGATTTCCTGGCTCTGGTCAGCCTACCTCTAAGGATAGATGCTTTGCTCAGGGGCTACTGGGTGTTTGGGGACGGCTTGTGCCGAATCAACCTCTTCCTGATGTTTTCCAACCGCTCTGCAAGCATTGCCCTCATGACTGTGGTAGCAATCTATCGCTACTTTAAGGTGAGGGTAATTTGGTTTTTGGTCACTTCAAGCCATGTTGACACATGACATCCATTTCCGTCCTCCAAGTTTTATTCTTGTGAAAGATCCTCAAGGTCTTAGTACCGGATCATACCCACAAGATGAGATGTTTTATAATCTGAATTTTGAAGTTAGTTTTATAATGGCAATGACATTTTTTCAGTTTCGCCAATATAACTGCCAGTTGTGACTGAGCAGGTTGCCCCAGATGTCGCTGTCACATGAAACCAGATCATGACGTGCATATTTATTATTGTACATCAAGTGACTAGTAACTAGTGATAACTGAGGTGCACACAGGAAACACACTGGCATTGAAAATCTTGCAACCTTACCCTTTAAAAAGCCAGACTGTAAAATTACATTTTTCACGTGGACTTTTGTCCAGAGGGTTTATGTCTCTTCTCCTATTTTCTTAGATTCTTTGTCTTACGTTTCAAAATAACACGACCATCCTTTGCTCAGGTGGTGCACTCTCATCACCGCTTCAATCGTATGACCAAGCGCCAGGCCGCCTTTGTATCGGTGGTGGTCTGGTTGCTGGTCATCACGCCGCGGGTCCCCATGCTGGCCTACAACCACATCAAGGGCAGTGGCAACAAGACCCAGTGCTTCTTCTTCACATCTTACAAGGAGGCGCTGCGCGCCATTATCATCCTGGTCAGCATGCACCGCATCCTGACTGTGGTGGAGTTCGTCATCCCACTGGCTATGTTGCTGTTTTGCTCCATCCGCATCTCCCGGTTCCTGAGACAGCGACAGATGGGGAAACCGGAGAAGGTGCGCAAGGCAATGAGAGTATGTGTAGCCATTGTAGCGGTGTTCGTGCTGTGCTTTCTGCCCACCACGGTGACCACCATTGGGGTGTGGGTCACGCGGGACTGCGCCTCCTTCTACGTCTTCACACAGCTCACCATTGTCTCTTTGGGACTGAACTTCCTCAACTCAGCCCTGGACCCCATCATCTACATCTTCTCTAGCAACATGTTCAAGAAGGCCCTTGTCAGCTCCTTGCCCCGTGTCCTTTGCTGCAAAGAGCAACCAGGCGACAGTGAAACATCCACGTCGGGAATTCAGTCAACCACCCAGCAGGAGCTGAAATCTGTGAGCACCGATAGAAATGATGCAGCTATGTGATCAGAGGTGTTGTGCGGTAATGACAATGTTCTGATGAATTTGCTTGCTGCGTTGTGTAAAAATGCTACTGTAGCGTAAATCAATGTAAACTTATAGGTTTCCTCTACCAGTTTTGTATATGCAGGTATGACTGTCACAGTGTTATGACAATGTTTTCTGGTTGTTCTGGTTGTTCTATGCTGTAAGCAAAGAGAGGTAAGGTAGAGGCATTGTAAGAAGCATATTTTGATAAATTCATTCAATTATATTCATCAGTTCTGCTAGAATGTAATATGGCAGGAATATGCAGGAGATGAACGCTTACATTCAAATTAGGGCACACACCACATAACACACATACATGCACAAAGAAACATACAGCTTTCACTCTAACACTCATATTTAGGGGAATTTTAAAGTCTGTAATTGGTCTAATCATGCATGAATTTGAGCACAGGAGGAACCTTGAATACCTCTAGACACACCCAGGGAACAAGAATTTGCAAACTTCCCAAGGCCACAGCCCAGGGCTCAAAACCTGGATCCTCTTGCTGTGGGCCTCAGTGCTACCCATTGTCCAGCAGCTGTACTCTATTATATTATTTTCTGAAATTTCAGGACTTGCATTTTTCAATAGACATATATCCCCCGTCAAAAATGCTCCAAAATTACTGCCACTGTTAAAGTTAATGTTAATAGTCACTCTCAAGTCTTGTAACTGCATCCACATCATGTTTTCAATACCAGATGTAAATAAGGAGAAAAGCTTTTTGTATGCCGCCATTTTTTTAAATCATTTTTTATGCCATTAAAAATTAGTCTCTGTCTGTGATCTGAGTTAAATAAAACCCGAGTAGTATTCATAAAACATGCTCAATGAATATGAATTGTTTCTGGGGCGTTATGTATGATTTTCTTGGCGATAAGGGCTGTGAAAGATCAGTGCTGAGCATAAAAACAGATGAAAAGCAGAACGGTCTTGGTAGGTTGAAAATCCAGAGTTGTTTCAAAATTAAACTGAGAAATACTTCTATTATATGCTCGATGGGCCTAATCCATTATGATCCCAGATAAGGGGCGCTAAGTTGCGTGCCCCTGGTACGATTTTGCGCGCTTGGTTAGCGTGCGTTTTGCGAGTGATCTAAGGGAAATTGTCGTAGTGGCAACAGGTGCAAACAGCAGCATTTAAATGAGGAGGCGTGCTGCCAGCCGCTTGTGTACTTCCATCATGGCGAGGAGGAAACACGAAGGCGCAAGAATAAACATGATTCCCTGGAGTTGGGAGTCCTTGTGGCTGCAGCATTCCACTCAATTACTGTGTGCACTCAAGACAAGACATGACAGACAAATTCAGCGGAATGAGAGTCAAAGTGGCACAGCTAACAGAAAGCTTTTATTCTGGAATGGACAGGCTCATCTTTCCTGCTCCAAGCCAATGTATTTCATACGGTCTTAGTTGGTGGCAAAAGTACATAATATGGTGCTCATTTACAAAGCTGTGCATCCTTACTTAAGGAGTACTCATATCCAAAAGCGGAAAAAAAGAATGATTTCATTGAACAGCTCTTGGTTTAAGGCACAACACATAATATAAATGTAACAAAACTTAAGAAAAGTAGAGTAACATACAAATAAACATAAATGGAAGATAAAAAAATAAGTGTAAAATTCTGGGTAGTAGTGCAAATTAACACTTTTAAAGTGAGCAGTATAAATATAAATATAATACATTGCACTTATTACTGCATGAGTAACTATCAAACATCTGAGTCCAAACATGAGTGTGCATGACGGGTTGGGGTGGTAGATTTCACAGCTCTGTGGAAGAAGCAGTGTCTCTGTCTAATCAAAACAAAGTGCCTCATGGAAGTTTAAGAATCTGTGACAACCCCACCCTCCCTTCTCTTCATCCTTTGTCTTTTCTTGCAGGCTCATTTCAAGTCGATAGGTGGAGCTGCTGAACTGAGGGCAGACACCTGTACAGCCTGGGCCGAGGCTGTTTAGCTGGCCTCTCACTCACATCCTCTCTCTTTCACTCTATAAATAAAATATCAGTTAAAGTTACTAAGTGTGTGGTCTCTCATTTTTGTCTTGCTGGATGGTTGCTCTCTGAAAATTAATAGACAAGATGAAACACTGCATACTGGCGCGCTACAGACAACTTTTGACTGGAATATTAACTTTAACTTCCAATAGTGACGACAACTATGTTCCTCCTTTCCCAGCATCTCCCTTGGCGCACCCAAAGGACGAATTAACGGCAAACTTTCTCAGCAAGACTCTCATCAATAGCGTCCATGATGCCGATAGCCTCCGATAGTAAACTGGACGTAAACAAGCTCTTCTTCCTCACAAAAAGAGGTCTTCCTCGATATCTAACAGGAGGTTGTTCCACAGTGGTACTGCCATGTAGGAAAAGGCCTGCTCACCAACTGTCCTCCTTGACTTTTAGGGCAGCGTGGTGACTGTGTGGGTATGTACACATGAAGTTGTTTAGGAGCAAAGCTACATAACCCCCATCACCTCTCAAAACAAACTGGCGTCCCTGCTAGGACTGTCCAGTAGATGGCAGAGGAGGGTCTTTGTTATATGTTACTAAATCCCCCAGGGTCCCCAATAGCTGCAGAGGAGTTTCCCAATCTCTTCAATCTCTCTTTTTATAAATGGCCTCATAAAGAAATGGCACAAGAATGGAGGGGAAATCCAGCAGGAGCCCTGTGATTGGATACTCGGTACACTTTTGTGTTTACATGCAGATCTGGCTGAAACACCTTTTAGACTAGGTTTGAAAAGTGGTTTGAAACAGGCTGGTTTAGAACACCCCCGTTGCGGTTCACACATGCCCATGTTTAGGCCCATTGTAAATGCTGGCTCGGGGTGCGTTTAAGTGTAAGTTGGCGTCATTGTCCTCTGACTAATGAGCTACTGATTGAAGAGACAGACACCTGACACAAACTCGCACGTGTGTGTGTGTGAGAGAGAGAGAGAGAGAGAGAGTATCCAATATGTGTCTGGCTCTGTTTTTTGGGGGCTTTACTTTGTGTCTCTCTCAGCTCAGTCTCTTCCCATTTCTACGTTCAGTTTTTTTTCTGTTTGTATGAGTTCTCGTTTACGTTGTGTTTATTTTCCAGCACATGGATGCTGTCCATCAAGTTCGATGCCTGTGACAACATCACTAAGTGGGCTTTCACGCCACCGCATGAGGCGGCTCAGAAGGGCTATACCCAGCTTTGCGCCTTCCTATTGGCCCATGGCACTGACCCCAACCTGAGAAACCAGGAGGGATTGTCACTGCTGACCACAGCTGATGATGGACAGTGATGGACAGGTTTCCATCATCTATTCATTTTCCTTCTCGCATTTAAGCTCTCTCTGCCCTTGGCTGTTACATGGACAAAGTCACTGAAAAAACCCCATAAAATAATGCACAGCAGTGTAGCACCCCCGAGTTGACTCTCTCTTTTCTCTTCCCCTCTGCCTGCAGCTCTGCCTGCACCCTTGTGCTGTCACACATCCATATGCACGGACATCTCCACACACTGTTGCCCCTTCGATGTACACCACAGAGTCCATCCAAGACGCTACACGGGGGAAGACCTCAGTCCACGACGCTCTGCAACCGCTCCCCAGTGTGTCTGCAATAGTATCCTTATGTTACATTTTTCCTCAAAAATCAGTCAAATGATTTAATCACGGTCAACAATAATAATAGCTAATAATGATAACTAATAGTAAAATACAACAATAATTTAAATGAATTCCAATAAAATCAATGGCATTCCACTAAATGACACTAGGGGCCGCTTGAAGTTGCAATGTTAACATGAGACTGTAGCTTCAGAAACAACAGGCGAGAGGAGAATTCAGATAAATAACATGAAACAGACTAATGCTATCACAGTTATACATTATAAGGCATACTTTGAAGAGTGAAGAGGGGCACAACGAGTCTCTTGTTCTCAGATGATTGGACATGTAATGTCTCCAGACAAAAGCAATCAGCCTGTTAGTGGCTCTCCACAATCTAGCCTGAGTAGATGTCCTCTTTAGCAATCAGCGGTGTCATTAGTGTATGAAATTACATGTGCCATCTTCAGAGCTATCGCAGATACGCTGAGAAAGAGTTCAGCTTGTAGCTGCTCTGTACCAAAACTCAAGTTATATTTTCCTATGTACGAGATTCAAACCCACATCAATGAGACTGATCACATGACATGAAAGATCTATACCAGAGAGAACTCAGCCTTGAAAGCTTGATCCTCTTGAGGTTGCAGACCCCAAACAGCGACAAAGCCAGAGCTTTAGCATCTGCTGACTCAAACGGGCAAACACTTCATTCATCGGAGGTTTACACATAGATGACTTTTACTGATTTTACACCATATTGGCAGATTTTGTTCCCTGTGTATTATAAGATCTGTCTCGCTTCTTCAGTCATGTGACCTTTCTCTTGCCGGTCTTCAGAGTGTTTTCTGTGCTGGCTATCATGATTCCTGAGAACGTGTTTCAGTTCATAAATACACCCACACAATGGCACTTAAATCAGTATCGGTGAAGTGCAGCGTTGCATGTCCTCTTCTGACTGCCACGTTGCTGCTCGTGCTCTGAAGCTTTTGTTCCATTTGTGGATGCGTGGCCCTAGCCACATGTCAGCCGGGTCAAAGGTCAGGGAACAAATCACAGCACAAGCATGAGTGGCCAGCACACACTCTGCTTTGATCTTGTTGAGAAAAGAGCTGGGAGTGTGTCACAGCTTTTCATTGGCTCTGTTAAGTAGCAGCACATAGATACTGTTGACAGAGTGTCTCTCCCCCTCAGATGTTCATACATGTCACCCTATTGGTGATGGTGGAAAAATTGTAGACAACTGAACAAAGATGAGAAAGCTGAGGACAGGAAGAGGCTGTATTATCAGCAAATATCAGTTTGATTTAGTGACACTAAAACACAAGTTGTAAAATTACAGTTGGATGAGTTGAATGAAAAATATTGCTGTTATTTGTACTTGTGTAAAAGGCACAGTCCATTTTACAGGTAATTGTAAAATTAAATACAAATATAAATCTTCCGCAGTATTGAATGAATGACTTCCCGTATTTCTTCTCCTATTCCGTGTGCATTATCAACACCTAGGGAACACACACCGTTCACTCGCTCACTAACGAGCTGGGGCAATATAGAGTCTCCAATGGACGTTAATGAATGGGAGGGCTGCTTGAGGAAACAGGAGTACATAACAGGGTGTGCTATGAAAGTTTCCAGCCCAGTGCTTCTAAAATAGAATGGGTTAAATGCAAGGAGAGATTTTCGTAGTATTTTGTATCTATGAAAATAAAAATCAACTTAAAGAAAAACCTCTGACTTCAAGGCAACAGCATTGACTTCTCTGTCCCCGTATGGCCTCCACACCACTTGTCATTCCATACTCTGTTTTTTTAAGTGACATACGCAACTCTTTAATGTGGTGTTAAGGTCGTTATCAGAGTCAGTCCGCTTCATTGAAATCTAGTGGAGCAGGCTTTACCTCTGTGGTTTCTGATTGGCTCCAGGTGACTCCAATAAGTCTAATGAGCGCAGAGAGCAGGTGGAGCCGCACTATAAATGCGCAGCAGCAAGTTTCAGATCCCAACATAAACCTCCGAAATGCTGCTGAGGAGAGGTTGCTGCTGCTTTGTGTCAAACATGACCATTGACTTTTCTTTACAGTAAGTTTATGGGTTTGTTTTCACTCGTAGTGACAAGATTGAAAAGAACTGCTCCTGTTCAACCTTAAGATGAAAATGACTTGTCTGCTGTTGTTATCTTCAGGGTGTCTTGGGTCTTTCTGCTGCTGGTTCACAGTACTATATGTCTTCCTGCAGCTAAAGGAGGTGAGCTCATATTTCTCTGTTGTGAGAACAGACTTTAAGCCACAGACTACTCAACGCATAAAGTTGGATTGAATATTAAATCGATGACCGAGTCCACTTTAAAGGTTTGATCATGGCTCTTTTAAGGTTCTGTATGAAATGCATGAACATCAGTGTTGCATGAAACTGAATGTGTTTTTAAAGCATTGGTTTAAGATCATTGTCTTCACAGAATGTTTTTTCTGGTTTAGATTTGGCAAATGCATCTTTAGCCATGCTGTTTTGTATACAAAAGAGCACAGACTGCCAAAACTTGAAGCCTTTGCTTTTTAAGCATCTATATGTTTGATGGTCTAACTCAGGGCTGCCCATTCCTTTTCCTCGTGAGGTCCTGCCCTGCATGTTGGATATTTCCTGCTCCATCAGACCTGATTCAAATGAATGAAATTAGGCTTCAGCAAAACTCAGTGATTGAAACGATGAGCCAATCAAGTTCTGCTGAAGCCTAATAAGGCATTCATTTGAATCCGATGTGATGGAGCAGGAAACGTCAAAAACATTCAGGACAGGGGCTCACATGTTACAGGACTAGGCACTCCTGGTCTAACTGCTTGAATAACTCTTGAATCTACTTTCTGTCCAGACTATAGATATCCATACACAGTCACCTGGCGCCCCAGGGGTGGACCTGCTCCTGGATCAGACCTGCCATCTGAAGCAGTCCCACAACATGGCAGCTCTCCCACCAGAAAGCAGTCCCAGGGAGCTCCTAGTATGGGTGCAGGTTCATCAACACATTATGTGCCAAACCGTTTTACTGTGACTCATGACTCCAATTCCAATAAGCCCTCCAGTGCTAGAGAGGTTGCTGCCGGCAGTGCAAGGTATGTCGGCCCTCCCATTAGCCCTCTTCCACCTGCCAACATGGGAAAGGTGAACCCTGGCATCCATGAGCAGCCTCAACCTGGTTCTAGCAACAGTGAAAACTCAAATATGGGACCAATCTATATGGGTTCTTTGCCTTCTAGTTCTGCATACCCTGTAAAAACACCTGGAAAATTGTCTCAGGCTTTGGATGGACCTGTTCCCTACAATGTTCCAAACTTGGGGACTGGTGATGTTCCTTTTCCCTACCGTAGGGTTCCATCAAGCCTGAGGATGGGTGATGGACCTATGCCCTACAATGTTCCAAATTTGGGGACTGGTGATGTTCCTTTTCCCTTCCGCATGGTTTCAACAAGCCTGAGGATGGGCGATGGACCTATGCCCTACAATGTTCCCAACTTGGGGACTGGTGATGTTCCTTTTCCCTACCGTAGGGTTCCATCAAGCCTGAGGATGGTTGATGGACCTGGTCATTACAACATGCCCATAAGCTTGGAATTGGCGCCTGTTGCCTTGACGATGCAACAGGGTAAGAGTGAGACATCCCCTTTACCACCTTCATCCTACATCATCCAGTCAAGGAATGGCTACCAGCGAGCCAGCGAAGTGTTGTCCCACACTAAATACTCCCCAGAGTATCAACAGTCAAGCACAGTTTCCCGCAAGACTGCTAAAGCACTCCAAGTGACTCCAATCAAAGGGCAGGTGGACAGGTAAAAGCTGCACTGAATCCCAAGTCCTCATGTTTGTTTTCTTTATAATTTACTTTGTCTGTCTGTCTTGCAGGATGAACTGAATTGCTGTTTGACAAGTGTTAATAAAGACTTTTCCAGAGAAACTCGGCCTCTGTCATTGCATTCTAAAGACACTCAAACGTATGGCTAGTGACATGTCAGAAATAAAACTTAAACGGTGGGAAATTTTGACAAAGCTTCTCAAATATAGACTAGCATTGATAAAGTTCTGGAAACTTCAGATTCAGAGTTGCTAGTGTTTGTGTGTGTGTGTATAAAAGTACTGTTCAGCTTGTTTAATGAGTTTAAAAATTAAGCAATATATGTATATATAGATAGATATATGAATATATAGAGAAAGAGATGAATATCCATCCATCTTCCGTTTATCTGGGTCCAGGTCATGGGGGCAATATGGATGATATATAGATATAAATACAGAGACAGTTTACATAACAAAGTGACAACCATAAGTGACTAGAACAAAGCCTGGATAATAAATTGGGCAGGGAAATGCCTCGACACACTCTCATCTAGTGTTTCAGACTATAAAATAAGTAAAATAATGAAGAATGGAGAAAATGTGTAAATCCAGGATTACAGACTCCTCAGCGATCCAGACTGTCTGAGGCACCGAGGTGTCCCTGGGAGGTTTTTCTATTTTTGACCTGCTGCAAAAAGGAAAGGAAAGTTGAGAGGACGAGGACTTCATTGCTGTTTTGTGGCCGCATAGAAAACATCTTCATCCAAACTGAGGAATAAGTGAAGGACTAGTCGCTGCTCTGATCCTCCTCTGCTTCGCCTCTGAGTCCAGAGAGAGGCTGAAGAAGCTGGAGAAGATAAGTAACAGTTATTATTGTTTATTGTTTCTGTTTCTATTACAGCCACTGATGTATGCAGAATGACTATATGTATTATCACTTACGGATGATTACATTTGTATTTGTACTTTTACTTTTTATGTTTTTTACTTGGATAACTGGATTTTGCTGCCAGTATCTTATTAATTGGATTTAACAAACGAAAATTTTGACTCTGAATCTTGAGGCTTTTATTTGTAAGTCCTCTAAACTCTGGGGATGTAGAAGGCACGACGGGCTGTGAAATGAAGCTTCTGTGATCGCTGAAAAACACGCGTTCACATGAACGTCTTGTCACGCTGCTGAAACTAAGCTCTTCATATCGTCTCCATTCAAACACTGCACAGATGTCTGCCTGTTGTCATAAGGTCCAAACTGGTGATAAACTGGTGGTCTGGAAGCAAACCTTGGGGAGTGAATGCAGCCATTTCTGACTGGCTGTGCATGTCTTCAAACCTCTGAATACTACATAGTAAATTTCACCTACAGCCCAATCATTGTGGTGTTTCAATGACACTTCTGCTGCTTCTGAATATTGAAAAAAATAGCTTTTCTCACCAAAAGATTTTACTGACGTGACCAGTGAAAACACCAATGGTTCCTGGTATCAACGACGCCCCCTACAGGTCAGTATTGACTGAACTAATGAGTCAAGACCTCAGAAAACATTTCTGTCGATGAGGAGAAAACGAAAGACACTATCGGATCACCTGAGCTGCCATCGCTGTTTGACAGGTGCTTCCTGGCTGGCTTCTTGTGTTGATGAACTGGATGAACTGCCAATCATGTCTGAGGAGGCGTCAGTGGCGACCAATCAGGTTTCAGAGTTGGTTCTGTCCAAATGCATAGCAAATGCATACCAAATGCATAGGTCTAGTTAATGTGGTGTAATTAAAAATCTTTTTTTATGTTTTCAAGAAACAGAATCCTTTGCTCTCAGCTTCTTCAGCGTGAATATCCAGTTGTCTGCGAAAGCAAACTGAAAGGACAGAACAAGGTTGAGGGCTTTGGTTTTTCTTCTACGGTAATAAAATCAGTTTATATTAACTTTCACCCATGAAACACCTGATAACAAGCCAGTGCTCATGCCCACACCCAGCAGAAACGTAGTCCCGTGACCTAAAGATCAGGTTGGATCTACACCTGTTTGGTTTTCCTCCTCCTGAGTGTTGCCTGAGGAAATCGTGATGTGAGGATGTATCTGGACAAGACCGTGGTGATCCTGGTCCTCCTGACCTTTCTGAGCAACAGAGGAGGTGAGCCGATCTAAACCCGAGTCACAGATTAAGTTTTGATTTGGTGGAGGGATCATTTCAACTGAAGATCACCAAATACTACACCTAGTAACGAGCTGAAGTGACACTCACAAAAACCACAGTAGTAAACCTCCTATCTGCAGGGTTTCACTTTGGATGATGAGAACAGTGAAGGATGCTCATATTGTTAACATTTACTATATTAATATAAACTAACTGGACAGTGGGAGGTAACCAGAGAACCCGGAGAGAACCCACAAACAGTGGTAGTAAGTAAACTCTCAGTAAACTCAGACTGAGAGTCTTACTGGGAGGAGAGCTGCACCCTGAGAGTAAAATCTCCATGTGGTTTTGTGGTTTTATATCCACAGATATCCACAAAAAAAAAAAAAACAGTGTGATGAACTGTAATGATGTATTAACGATGCGTGAGAAAATACCATTCTTTGGTGTAAAGTGAATTTAAAACGCAGAGCTGTGACTCCCACTCTCATCCAAACTCATTTCTCGCTCTCAAGCTTTCATTTTCAACTCTGGAGCATGACATTGTCTTTTCTTTGTTTAAAATAACAAAACAAAATGGATAGCAAATGACTTAAGGATGACACCAACAACTATTGTGTTTGTAGAACATATGCTAGTTGATTTAAGTCTGACTACTCTTATTCGCTTACAGATTTTAAACAAGTCATTTAGAGTTTTTTGTCTAACAGATATGGCTGACGAATATTCTGTCCCCACCAGAGGCAGAAAAAATGTTAAATTATTCAAAAACAGTTAAGTTTCTATATATATATATATATATATATATATATATATATATATATATACTGTATATATTCAGGTGCCAAGACATGGAAGGCCTTATATAGAAGTAATACAATTTTAAAATGAATCCCAAAAGTAACACGCGACCAGTGCTGTACCGCTAAAATCAGAACTTTCTGGATTTTACCAATAATCTGGCTGTTGAGTTCTGGATGAGTTGCAGTTGAGGCTGAGGAGGCGTTGAGGCATGAAAATGAAAAAGCATGAATAAATGTCACTGTCGTGAATGATTATGTGCTCAAAAACATGTATGTATGTATGAAGCAGGCATTTCTCTCCCTGATGTCCAAGGTGCCAAAGTCTTGTGTGAGCTGAAGAAGAGCTGCATCTTACCGTGTCGGTTTGATCCTGGTTATGATGTTATCCACTGGCACCAGGAGTCAGGACCCTACCTGGTCCATTCATACTACTACAACCAGGACCAGCTCAAAGGCCAGTACTATGGCTTCAAAAACAGAACATCACTGTTCAAAGATCAGATCTCCGGGGGAAACGCTTCACTCCAGCTGACAGGGCTGAAGGTCCAGGACCAGGGTGACTACAGATGCCAAACCAGAACCAGTTCTGGACACAGGCAGTCATATGTCCATCTGGAAGTGGAAGGTATGAAATCCATCATCCACAGAGAGGGTGAAGACAGTTGATAGGTCTCTCCCTGGAGAGTTCTCTGGCCAGTCTGAGGACACAGACACACACACACACTTCTCTCTTGCAGATAAGGTCAATAAGGGTTGACCAAAAGAAACATGTTTTTAGACTGTGGGATGAAACCAGAAACCGTGGCATCCTGTCTTATTTCTGCAGCTCCAGTCCGGAAGATCAACATCCAGAGAGAGGGAAACAGGATCTCCTGCAGCTCAGAGGGGATCTACCCCCAGCCTGCTCTCACCTGGTCCACCAGCTCTCCAACTGCCCTGGTCTTTGAGAACAAAATCACTGCCCATCAGACAGAAGAACAGCTGTACAGCATCAGCAGCTCTCTGACTCTGCCAGAGGAGCTCCAAGAGCTGGTCTACACCTGCACCATCAGCACCATCAGCTCCAGCAGATCCCAGAGAATCATTCTGGATCAACCAGGTTAGAGCTTCTCTGCTACAGATGATACCAAGATGAGTTTCTACAACAGTTGAGATGTTATACATATTGATATCTTTATTGCTTTTCAGCTTCTATCAGTAGTTCAGACTCTGAAGCAACAATCTCCTGCACTCCCTCAAACACTGACCTGACAAGCTTCACCTGGAGGTTCAACCACCATCCAATTATCCTGACTCAGAACACCATCGACTTCACAGTGTCAGAGGGTTGGAAGCAGCAGGTGAAGACTGTGTCTCCATCAGGTACCATCACACTCCATCAGTTATCCTCCGATCACCAGGGGGTTTACTCCTGTGAGGGCAGCAGTGGAGAGGAGACATTCATATCAAACATCTCTCTGAGGATTGAGGAGAGTCCAGGTGAGTTCACTGTGTCCAAACAACTGTCATCATGTCATATTGACAGCTCCATGCTTCAGCAGCAACCACAACAACTGATTTACTGAATATTTATTTTCCATATTTTCCAGAAAACCATGTGGGCAAGATAGTAGGCATAATAGTCGCAGTAGTAGCAGCAGTAGTAGTAATACTGATAATGGTATTCGCCAATATAAAATACATTCATTCAAAGGTGAGTTATACCAGTGATAATAATCTATTTTGTTTTCCATATTTTAAGTCTTTCTTTGTACTAACAATAATGTCTTTTAGATACAGCAATGTAGAAAGAGGCAGACCGTTCCCTTAAAGTAAGTGTTCCAGTTCATCCTGTAGTTAGTGGATTCACACAGCTGAATAAAAGTTGAAATAAGAAGAATTTGAAGATATCCTTCCCTGATCTCTGTGAATTGCCACAGGGTTGTTGAAGTTGTTTTTTATGTGTGGCTAGGAAGCTCTTAAGACGTTCTTCGTGCTAAAGAACGGTGGCTGAGACCGACCATCGCTACAAATAAAAAGAAACAGTGGCAGCAACCAAATGAACAAATCGTTGCTTATTCAGGGTGATTGTTGTTTATTCAATAGTGGTGGTGTTGAAGATGGTGAAGGAGAGTTTGCTGTCAAGGCGCTACTTGGAAATAAAAAGTTTCCCTGCTTTGGAGATCGCCAGAAATCAAGCCCTAGAAAGGACCTGAAGTCAAAGTGAGTCCTCTGAATAACAGCTCTGACTGCCCACTTCACATAGACTGGTGCTTACATGAATCTAAGACATCTAATGGTTCATATCTCATATTTTATATTCATATTTCCAAAGTAAAGAAACTTTCCACTGTGGCTGTGACAGTAGCTGTGATAGAAGATGTGATAATAACATTAGGTTGAGACTTTTCCACAGGTAAATTAGACTGTTTTAAATATTTCTCAGGTATATCTCTGCGAGAAGTCACAGTGACTGCGGCAGAAAGAGACTCGTCAGCAGCAGCACCAGGTATAGCATATGCTTAAGTTATAACATTGGTCATCATAATCTATTTCAAGTGTTTTCTTTGTACTATCTGTACTAGGATAATGTCTATTAGATATAATGTGGGCATGTAGCAGTGGTCCAGTATATGTGCTGTAGTTTGTGTTGGTTTAACACAAAAGTCCAGAGAGGCTGAAAGCTCTGCTCTCCATATAGCTCTTGTTTCTACAAGGCAGCTCAGTGAGGAAACAAACTCTTTACCACCTGTCTTAACAAACGTAAAACCCCACCATCCAACGGGTCCGCCAAGCAGCAGACCTCCTCCAAAAGGCACAATGTTGAGGCAACGTACTTAAAGTAGAAAGGGTTTCTTTCTACCACCCCCCTCCCCCACCTGCAGCCCTAAATGTATACACAGGTCTGCTAAATGTATACACAGGTCTGCTCCAAGGCGAAGCTGATAACTAGCTGGCCAACGAAATGGTCATACATAGGTACCAAACTGAATATAATATATAAGTATAAGTTTTGGTTGATTTTGGTGGATATTGTATATTACTTGTGTATCATTGCCAAAACGTCACCCACAACATGACAGCAAAAACCTGGAGAACTGATTAAAGCCAGAAATAGTATTAGCTGTTTCGGAAATGCTATTTGCAGTGACTATGAATTACTTTTGTCAACCACCCTTATGACAATATTTTTCAAGCTACTGCTAGAGAAATATAGCAGTCAACCTAGACAACCTAGATTCTAATAATACAAGGATAACTTAAGAGAACTTACCCAGAAGTGTCTGAGCAGGACAGGTCCACGACCACTCCAGGGTTTTTCACTGACCCATTGACTCCATGGAGTCGTAGTGTCCCCTTCGTTCCTTATTTTGATAAGGAGACTTCCTCCAGCCATTACTGAGTTGATGCTGTCTCTGCATCAAGAAGCTTGTCAGCCGTAGCAACAGTAACCTAGGGGGCGGGGCTTTGACAAAAGGTCAATTCAAGCCCACTCTCAAAATCCACCTGTTGAAAATCTTCACCTTATTTTAAGCAGTTTTTAATGCTGTAATACTTTCATGTTTCTTTTTATTTTTTAATGTCTACTTTGCACTCGCAAGATATCCTTGCAACACAACAGCTATGACATCAAATGTAATATTGTTATTATTATTATTATTATAATCATGTCTGCTTGATGTTACGTGATCTGTGACATTCACGGCTTTCTAAAGGTGTTTGCAATGGAACTCATCTCATCTAACAGGGAGAAGGCGAGTGAGATGGAATTTGAGGAGACACAGAGATGCAGAAGTTTCACAGTGTGATGCTCTTCTTCCTATGGAGAAATCCAATGGACCACAAGTGAAGATGTGAAGAAGTGAAGGAGATGACATGTAACTGAACTAGAAACAATTGTACCTCCTACAGACACCTCATTGTAGGAAACTGAGGTGTCTGGTATGGTCTGCACTGGATTGATCTTTTTCTTTAATTTTTCTTTTCTCTGAATGTCAGCAGCCTGATCTTCCTCTGCTTCACCTCCACAGAGAGAGGCTGAAGAAGCTGGAGACGATAAAAAATAAATCAAAGACCACAACAACCAAAGCTGCAAAACCCTCAGGACGAGCGGGGGAACGACACTGGACCACATTCCTGGCCACTGGCCTGATTATACTGGTGATGAGGCAGTAGACTGAAGACAGGAGGAGACAAGAGGAGATGCATGTTTTATTACTGTTACAAGATGATCACGTGTTTGTGTGTGTTTCGGATATTTTAGGTATTGGATGATAAGTAACTGACATTGGATGATAAGTAACTGATTACAAGTGACAGTATTTCAGAATAATTATTAGAATTAGTTGACAACAGCAGTTAAGCAAGTTATAGATGACAAACACAACTAATCCATCATTAAGCTGTCTAGATTAGAGTTTCAGAATATAGTTTTCAGAATCATTTTTCGACCAAGTCATCGGGACCACCATCAACTGCCAGCTTCAGAGGATGACATGGCAACCCTCCGACCATACTCCCACCCCCTGGAGATGGCCCTGAGGAGGAGTAAAGCTTCTGAAGATTTATATGATGTATCTGATTAGACCATGTCATTACACTTGATGCACCACAGCATGAGGACCAGAGAATTTGGCCTCAAAACACCAAACAAGGCATCAGTCCCTGGTCATCCTCCAGGCCAGTTTCAACCTACACCAGAACCCATGGTCAAAATCAACAACGTTGACAGGACGTTGGGTTTCCTCCGACCTGTCCACCAATACAGACGGTTCAAGGTGGTCAGCAGGCAACAGAGACTTCAGAGTGAGGTGAACACGCTCCAGAGCACCCTGGCTCCGTGGGTGATATGGGCTGGCTGCTCAACTGTTGACGTTCCAAAACACCTGACCGTTTCCCCCTGTGACCGTTGTCATTATTTTCATATTTTTTACACAATTTTTACATTTTAATTTTGAATCCCAAAGGGTACTTTTGCTGTTAACGCTACGTTGAGCTGCTAGGCCTGTAGTATTTTGCATAAAGGGAGGGGTGTAAGATGACTTGGTGTGCCTAGCTTAAACGTAGCGCTGTCAAACGCTAAATGAGCATAGCTTACTGGGAGTTACAGTTACGGAAAAGACTGGAGCTACAGGGTAAAGACTGAAGATCAGAAGAATTACAGACTTCCTTTCACATCATGTAGCCAACAAGGTATATATTTGTCTTTTTTTGTCTATTTTTCTTAATGAATCTTTGTGCTTGTAACTTGTAGTTTGAGCATGCTAACCTGAGCTATGTAGCACCCCTGTGTGGTGCTAGTTTCACGGTTTGCGGAGCTCTATGGAGAGTTGGAGTTCGGGAAAAGACTTCAATAAACCCATAAGAGAATCACTTGTGTCTGCGCATGTTTAGGAGGGAGTCACACCCCCTGATCCATCAGACTATCACCCCGCATGTCGGCAACGTTTCTTCATTTATTAACTTGGTTAATACGTTAACTTGGTTAATACGGTAAACTTGGTTAATACGGTGTCCACAGTGAAACTGATACCTATCTGTAAGGTGGATAAACAGTCACAACAGACATTAAAAGAGACACTTTGGACCCGATTACGGCCAGAGGGACGCATTGTTGACCTTCACCATGGATGAGGAGAGACTCGTTGTAATGTCACCCTTCCATGTCTATGAGTCAAAGTAAACTAGTGTTTGTTGCTGTTTCTTTTATACGGTCCGTTGTCGTGGGATCATCGGTCTGGCATACTTTAGGGATTACAGAAGCAGGCTGTATGCTCCATGCCACTGCTGGAACACTCCCAATGGAATATGGAGGTCTGCACAGTAATGTGCAGCAGCTCATTGATGAATGGAGAACGTACTGACAGATTAATGACTACAGCATAATCGTATAATCGTGCGTGTGTTTCCTGAAGGATTGGCAGCTCTGCTCCACCTCCCACACCCTCACACCCAGAATGCATCATGACCTTTAACCCTGACCACTGAGAGGTCATTGACAGGGTCCTCCCCTCTTCAAGCTCTGCACCGTCCAGTCAGTACTTCCTGTTGTCTTCACTTCATGAGCACTGGCCTAAATCCATCGCAATCTACCAGTCGATCGCCAGGGTCGTGTGGGTTGTTCGCAAGTCGCTGGGGTGGGGGGGGGGGGGGGGGGGGGGGGCACGTTACAGTCCTGCCCCACACGAGTGAGACGAGTGAGAGGCACGCACAGCCCTCACTCATATGGAAATAATTTCAGATCAGGTAAGTAGATACGGGCTATGCGTCATATCATTTTGAAGTGTGCCTGAAGCCGGCTGTCAGCAGCTACTGTCCGGGCTCTGCATCCCGAGCTGAGTGAAGGTGCTCCAGTGTGATGTTTTGTTTCATCAGGGAGAGAGCAGAGAACATAGAGGGCGTCTGAGCGGCTTGGATGTGAAGCTGGGGCATTGTGTCAGGGATGCAACCCTGTGCCACTTTAATTCTTCTACCGTCTGCAGCCGCGTCCATACCCTTGTATTTGTCTTTGTGTTTCTGAGACGTTTCATAGCGCCTTCTTAGAGTATATTCTTCCTCCACACAGAAGACACGCTGGTTTGCCTTTTACGTACCTCCGTGAACATGTACCCTGCCTCCAACCCTGTTCTCAGCGTCCACCTTTCATTTAGCCAGTTTTGGGGAGAAATTTTATCACTGCTCTGACTGCTGATAAATGAAGCCGAGGTGGGGCTTGCTGCCCTCGCAGTGCATTGTGGGAAATGCACTGTGGGGAAGCTGGTGTGAGCAAAGCACCACTGAGCTGCAGCTTCTCAACATATTCGTAAATAACTAAATGATTAGCATTTTTGTAGTAGGTAGATCATTTTGACATTCATTTTACACGTAGCTCACATGCCTTCATCACAGTCAGACTGGTTTAGCAGGTTTTCCTCCACTATTTTATCCAGCACGCAGCACTCACTCACTTCCGTGTCCCATTTTGAGCGTGGAGGAGTATGTGTCTGGACAGGACCGCGGTGATCCTGGTCTTCCTGAGCTTTGTGATCTTTGTGAGCAACAGCGGAGGTGAGTCGATCTAAACCTGAGTCAGATTGAATTTCAATTTGGTCGAGGGATCATTTCAAGGGAGATCAGCAAATACCATCAACCAGTAAAGAGCTGAAGTTGTGAAGTTGAGCTGGACTTGTATCAACCTGTTATCACAAGACAAAACCTCCTACTCGCAGGATTTATCTTTGGATGATTAGAAGAGGGAAGGATGCTCATGTTGTTAACATATTGTTTTGTCCACTGAAAACAGATGGTATGGAGGTATTACTGTTTATTATCTGTAACTGTGTATCTCAATCTGTGAATGTGTAATCAGAGTTGTAACTGCGTACTGACATTTGTGTGTCTGTACATGGATTTGTAAATGTGCATGTAGTGTGCATGTAGCACCCCTCTGCTTTACTTTAACAAATAACTATACATAAAAGGAAGTGCTTCTAGGTGGGTTAAAATTAGATTTAGGCCAGTACTAGATTCAGCTATAAAAGGGGGGGGGGGGGGTTAAATTGACAAAGACACTATTATAGATTAGTGAAAAGACAATAGATATTTATTAATCACAGTGCAATCTTCTTTGAATATGAATAAATGCATATTAAGAATAATAGATACATGCATAAATGAATAAAAAAGAAAAATAGAGCTCTTAAAACCACAAAGTATCAAATAAAAGCAAAGTATAGGTGTATAGGTGTGGGGCTTAGCTACATCCAGGGAGACAGGTTATGGGGGGTCCAGGAGATCAGGTCCAAAGGGGAGAGTGGTCCAGGAGATCAGGTTCAAGGGGGTTGAAACCATCAGGAGTCAGGGTCCAGTGGGACCAGCTCGCCATCTGATGTTTCGGGAAATGAAAAAACCCAATCTGCGTACAGCGGTTGAAGAAAAATCAACTTCAATCAATTGTCAAAGTTATGAGATCTCATCTAGTCATTAATTCAAAAATATAACAAGGGCTCAGTATAACCAAATAACAGATTTTTCACTAACAGATACTTTATAGGGTTTTTTTTTCTTCTAGAGTCAGATATAACTGAAAAATCAAAAAACAACTTAAAATCAAAGTGTTGACACGTGACTTCCTGGATGAAGTCGCTGCACCCTATCAAAGGACAAACTCTGTCACAAATTTACTTTACAACGGATCAAGAAGAGGTTTAAGATGAATGCACGGAGGATGCTGCTGATTCTGAGAAATGTTTTTATTCCTGGGAGAAATGAAGAGAGCAGAGACCAGCACAGTGCATAAGACAAGATGCATTCAGTAGGAAGGCATGGTGGGAACGATCTCCATGTTCCAGACCGAAGAGGCTCACCACAAATGATGAGGAAAAACAGCTGCCCCCTTTAAACAGTTTTATCCTCTCTGTTTCTCACTGCAGATAATGTGACACCGTCACCTGGATTTTGCTCAAAAGCATCAAGTTATGTTCTTAAAGCAGACGTTTCTTCCCCTGGTGTTTCACAGATTCCCAAGATAGGAAAGTCTTGTGTGAGCTGAAGAAGAGCTGCATCTTACCATGTCAGTTTGATCCTGGTGAAACTGTTACCATCCACTGGCACCTGCCAAAAGAGAAGACTGTTGTCCACTCCTACTACAGTGACCAGGACCAGCTGGGACACCAGGACCAGAACTTTAAAGACAGGACATCACTGTTCAAAGATCAGATCTCCAGTGGAAACGCTTCACTCCAGCTGAGAGGGCTAAAGGTCCAGGACCAGGGTAAATACAGGTGCCTCACCAGCACCAGCTCTGGAACAGATATTATGTCAAACACGCTTGAAGTGGAAGGTATGAATCACAAGGTATCACACAAAAAATCACAAACACCAAGGATTATTATTTTTGTCTGTTTCTCAATAACAGTGCTGCAAAGGTCAAATCAGAGTCACTGTCAGTCCATCCTCATCATGTCTTATTTCTGCAGCTCCAGTCCGGAAGATCAACATCCAGAGAGAGGGAAACAGGATCTCCTGCAGCTCAGAGGGGATCTACCCCAAGCCTAATCTCACCTGGTCCACCAGCTCTCCAACAGCCCTGATCTTTGAGAACAAAACCATCCACATAACAGAAGAACAGCTGTACAGCATCAGCAGCTCTCTGACTCTGCCAGAGGAGCTCCACAAGCTGGTCTACACCTGCACCATCAGCACCAGCAGCTCCAGCAGATCCCAGAGAATCATTCTGGATGAGCCAGGTTAGAGTTTCTCTTCTTCAGCTCATAAGATAAGAAGACAAGTTTCTATAACAGATAAGAATTTATACCTGCTGATATCTTTATTTCTTCTTCCATGGCTCTGTCTCATTCCAGCTTCTATCAGTAGTTCAGACTCTGAAGCAACAATCTCCTGCACTCCCTCAAACACTGACCTGACAAGCTTCACCTGGGGGTTCAACCTCAGTCAGATCATCCTGATCCAGAGCAGCCCTAATGTACCTTATGTGGTGTCAGAGGGTTGGAAGCAGCAGGTGAAGACTGTGTCTCCATCAGGTACCATCACACTCCATCACTTATCCTCCGATCACCAGGGGGATTACTCCTGTGAGGGCAGCAGTGAAGAGGAGACATTCATGTCCAAGACTTTGCTGAAGGTTAAACTTCCAGGTGAGTTCACTGTGTGAAAACAACTGTTTTGGTGCCGTTATTTTGGTCACTACAACAATCAAGACACAGAATATTTTTCATATTTTTCAGGAAAACATGTGACCGTACTGGGACCAGTTGACATAGTCCTGATATTAGTTGGAGTAGCAGTAGTAGTAGTAGTAGTAGTAGTAGTATTCTATAAATATGGACACAGCATATTATCATGGGTAAGTCATACCATCGTACTACTTATTAATCTAGTTAACCTTTAAGTGTTTTCTTGTACTAATGCTAATATCTTTTAGATAAAGACATCTAGATGGAGGGAATCACTGCAGCGATCAAATGAACAGGAGGTTGCTTATTCAAGGTAAATGGACCAGTTAACTTCCTGTGGTTAGTGGTGGTTTAACACTGCAGGTCTCAGCTTTGTTCTATAAATAAACTAAGCACAAGTTGAAACATTAAACATCTCTCTCCAGTTGTTTTCTGATTCAGCTGCCAGGTTGCCACATGACCTGTGACACTCTCATTCACTGCTTCTGAAGGTGTTTGTAATGGAAATCATCTCATCCAACAGGGGGAAGGTGACTGACTGCGATGGGATCAAAGAAGAAAGAGAAAAGAAGCAAAGTTTAAACCGTTAAACAAAGCAGAACATGGCGGTCTTCTTCCTGTGATCCACAATTCCTGTATAGGAATCCACGTTAAATGAAGATGAAACGTAACTGAGTTACAGGATGGAGATCTTCATCATGGGCCAGTGGTGGATTACTTTCTGGAGTGGTGACAGAACCACTTCCTGAAGTTGAATGTCAACAAAACCAAAGACATGGCCACTGACCTCCGAAAAACCTCCTATCCAGCTGCCCCAACGATAATCGAGGGATCACCAGTGGAGAGCGTGGACAGCTGCAAGTACCTGGGAACAGTCCTGGACAGGAACAACCGCAATCTGCAAGAAGGGCCTGCAAAGATTGTATTTCCTGAGGAGACTGAGGGCATTTAATGAGGACAGAACCTTGACGGCTCCATTTTACAGATCGCTTATTGAGTCTATTTTGCCCTGTCTGTTGGTATGGTAATTGTAGGAGCCACGAATATATATCAATGAATCGTCATTTGAACCATCATTTTTTGTTGACTACTTCTACTAGCTAGACTGCTTTGATCATTTATGGCGTTTTTTGTGCACGTTGTCCTAGTTTGTTCTTTTTCGTTTGTTTTAAATAAACTGTAATTATTTTTCGATCTCAGCACCTCATTATTTGGAAGCGCGTCCGACAATTAGTAAAGCCCAGCATCAGCCTCTCAGCGACTTTTTTTCTTTTCTTTTCTCTCCCAGTAAACACAGCCAGTAAGATCACAGGCATTCAACAGCTATCTTTGTCACAAATATGGGAAATAGGCGTGCCCTAGCAAGGTGGACACTGTTGTACATTGATCCTCCTCTATTGAATGAATTTGTTCTTCTCCCATTTGGACAGAGGTATAGGCAACCAAGGGCAAAATGCAATGGACACAATTTTTCCTTTGTCCCTAGTGCAATTAACACGCTCAACCAATCACAGAATCGCTCCTGACACTTTTAGTGGTACTGAAATACTGTATATCAACATATTTATTTTTTATTTATTTTTAGTTATTTATTATTTATTGTTATTCTTATTGCTGTGTCTAGAGCTAAGGTCAGTGCCTGTGAACACACAGAACACTTTTTTTTTTAATGTTTGTCTTATATGTTCAGTCCTTTTAACCACTGATGCGAACCAAATTTCCCAATGTATCTACTACTACAACTACTACTACTACTACTACTACTACTACTACTACTACTATTACTACTACTACTACTACCCCACACCTTGCCTGACTGCACCGACAGGTAACAACAGTCCGTCGGCGTCGTTGAACTGCGTTCCGACAAGTTACACGTGACTCAAAAGCGTCATCGCACGCTGGAGATGTGAAAGAACAACAGAGCAGCGAGAAGAGCTGCACTTCACTGTCTCAGCTCCACACTGACACACACACACACACACACACACACACACACACACACACACACACACACACACACACACACACACACACACACACCAGACTCCTGTAACAGTTGCTTCACTGCCACGCTGATTAAAAGCTCCTCGTCCATCTTCTCCCGTGCCTCGGGTGCTTTTATTTTGAAAATGACCGGATGCCTGACACGTTTTTTCCGGCTATGCTGTAGTGAATACTGTTACTTTACTATTCACTGCTGCATAGAAGCATGCATAGACATAATAAAGGGTAAACGGAGAAGAAAAGAGCAACGGCCGCTACTGCCTATTGGCACCATGGATGTATAATAAGATACTTCTTCTTGGCATACATCCATGATTGGCGCTGACGCCATCTTGGAATGGTCTCCGGCGCCACTCGGTGTAATCTCTTAGACAGGCGCAATGACACGTCAGCGCAGTTAATCAGTCATAACTCGCTGAATACTTCACTGATTTTCACGGATGCAGACGTTTTATATGTAGTTATGACACAGAACACTTTGTTTGACTTATATTGACATTTAAAGTGGGCTTAACAGTAATTGAATATTCTGATATATGGGATCTGTGATAGGTATTTCTCAAAACACACAACGTAGAAGTAGATAGTGGCTGTAAAAGTACTATTCAGTTTGTTTAATGAGTTTAGAAATTAAGCAATAAATGAATACATTTATATGTGTATACATACTGCAGATAGCTATATATAAAGAGAAAGAGATAAATATCCATTCATCCATTTTCTTCCGCTTATCTGGGTCCAGGTCGTGGGGGCAATATGGATGATATATAGATATAAATACATAGACAGGGTTGGATAACAAAAAAAGTGACAACCATAAGTGACTAGGACAAAGCCTGGATAATAAATTGGGAGGGGAAATGCCTCGACACACTCTCAGCTAGTGTTTCAGACTTCTAAAATCTAACACAACAAATTGACACCTGGACTAAAATGAATAAATATATATGATAACTGAATATTTACATTTATCAACGCTAATGGTCTGATGCCCAAGAGAAGCTGTATACATACTCTTTGGAGATGAGGCGGGAAGCTGAAGATGGATAGAATAACACCAGCTCTGAGTCGGACAATCTGACCTGTCTTTCAAAATCCTTCTGCTTAAAATCTTCACTGCAAAGCACAGTTGAATCACTTACTGTGAATCTTTCCCTCCTCAAAGCCACTTCCCACTTCTACCTGGTGTCTCTGTCTTTCGAAAACTTTAAAAATGAAAACATTGCAAACATGAGAGACATGAGAAACATTTTAGGTAGCCAAGCTTGATCTTCTTCCTATTTTACAACACCCTATCTTCCTATTTCCTAATAATCGTATGTACGTCTTTGTATTATCTTCCTACTGCTGTCTGTAAGATTTTTCTGCTGGACATAAATACAGTACAGTAATATTCTATTCACAAATTACAACCGAAAATAACCTTCAATCTTACTTGTGAAAAGTAATTCCACGAGCCCAGTTTTCAACAGTTTCCAGAGTTTGACAGTTACATGCGGCACAGTGCACAGGCACGCTGCCACTTCGGCTGTTTTCACTCGAGACTTCCTCCAGATGGCGCCCTTATTTCTCGTGTCCCGGCAGCCAATGCGGCGTCTGCTCTTTTACTATGTCTGTAGGTAACCCCACCTCCTCGCTGACCCGGCCAAGCCTCTTCTTCTTTGTTCCGGTCCATATTTCCGCACAAGCATCTCTGCTTAGTCAGTGAAGTGACGTTGGAATAAACTCGTCTCCGATCGGATGCTGTGGCGTGATTTCGCCTGAGAGGTTCAATTTTTCGCCCCCCTCAATTAGCGTCACTTGCGTCACATGTGACGCGGCTTAAGACACTTGAATCCAAACACTTACATGTCCATTTCACTGGCTGCTTGTACACTCCCATGTGTGGGTTTGGAATACAAACAGGTGACAAGACCATGCATTTAAGTTTTTCTTATTTTGGAGAACGGTGTTGGCAAACAATCTGCCTTGTCTAACCAGCACGCTGCTTGATACCATGTCCCTAATGGCTGTAGAGAGGTCTCCGCTCTACTCGACCTGTGCTCTGCTATGGGTCCATCTCCAACTGCAGGCAGAGACGCACTGCGCTTCTCCAGCCAGTGACGCACTATACCATCGGCTGTCACAGAGCCAACTCTTTGCATGCTGCTGCTGAACACCAGGACCTATGTTCACAAAGAAGTAGTTGCTAGAATTCTAGCTAGGAACCTTAGCTTAAGAGTAATTTAGGAAAAGGTCTGAGCAAAGACGAAAGAGAAAATGTTACTTAGACTCACTGAAAAAATACCAAAGTTTGCACAAAGATCCAGTCCCATGCCAGATTGCTTCAGTCGTAAAAACAGGTCTAGTCCTTATGGATTAACAACAAATCAAATGTGTCCCATAGATTGACAATTTCCTTCAAAGTGGAATGACTGGTTCATCACAGAAGTCAAATTTTTGATCACGGATTGTTCATTGTAAATCATTTTGGTATATACTATATTAATATAGGTGACAATGAAATCAAATGCTGTCATTAAATGAGTGTTCCACACTCTTTCAGCTGTCATGCAAGCAATCTCCTGAAACCAGTTGGTCTGTATGAGCACTAAGAAATTTCAAAATTGGTAACTACTGGTAAAGTCTTGAGTAGAATGTCCCCATCTTGTCTCCAGCGGGATAGACTTAACCCATGAGACAGAAACTGGTCTCGAGGTTCATTCAATCTAATGAGAGCAGAGAGTAGAAGGAGCAACACATCTTTTCCAGGACAACATATTGTCTGATCTGTCAGGTTGGAGGATTCATTGGAAAACTATTGAATTTGTTAATTCTTTTCCTCATTAGGAACAGGCTTTGCTCCTGCGGGGACAAAATGTCAGAAGCATTTGCTGTTATGAGTAAGTAAACAAGTCTACTCAGCTTTGCTTTATCAGGAGGATGAGCCCTCGAACACAGGCACAGCCTGCATTTACCTGAAGAGGCAATTAAACACTTAAGCCAATCGTGTAATTGATATTAATTGTGTTCTTTTTAACAGCCTCTTTAACATATCAAAGGCCTCTCACATCAAAGTGACATTAGTGCCACTCTATCACTCCATCGATTCATGAAACAACTGGATTTTCCTGCCGCTGCCATCTATGCCTAGTGGGTTTTATCTAAAACATAACTTGTGTTGTTTTTATAGTTTGTGAGCAAACCATTGTTGAAAAGCTGAAACCTGTGTCTCTGTAAAGTGACCCGCCAAAGATGGTTTCAAAATCTCCAGCTTTGGCAAATTCAGACCATTAAAAGGTTATAAGTCATAAGAAGCAGTGTTTATTCAGCAAAACTTTATATATTGATCAAAAATTGAACAAACAGCCAGTGACCTCACCGCCAGGCTGTGGATCAGTATAGGGGTGTGGGCCATTTAACTGGGTCACACAGCAAGAATGACAATGTAATTGATTGTCATTGAGAAATATTCCCCCCATTCCCTTCACATTTGGGATGGCACCGTGAAGCCTGAGAACAAATTTAAATATGCATTTTAGAGGTTTTAAAACTTTCGAAAGAGAACACAAGCCTTTGAAGTTGCTCTAGTTGCTCGGGGATCTCTGAATGCCACGAGGACGGTTAGAAAAATTTTTACTTTCAAAATATTCTGACACTCCAGATATTATTGGCTGGCTTGGACTGTGGGCCACTTAATGTCAACCACTGCTTTAGTGTTTGAGTGGAGCTATCTGTTAGGGCATTAAACCTCAAATATTTTGAATAACTCAATAACAAAAAATACTTGATGTAGATTTTATGAATCAAAGCTTTAATTAATTACTACTCACAATATATAGATATCATATATAATATATAGACTCTTTTTGTCTCAATCACTGATGCAGTTGCACAAGCAGTGTGGCATTAAATTGTCTATTAAATGTGATCGCTCGTCGGGTTGGATGCTAGTGAGAATTAGCATCAATGTTGTTGTTAACGATGGGGAGTTAATTTTGGTCAGTGACAAACTGTTATGGATCATTTACGCTCAATGGACATAGAATGCATGCACAAACATGGACTTGTACACGGCATAAACGTTCCCATCCGTACTTTGCGTTGGAGTGACATCTGAGCAATTAATCCACTTGGAGTTCAGTGCTAAATTCAGAGTACAGTCCAAGGACGGTTTCATGCCCAAACAAATATGGCTATCATAGGAGGGGGTCATGATGATGCACGCTCTCCAAAAGAGATTCAGACAAAGGCAGTGCAGGAGATGGTACTGGTCTGTGCGGTCATTAAATACATCACGTCTTTTTACCAATTTCCATTAATCTTCTTCATTCCTGCGCCACTGTGAGCTACAGTGCCCTCACAATTCCTGTGGAATAGCTCGGGCTTCATGTGTTTCGATGCACAACACCCCAAACAACCAAAATTACACATGTATGAAACCACATAAAGCCAGAAAAGGATACACAATAAATAGGAAAGGTGCTATGTGCATTGGCCTTCACGCTGCTACTGATAACACTAACTCTGATTCTAGGAAATGAGATGAAACACTGATTACTTTAATCTGTGTTTATTGTATGTGGGTTGGCTTGATTGACACACACAAGTACTGTACATACCCCCCCCACCCCCCACCCCCACCTCCACATACACACACATACTTGCACCTCAGTGATAGCATTAAATAAGCCTGTGGGATATTCAGAAAAATGTGCTGAATAATAAGATTAGAGATTGCTGTCTACAGTCACAGATGTATGTTCATAGGCACATTAGTAAGTCAGAACATGACAGTGACAAGTGACAGTTTTATCCCTTCAGCTCCATCATGTTCTAAACACGCAGCTGATTTTACAGACAGAACATTAAACATGATGTGACTGATATATTTTATGTACAATAACCGCTTGTTATATATATATATATATATATATATATATATATATATATATATATATATATATATGTTTGACTTTCACTGTTCACTGCTTCACTCTATTGGAACTGTATTTTTACATGTAAGCATATAGATACATATAAAGTGCTGACATTGGTTGGTTAAGAAACCTGTCAGTTATGAGGTTCCCATGTTCTAAAGTGTGTGTGTGTGTGTGTGTGTGTGTGAGAGAGAGGTGTGGTCGCATTTTTTGTTGCTTTGCCACTGGTTATGGCCCACAGTTTGTGGCTGATTAAACTGGGTCAAAGTCACTTGGTAGTGCTGTCATTTTGTGCCGTGGAAATATACAGTAAATACATATAATGCAATATATAAAAAATTACAACAGAAACATATAGTTCCTATTCGGCAGACTTTTGTATGCAGTGGATTCTGGAATGCAATCTCCACGATCGAGGAGGAATTACTGTATAAATATGTCCAGGAAGTCATTCCATTTGAAAATTCATGTCTTTATTTGTTTAATTAAAGTTCACCTTCACTGTTAGTGTACATTTTTTTCGATTACTGATAAATCAATTAAATAATGACCCTGCAGTCTGTTAAGGTTTGTGAATCAGCCCGTGAACTGACAATTATTCGTGAACTGACAATTATTCTGAGGTTATTTGGTTCATAGGTTGAAATGTAATCAGGTTTTTCTGAAAACACTCAGGAATTACGCTGATCCAGTCTGAGGCAGAGGCAGGGCACCAGCATCTTTTAGGGTCTCAAGGGAGCTCACAGATTCTGGGTCTGACCTGGAATAAGATAACACTCAGGAGGCCCAGGGGAGCTAAAGGGGATCAGGTCTACTGAAATCTCTGCCTCACACTGATAGCGCAGGATAGCGGGGAGCAGCAGGTTGCTGTGGATTCGGGATTCATCTGAGATGAGAGATACTTTATCAAAGTTCTCCTCCAGAGGTGCTCCTCCTCCTTCACCTCCTCCTCTCCCTCCTGCCATGGCGCAGGCCTCCTTCTGCAGGGTGGTGTCATAGTGGTAAGACGCCAGCTCGTTGCTGAAGTCCACTGCCTCTACAGTGGAACTGGAGCAGTACTTGTTGCAGCCCAAGATGGTGGAGAAGGCCTTACGAAAGTCAGCATTGAAGGCATAAATGACCGGGTTTAGAGAGGAGTTGGCCCAACCGAACCACACAAAGATGCTGAAGGTGGTGTCACTGACGCACGGCGGCTCCCCGGGCCCGTCCGGCTCGCAAAACGGAACCACACAGTTAAGAACGAAAAAGGGCAGCCAGCAGAACACAAACACCCCCATGATGATGGACAGGGTCTTCAGGACTTTCGTCTCTCTCTTGAAAGACGTCTTCAGGGCGCTTTCGTCCTGCGTTGGCATCTGGTGGCGCTGGTTTTGCGCACGGGGTCCAGCCGCCCTCTCCAAAGACGAGATGCGTCGGATCTGGGTTTGCGCGATGCGGAAGATGCGTGTGTAGGTCCCCACCATAATCACCACGGGGATGTAGAAGCTGATGAGGGACGACGAGATGGCGTAGGTTCGGTTCAGGCTGGCGTTGCAGTCCTCTGGGTTTCCCTCCGCAGCCGTCGTGTTGTCTGCGCGGTGCCAGTTGAGCTGCACGGGGATGAAGGAGATGAGGATGGACAGGGTCCAAGCCACCGTGATCATCAGGAAAGCGAACCGGCGCGTCATCTTGCGCTCGTACTTGAAGGGGCTGGAGATGGCCCAGTAGCGGTCCATGCTGATGATGCACAGGTTGAGGATGGAGGCGGTGGAACACATGATGTCGAAGGCGACCCAGGTGTCGCAGAAGCGACCGAAGAGCCAGATGCCGGCGACCTCGGACACTGCCCTCCACGGCATCACCAGCACGGCCACGAAGAGATCGGACACCGCCAGGGAGATGACGAACGAGTTGGTGACTTTGGAGCGCAGGTGGCGGAATTTGATGACCGCCGCGCACACCAGCGTGTTGCCCAACAGCGTGGAGACAATCAAGGCACACAGGACGCAGCCTGTCAGCGCCCTCAGGCTGAGCTCCCCACCCTGCCCGGCGATGTCCGACTCCGAAGAAGAGACGACCCGGTGCCAGTCCGTGCGGTCCCTCAGCTCCTGGCGCCGGCTCTCATTGTGGAAGTTCTCCATGGATGCGCGCTCTCATGCGACTGGTGCCATGTCCGTGCCAACTTCTCCTCCTCAGCCTGCCCCTCCCTTGACCCTCTCCTGGCAGCTCGCAGGTGCGCAGATATAGAGTAACAAATACAATTCTTGTTCAGCCCCAATAGCCGACAAGTGAGAGTTAAGGTGAATGAAGAACAACAGTGAATTTAGAAGGGAAGAGATAAAACAAGGACGGCAGAATTCTGTAGCTCTACATTAAGCCGTTCCTTTGGTGTAGCCTATTAAATGTAGACGACACTAAGCAGCAACAGCTGGAACAGTCACTGCAAACCGTGTTTACATTTTCACTTTCACTGCGACCGCTTATGTTCAGTGACAACACATGGCAAATGATCACTGATGATGTGGGACACACATGCTCGCTCATGCATGTGTGCACAAAACTCCCTCTGTCTCTCTCACTCACAGACACGCACCCGACTGTTCCGGAGTCTCCTGCTCTCTCCTGCTCTCTAGCGGACACAGTCTGACAGTACATTCATTCATATCGACTGCCAAAGTGAACGGTGAATGGCGCATGTGCATGCGCCTGTATGTGTACAGCTGGGCCGTCGTTGCCTATACGAAGAACACTAGCAGTGCGTAGAGTACTCTTCTGGTAAAATGGGCTGCCCGATCAGCTAAAATGAGCCATTGAAACAGCATAGCAAAACACTGTGAAGTGAAGAACCCTCGCTGCTGACAATATGTTCCCAGCTATGGTCTGCCTGTATACATTTTTGCACGTGTTCTACACCAGGGTAAACACAAATACACTTTGAACCAACATAAATACAGAGGAAATTTGAAAAAGCATCTAACTATTATATAAGACTAGCACATTCATGTACCGATGTTCTTTAAAAAGATGAGGCATCAAAATGTCGGCTAAAACTCAACTGTGAAGGTACAATTTTGTTGAAATACATGGCACCATCGGCATTAAGTTAAACTGAGCCACCAACATTTTTTAAAATGAGTTGTTTAAGCAAAAAATTCTGCTCCGTATCTAACGTGGACCCTCACAACATGTATGTGTCATACCTAATTTTTGCAGTTGTACATCTGTTTTTATAACCTTTATAATTTGTCTGCCAGGGCAGACCGGTTGGTGACCTGAATGTGAAAGGTTATCATAATGAACATTGACAAATCAAATCAATTGGTTATTGTCAACTACAGATGTGGCAACATGGCTCAATTTACACAATGACTCATTTTACCTGATATCACCCTATGTATGTGTGTTCGTCTTAAATAAGATGTGATGCGTCTTTAAGAACCTAACGGTCCAATTGCCACAACTTTCAATTCCATGATCTGCCATGTATTTGATACCCACTAAGCTCCTGTTACTAATCAGTTCTAACAAGTGAATCTCCTGTGTAGGGTCTCTGCAACTTATGCTTTATACCTTAGTATAGACACTTCTCTCTTAAACATGAAGGTCCTTTATCAAACTGCTATGGTTGACTGAAATCCGACCAGTCAATAATTTGATCATTTGCTTAATTGGATGGAATCGACTGATTCATTGGTTTACTTGATTGATTGACGGATTGGTTGACTGACTGGTTGATTGGTTGATTGATTTACTTCAGAGGACTTTGAGGTGAGTGTAGACGGAAGTGAGCAAAGAGGTGAAGGTATGTAACTGATGTGAAGGGAATGAAAGGAGGAGGTCAAGTAGGGGAGGAGAAGGAAGAAAAGCTCATGTTGGTTCCTTTCCGCACCCGATGAAGCACATTCTGAGGTCATGGTGAGAGAGACCGGCGTAGTTTGGGCATCACTCACTTCATCGCTCTCTTTCTGAACAGTCCACTCATAAATTCAATAATAATTTCCGTCATTTCAATTCTCATAATTACACGTGACAGTTATCAGCCAAAGCGCATTCCCTTGCCGGACCAGTTTATGTTGAGAGGTTTTCTATGTGGCGTGTTTCTGGGGTTTGAGTGAAACTTGAGATTTGGTGAGGAAAGGGTTATGTTTACGGCGGGTCGGTGACGTCACAGTCAGCTGTGTCGGCGTGTGTGGATGATTCAGCAGCTCGGCCAGCTGCAGCCAGGCAGCAAGTCAGTCACAGCGGATCGGCTTTTTTTCGGACCGTTTGCAGTGACGGCAAATGGATCGCTATTAACGCGGCACCTCCAGCCAGACATTCGTGGCCCCCGGAGGAGACTGCGACAGCAATTCGGAGACCACGTAGCGCTGGGTAGCCAAGGCCGGAGAGAAGAGCTGCGGAGCTCCGCGCAGACAGCCGGCAGAGCTCCGCAGAGAAAGCCAGCTGCTCGTCTTCCTGGAGGACTCGATGCGGGATTTACCGGGTCCGTTGTTACGTCACAATTCCCCTTTGCGTTTTCGCATTGGTCTCGGCTCGGGCTGAGCATCGCGGACGGAGGGCCCGACCTACACCTGGAGCCCCCATCCGCCTTAGCCGCAACATTTCCGCATTTCGCAGGTGAGCTTCGTCCCCCATTCACCGCTGGTTCAACCTCTATCTCACACGCACATACCAAAGGTGAACCTCCTTCGCATGAATTGATAAGTGTGTGTGTGTGTGTGTGTGTGTGTGTGTGTGTGTGTGTGTGTGTGTGTGTGTGTGTGTGTGTGTGTGTTTGAAAGTCGAAGAATGCGCCTCTGAACCGAATCATCTACCACCTGACAGAGCATATGCTAGGCATTCAAGCAAAAGAACAGATATCACTGATAGTCATTGTATCTATCCACATAGCCAAACGATAACGGCATCTCCGTCACTATCATCGCCATCATCGACTCCATCTCCATCCTTCCTCTCCTCTCATTGTAACCGTAGGGATGTGGCATGACGTGTATGTTTAAGTACGGATTGAAAACCTCTAGTGAACAGTCGGCAATGCGAAAAACTTAAAAAGTGGCGTTTGAATCATAAGCAGGTAACGTGTCCTAGCGGTCTCATGCGCGTGATTTAGGCTCCAGTGTCCTCTGAATGTCCTAAGATGAGCCTCTCGAAGGGATCGGTGAAGTCCATGCTTATCTTGGGTCTATCTTTCCACCCCAAAAAGTTAGATATCTGATATTCCTTTTAATCGTTCAGTTAGTCAATGTCAATTGTATGATAGTCAATAGCTCTGTCCAAATTCAGGATGCATCCATTGGAGGACGCAGCCTTTGAGGTCTACGGAGGCTCCTCCAGAAGGCTGTATCAAGTGGCACGGTCCAGTCTCCAGAGCATTTCCCGGTTTCCTCGCCTAGGCGAAAGCGTTATTTTCCAATAATAACCACGACCCTAATGTTATTACGGTATACAAAACCATGGCACCTTATATTATGTAGTACAAGTTTTATTATCGATATGAATATTATAGAACGGATAATTAATGACACCTATGTCATTAATTAAGTTGAAAATACCTAGCATTCATTTTCAAATCAGACTAAAAACCAAACATGCTTGCATTTCAAAACGAAATCTCCCGCACCCTCTGGGTATGGTTGCCATGTTGAAAATATTCTTATCTTGAAGGTGGGGGGGGGGGGGGGGTTGTTTGTGGAAAGGGGTCTCTTGTGTGTGTTGGTGAGGAATGGGGGACAACAGCCACCGATGTTCAGAGTCATTTTGTCGGTGTTACATGTTCAGAACCTCTAAAACCTGCTAGGTTCCACTGCTCCCACAGTCAGTGCCAACTCTGGGGTGTGTGTGTGTGTGTTTTTGTTTGTGTGCGTATGATGACCTCAGTTGGAAGCTCAGTAATCAGTTAGCTTCATGGTTAATGACTGAGGTGCTAGGTCTCTCTGGTACTTTCTCTCCTTCTCAACACGGTTTGCGTTGTCACTCTTCTATCCCTCTTGAACTCCCTCTTTTTCCTTACGGACTCCTCACCCCCTCCATTCTCTCTCTCTTTCTCTCTCTTCCTTTCTTCCTCTTTCTCCACCCCCCCTGTCTGTCTGCAGGAAATGTTTGGTGAATCTTTAGATCTTCCTGTCTGTTGTCCTCTCTGGGTGGAGACTATCTGGAGTGTTTCCTCAGTGATCAAATCTCGGAGGCTGCCGCTGCTGTGGTTGATGTTTTACTCGACGGCGTTGTCAATGCAGCGCTTGTTGGTCATTCGGCATTTTAAATGCTTGGGTCACATTTCTAGGTGACTGAACGTGCATATCGTTTCCCCAATCAAACTCAAATCATGAAATGTGACTTGGTTAGCTACAGAAAAAAGAAGTAAATACAGATTCATGAATTCATGAACGTTGGAACGCTCGATACTGACACACAATTGGCACTACCATTATTATGGTGGTCGTAGAGATCAGTATAACATTTGGGTTACTCGAGACCGCATCGAAACAGGCATGTTGAGGGTGATTGGAGGTTCTAAGTTGGATGGATGGATTTGTGATATTATCATCTTTCATGAATAATGTTGTGTGACTTGTGCATATTTGTAGCTGCTTGTTACCCGGAACAGTTTCAAACTTATTGCTTAACACACATTTACTATGTTATGTTCTTGGCTTTTATGTTCCCGGGATTGGGGCAACATTTAATTGCCTCCACGTTCTGTCGCGTTAGAAAAAACGCTCTTAGAGCCTTGGTTTCCTAGCCTGCATGCAGGATTAGCACTGTCGCAGAGAGAAAGGGCTGCTCTGGCAGATTGATGACGGCTGTGGTGCTGTGGGAGGTGGACCGTAGTGAGTAGAGGTCCTCACTTCCCCGCACAAGAGAGATGTTGTTAATGCCAAATTGCTATGAAACCAGGGGTTGGGTTTGGTGAGGGGGATGGGTGGGCTGAGGATCCCCAGGCAGCATGCGCATGTGGCTGAGATGAGGGATTCAAAGGGAACCTGGAAATCAGATACTTGTTTTGTTTCTCATTGATTAAATGGTAACAGTATATGCTTTTATTTATCTACGTGTTGGCATCACGATGGTGACTTTTGATCTGAATCAGCTGTGTTGGCCGCGCTAGTGCGTCGGCTAATATACCCTGAATGCCAATCGACCATGAGCCAAAAAAACATGAAAACGTGAACGCTCGCAATGCCACTTTGTAGCGATGATAAGTGTTTGCCTCTTGTGCGCTACTTCCTTTTCTGTGCACATTTACGTTACACTGAATGTCTGGATGTCAGGCCACGGATCGAATGTCTGTCCTTAGCCCAGACCGCTGCAGCGGGCGTTCAGCAGCCATGAATAATAAAAACACAGTGGCTAGATGTAGTTTCTCTGTTTGTTTTTTTTTGCATGAGTCACTGTGATCAAGCAAGGAACAGACTGATCATTCAGAATCCAAGCCCTTGCTTTTGCTGCCGTTAGCTACTTCACTTGTTGGCCTCTTACAGCCTGTTTGGGGGGGGTGCACGCAATAAGCCCTCCGATTGGTCAGGCGTCTGCGTCTGCCTCACACCCCAGATGTCTCCTCATTTGTGTCCTGGAGGTAACAAGAGCCGGTTATCATGTGTCTGAACTGCGGTTTTTAGCGAAGAACGGGTGGTGAGTGACGTAAGGCAGGGAGGAAAAAGGGAAAAAGGGAGGCGGAGTTGGAGGGATGGGAGAATTTGGAGGCTGAGATGATGTTTTTCTGCCCTTTGCCAAGTATATCTATGTCATCTGATGATCAGCATCTCAAGGGCTGACCCTCCTGTCTGAAAAATTAACTTTTTTTTGAGAAAACAAACTGTTTCTTATCCAGTACATAATACACTGCTTTTGGACCATATTGCTATATGTTAGCAACAGGGATGGGTACCGATATCCGGTACCATGACGGAACCGGCGCCAACGTTAACGGCAGCACCGGGACTGGAAACAAACGCAGATTTCGGTGCTTCATTTCGGTGCCACGAACTGTTTCTTTCCCGGCACGTTACGTCTATCAATGAGCCGGTGTTATGCAGACTTTTGGATCCCTGTTAGGGGTGGGCGAAAATGTCATATCACGATTTTTTTTCAACATTTTAACCTTCTGAACAGATTCTAATGAAACGTGCTGCAATTTTGCATGTTCAAACATTGTAAACACACTACTGAACTGCCACTGAAATGCCACATGATAAATTACCGTATTTTTTGGACTTTGTAAGGCGCATCTAAAATCATTAGCAGCTTCCGGACAATCAGGGGCTCTGCAGAGGCTCCATCAGCTAAACTTTGTATACTGGAAATCCCTGTAGGCTATCCTTGCCTGTGAGCATCCCAGAAAAGCAAGTGTAAAAAAAGATTTGTGACGGAATTGATGGCGGACGAGGGTCCGAAAGGAGGACAAAGTGAAAAGTAAAAAGTGAGGATGCGTGACAGACGTCGTAATCCGGAACGAATGGTCACCCCAACTGTGCAACATATCTGTGATTTTGTGGCTGACAACGTAATACGTTGGCCGAGAGGCAGGTCTGCTGTGCAACATGTCGGGATCAGATGCGCCCTACAATCCGATGCGCCTTATGGTGTGGACGATGACAGCAATTCGCATGTTAGCTGGCATTGCGCCTCATAATCTGGCGCGCCTCATAGCCCGAACAATACAAACAACAACGCTGATGACTGAAGAAAAAAGTTATTGGATACTGAAAAGCACATACCTTGTGACGCCGTGCAACCTGACTCGTTTGGTCGTCTGGTCTCTGTAATATTTTCCAAACTTCTCTTTGCTTGTCCTGTAGCATTTCGTTTCGCCCACAGCCTCTTCTAAACAACTCATCTTCCCCTTGCTATGGCAAACGGCTACATACACAAGATCGAAATTATTATCCCCTCAGTTTCCTCCATTGTGTGCATATTGTTGTTGTTGTTTTCCCCTCCCGCTACTTCTAGCCGACGGTTAGCGGTGTTTCTTTGAAGACTAGAAAATCTTTACATTTAGTATAATAATAATTCAAGTATTTACTATAACAGTGCGCATCTACTTATGGGACACCTATTTTAAGAGTTTGTTGTGAATTTTTATATCAGTTTCTGAGTCTGTTGGTTTTCCATTCTTTAAGCACCGGTTCGGGCACCGTTTAAGCACCGGCATCATTTCAAAAGTGCCGGTTTGGCACCGGTCGGTATGAAACCTAAATGATACCCAACCCAAGTTAACAATACAGACTAGCTGTTAGTGTATTAGGTGTTCGTTCTCGAGAGAGGAGGGAAAACAAGGGCGTGATGAGGAAGAGAACTGAGGAGGAATGTTGGATGACGGAGAGCTGTTTTGGTTGGTTGAGATCTTTTAGTTCAGACTTGGTCTTTTACCTCCTGGTCAGACACTCCCGCTGCTTTTCACCTGCACAGAACCTGCCTGTTCCGACACTAACATATAAACAGTGATTTTTGTTGATTAGAGCATCCATCCATCCAGCCACTTATATGGAGTCAGGTCGTGGGGTTAGCAGCTTGAGCAGAGAGCCCCACACATCGCTCTCCTCTGCAACATCATCTAACTCCAGCTGAGCGATCCTCAGGCATTCCCAGGCCAGTGAGGAGGTAAAATGTTTTCCACCTGGTCCTGGGTCTGCCCCGAGGCCTCCTCCAAGCTGGCCGTGACAGGGACACCTCCCTGGGAGGGCGCCGCGGTGGCATCCCAACCCATGTGCCCGAACCGCCTCCTTTTCACACCAAGGAGCAACAATTCCGCTCCTAGTCCCTCCTGGATGATGGAACGTCTCACCCTATCTCTAAAGGAGACCCCAGTCGCCCCGTGAAAACCCATCTCAGCCATATGTGTCCGCAGTCTTGTTCTTTTAGTGATGACTCATTACTCATGGCCATAGGTGAGGGTAGGAACAAAGATCGACTAGTAGATGGAGAGGTCTGCCTTCTGGCTCAGCTGCTGTTTTGTCACAACAGCGTGGAGGGACTGCGATGCCACACCCGCTGGTCAGTCTCGCACCCTGTTGTTCCCTCACCCCTGAATAGGACCCGAATACTTCTCTTATCTTGTCGGTGCATGTACCAGTGCTCTTCTCTTATCTCCTTAACCTGGGGCAAGGGCTCTTCACCAACCTGCATCAGAGAGTCAAGGCCTCGCGGTTTGAAAGGCCGGAAGCAGAGGGTGTTGGCTGTGAGATCTGCTGTGTGAGCCGCTTCGAGCTGATCATGTTACCGCCGATCGCTTCGTCATCGAGCCGTGATGGAAGATAATCTATTTTTTTCATTCTGAGCCCCTGAGTGCTCTCCTCTCCGTCCTCCTCCTCTTCCTCTTGCTGCTGTGCTGAGCACCGACGTAAACACCGTCTTGTTTGATATACACTGTCCAAATCATCTTGTCCTTGCCCCTGTAGGGGTCTGAAGGTGTAAATAAACTGTGACTCACCTGGGAGATCACACAGATGCCAGTGGTGTCTGTAAGGTGGCTGAAGGACATAGCTGAGGACAAAATCTTCTTGATGCAAGTCTCACTGTTTCTAGAAAGGACTTCTGTGGTGTTAAGGCCAAAGATGGCATGAATGAACAGATTGATTTACATAGATTTCTCAATGAATTGACCTTTTTTTCCACTTTCCACTTTCACTTTCATGAGCACAAATTATGTTAGATGAAGATGGAGATAATACGATTTCATCTATCATGAAATTGCTGTGAAGCTAGTCAAAATGTCAGTCCACTAGAAAGAGACGGAGTGAAATATGAGGACACAGATGGGTATAGACAACCCTGTTTGCTTTCAGCCCAGTGAGCAGAGAACTGGAGCATGAGGCCATCAGTAACAGAGGAGGAGGATGAGACAGAGATAGATGCTGGGACGATCAGAGGCGTGGGGGGTAGGGAGAAGAAGGTCAATCTTAAGAATGTTTATTCACTAGCTTGCATGTTGAACGTACAGCTCATGTGTTTACTTGACAAACACACACACTCACACCCACATACGTACCCGCACTAGTCAGCTGGACAGCTTGTCAGCTATTGCATATGTAGATATGGTTTTTGTTTCCTGTTAAGTCTGGATATCATCAGACTACCAAGGAGTCAAATCCTAGGAGAAAGCAGTGGTAGTAAATAATAGTCTAGAGGCTGTGAAAACTGTTAGTTACAGGAGGCTACATGGTACTCTATTGGTGACGTCATACAATTGAATGGGCATGATCATTTAAAAAAAATCCCATAGATAAAGGGCCATAAAGAAGGGCCCATTCATATGGTATTATTAGGTATAGATGGTGTTTTCAGACCACATTTTTATCCCTTCAAACCTTTATTCAGAACATATTTAACATAACATGGTTGAGGAAATCATACATAAAAAACTCAAACTCAAACTCCATCCAAGCCGTTTAATTTCAAAAAGTAAGTGAGGCCGGTGCATGTACAGTACCAGTGCATTTTGGTCACTGTTTCCTTATGTTTTTATAAACATCTTGTCTGTTGTGCTGCAGTCAACCACTGTGAGAGCCAATGACAGAGCACTCATAGCCTAACCCTAACCCTAACCCATAGCTGTACACAAGGCAGTTTAGTGTTTGCTCACTTGGTTGTGTTTCGGGTGCATTCCTGAAACAGCCTCGTTTTGAAACCAATTGTTTCTAGAATCTCTTATGTTTTTTATTTATTTCTTTCCATGAAAAAAGTTAGACGTGTCATAAAACAAATACATTGTTAAAACATTGTTAACCAAGTTATCAGGTATCAGATTGTCACCTGTTGTGATAAGAGTAATATTGTGGTAAACCTTACCTTTGGTTCAGCTGATTTGAGTTCTGTTGTATGGTTGTCCTCTATGGATTTAATTGTAATTACAGCCGTTTGTCACATTAAAGATTTGTTTATAATTACAACTTAAACTGGCCGTGAGGTCTTAACTTTTTTTTTGGGAGGTTTAAAAGTTTTAAAAATTGAATTTGCATTGAAATTAACTTTGTTTCCTGCATATACCTTGTCAAGGAGCCAAGGCCGCAGTTAGCTAGCTGCAGCTAACTGCTAATCGGTGAAAGCAGCTAACCGCTAATCGGGCTAACGCTAGTTGCTAACAGGAATAGTATGAATGGTAACACACCGCACTACAGACAGCGTGCTGCGACGCCACTCCGCCATCCCATGACCTGGTCACGGTGATGCTTGTGCCGTCGGCTCCCAAACAGGACATGGCTGTAAACGGGCTTCATCCATCATCTCTCATCCCCCGTCATGTCATCCCCCTTCGCTCTCCGTCTCTACAGCTTAATTCTCCAGTTCAGGGCCCGACCCTGGTTCATACATAATTGATTGAAGTCAGTAATCGTTACGTTTGACATTCACTGTCCGCCATTACGAATGGGCTCTGTCATCACCACGCGCCTCATTAGCATTATTACAGTCCAGACCTTGCATTTAGACTTCAGACTTTTTAATTTGTTAGTTTTTTTTTACTCGTTTTGAATTTTATTGATCCCTTTGGGATGACTCCCCCTGGGAAATGTATGTTTCCAGCAGCATAGAAAAGATGACGTAAAAGAGAGAAAACAATACACATTAAGCATAAGAAATAAACTGTAATAGAATAATATACAGTAAAATACAATAAACAGTAAAAATCTCAATAAACGGTAAACTTTAAATGAACAGTAAGCTCTAAAATTTAAGTAATTGCACTGTGGCGATGGTCCTCTCTGTCCTCCCTATTGTCCACAACCTCCACCTCAGCTCCCTCTGGCAGGATTGGTCACAGTCTTGGTCTGGACATCCCAAAGTTGATGATCAGCTCCTTCATCTTAGATGTGTTGAGCTGTAGGTGGTTTGTGTGGCACCATGTAGCAAAGTCCCCCACCAGTCTCTGATGATCCTCCTCATTGTCATCCCTGATGCGCCCAACATTGGCTGTGTCATCTGCGTGCTTCTGTATGTGACACAGCTCCGGGTTGTAACAGGAGTCCAAGGTGTACAGGGTGAAGACGTCAGACGTGGTGTCCCTCAGCCTGACGTACTGTGGTCTGTCAGTGAGGTAGTCTGTCATCCAGTCTACCAGGTGGGGGTCCACTCCCATCCTGCTCAGTTTGTCCCAGCATGGGCATGGGGCATGGGGGGTGTTAAAGGTACTAGAGAAGCCCAAGAAAAGAAAGGAGGGAAGCAGGATATGTGGCTGTGCTGAGGGTGGCGCTGGGGGTTGGGACTGAGGGAACGGGGGCTGCTTGAACCGATTGAGGAAGTCATTCAGTTCATTGGCCCTTCCCATTGTCCCCTCTACGGTTCTGGTCATAGTATTGTGACCTGTGACGGTCCTCATTCCCTCCCAGACCTACCTGTCGTCGTCCCTCAGCCTCCGCTCCACTTTTCTCCTATAGCTGTCCTTACCTTCCCTCACAGAGCGTTTCGCCTCCTGCTGTGCCGCCTTCATGGCCTCCCTGTCTCGACTCCTGAGAGCAGCCTACTTCCTCCTGAGGACAGCTTTAACTTCCCGCGTTACCCGTGGCTTGTTATCAGGGTAACGGCGAACAGTCTTGACAGGGGAGGCCGCGTCCATGCAGAAGTTTGTCATCCCCTCTGTTCCCTCACCCTCACCGTGCAGGTTCAACAGCACACGTCCCGGGTCCATGTCTTCTATTTTTTCATAATAAATCCTCACAATTGGCTTAAAGACAGTTCAAGGGAGCCCGGATGGGCGAAAAGCCGGGCGATGACTCCAATGATGGGAGCAGAGGAGGAGGGGAAGGTGGAGACGGCTGTGCAGGCGGAGAGATGCCGAGAATCTTATTATGGTTCCGTCATGACCTTGTTCGTCGGGCTTGATTTCTCCTGTGTCCTTGGATGCACAGCGGCGATTCTGCTGCAGTAACGCTCTTCAGTTTTACACACACACACACACTCTCACACACACACGCAGTCTGTCATCCTGACTCCAGATCTCAGATGACAGATTTTATCGGGTTGGTCTGACTGAGCTGATGGCCTCAAATCAAACACCGAATCGTTTTATGGATGAGCTTTTTGTCCTTTTGTCAGCTTTTCCTGTAACTCTCTTACGGGAACCGCTCAATTACAGCGCCCTCTCCTCCGCTTTAAAGCCACTGTGCAAAGGAGGACGTTTAGCCTCCCGACTCTTTGTTTGCAGACAAGGAATTATGAATCATAATATGGTGTTGTATAACACCGCGGAGTCTTGCTAAGCGAGCCCGTCTTCGTTTCGTAATGCGGGAAGCCTCGGGCTATGCAGATCGTCCCTCGGAGCAGCCGGCTGCGCTGGTATGACCTCCCCGTCCCCCTCACACTGGAATCACAAGTTTTTCAGCTGCCTGCGTCCCGCTCCTTTCGATTCGGAGGCGAGCACGTCGACCGGTCTTAATTTAGATGCCAGGGAGACTCGTGGTGTGCAGGACCGGTCGGGGGAATGGTGGCCGGGGGCGGGGGGGGGGCAGACGCCACTGAGGAGGCGCCTGTGTAGCCTGCGCTGCTCCGCTCGCCGTGTGCCGAGAGGGCTACGGAACAAAGAACAGAACGGAAAGCGGACGTTTGATCGAGCGATTGTTCATAGGCTTTGGTCACATATCCTAATCTAAATAATTCCTCGTATCGTCTGTCCATTATGTCACAGGGGTCCACTACGAGCTCACGTTGGGGCGAAGGCAGGGAATACGCCTTAGACAGGTTGCCAGTCTGCAACAGGGCACACATACCATTCTTTCTCTCACTCAAACCAAAAAGAACGAAGGTCTCCGGTTAACCTCAATGCATATTTTCAAGCTATGGGAGGACGCCGGAGCACCTGGAAGAAACCCCATGTGCAGATGGTCAGAACGTGCAGATGTACAGCACTAACCGCCACGCCACAGTGGGCTCGGCATAGGGTTAGGCGGGCCCCTCGTTCGTATCAATACGGAGAAATCCACTCAGAAAACTGTGACTGAGGCAGGGCATCCGTGGGATCTAAAAAAGGATTAAAAAGGCTCAACCGTGACTTTATGAGGTTTTGAATTTTGTTGGTATCCAGGTTCTCTCAAAATAGTCACTAGGAATAGTTTCCCAGAAAGTGTTTATTTATCGTGACAGAAGGTTGATTTTGATGAACTTAAACTGAAGTTTATTTTTTTGTTTAATTCATTTTATTCTGATTTTTCTGGACGAGGTCGAGCTGATCTGAGGTCTGTGTGGTCGTGCTCCGTAGATTTTGTCACAGACTACAACCGTTGAGTGAGCTGCTCCACCGCACGTGAGCTGTTCACACAACAGGTCTTGAATCAACAGCAATTGAATCAATCTAATCAAACCAGTGATACTAATGAGACAATCATCGATATAATTTTTTGGGGGATTTGCAGCCATCTTTTGCGACGTGTCCCTCAGGAGCTCTCCGGTGACATGTGCAGGGGAAACCAACTCCTCTTAGTATTCAGTCGTAAAACGCGCATACCTGAAACGACCGCGCCTACTTTTCCTCATGCTTTCCCAAGGCGGTGTATCCTGTCTTGTGCGATTGCGTGTCTGAGTGTGGGTGTGTGCGTGCCGGTGCGTTTCCGAGGATTCTCCCTCCGACGTGGCTGCACGGGCGTGCCCTCATCACGCGGCCCGTTTGATCGTCGTGTGTGTGTGTGTGTGTGTGTGTGTGTGAGAGCGTTTGCGAGCAGCTGTGTCCCAGTTCACGGTCTGCATCCTTTTGAGGATGCAATCGAAGGCCGATTGCGACACAGCATTGCGACAAGACCCAAGTCAAAGGCTCCTCCAAATGCAGCCTGCAGATGCCTCCTTCCTTCGCGTCCATCCAGGGTCGGCATTATATGATGAGAACAACTGTTGCAGAGGAGTTTCACAGGTGTCATTGGCTCAGTTGGCATGCGTTTTAATGCCCATCGAGTGGAGGCTCCGCCAGTATTTCTTCTGTTTCTGTCTTTCCCCTGTCAGTCATCTGCCGAGACAGATAAAACGCCATTCTTCCAGGGCTCTGAAGCAGCCGCGGGGCTTGTAGACTCTACTGTCTTACCCAGCACCAGCCCGTGCAAGCCTAGAGACCATAGTTGCCAGACTGGCATTGGCGGGTACAGTGTAAACAGTTATTGTTTGTCAAACCTGTCAAAAGTTGTTTTATTCAGACTGAATGTGATGAAAGGAGACGCTACACCTTCATTCTGCGCCCAACAGGAAGCCCCGTGGATGCATACTGGTGGTCGGGTCTCCCGGGTTTGGTGACACAGACTGATAACAAGGCTTTCCAATGAGTTTGAACTTATACATGGTTTATGGTTGTTTGCTAAGCTACGGTCAAAAATGGCTTCCACCACCTCCATGGCCAGAGCATAGAGGGACGTGACAAGTGGTCACGCACGACTGTGCTGCTGTTCGCTCCACAGACGTGGTTGTGAAGTTCGCAGATAACACCTCTGTAGTGGGTCTCATATCGTATAATGACGAGACTCACCACAGAGGGGAGATCCAGCACCTGACAGGATGGTGTTCAGACAATGACCTTGTCCCGAGCACAAGCGAGACCAAGGAGGTTATCGTGGACTTCCAGGAGGTCCAGGAGGATGCAGCACAACCCTTTCCTCATCCATGGAGATGAGGTGGAGCTGGTAGACAGCATCAACTTCCTGGGCATCCACACCTCACTTAGTCTCTGCAACCATCCCGCCTGGTGAAGAAGACCCTATAAAGGCTCTTCTTCCTCAGGAAGCTCAAAAGGACTGGACTCTCCCCTCAGCTCCTGACGAACCTCTATGGGGCCACAATAGAAAGCACCCTCTGTCTGCACAGCAGTACAGCAGTGTGATATGGGTTTATATGTTAGATTTATCTTGTATCGTGTATCAATGCTTGTGCAGTGTATGCTAACATCACTCTCTCTCTTACCCTCTCTGCCCTCTCAGCTCCGCCCATCCCGCCTTAATGGTGAAATGACTAGGGTCTGATGTCAGCCCCTCCTCTCCACCATCCTCCCATCATGCCCACCATGGTTTCCAGGCTGCCCAAGTTTGGCTCCAGGCCAAAGTCTGTGACCCTCTCCAATGGCGCTGCTCAGACGGGACAAGCTACCCTCCCGGCGGCGTCGAGCACCCGGCTGACGAACGGGTTCTACCACCACCCCGGCCCAGCAGAGGGCGACGGGGGCTCGGCCTCCCCCCGCTCCTCGGCGAAGCAGAACGGATTCATCAGGGTGCCCGCGTCGTTCTCCACGAAGTGGCGGCGAGAAGAGGAGGCGGTGGAGAACCGAGGGGCCGTCGGGGCAAATGAGTTCAGACGGGGGAAGGTCGGGAGTGCGGGACAGAATCGCTCGGGGCTGAGCGCCCACCTGCATGGTCCTCACCAGATACAGGGATCGACGGCGGCGACCCAGCGCCCAGATGCCAAGAGGTTGACCACGTCCTCTGCAGGCAAGGGGTGCGGCTCTCCCCTGACATCCTCGCTTTCGCCTCAGTCCAGCCCCAGGACACTTGTCTCTAAATATGGACTCCAGGAAAACAAATCGGGCCCGACTTCACAGGGGGTGGTGACCGGCACCAAGCTAGTCCCGAACGATGTCTCTGGATCTAAGCTCAGGGCCAGAGCCACCGCCCTGCCGAGGCCGTCTCAAAGGTTCGCTGGGTCCGCCGGGCCCAGGCCAGGTCCCGAGCGCAACTCTTGCTCTGGCTCTCCGCTCCAGAGCAAGCCGCAGGCCGCCCGCTCCCGGTCCAGCAACAGCCTGGACTCCGCCGTCTCGGACGTCGGCGGCCGGCTCACCGAGGGCGACCGCTTTCGCTCGCGCAGCCTCAACCAGGTCCGCGGGCAGCCCTCCCCCGCCTTCACCCACCCGCTCCGCTCCTGCTCCACCAACGGGGCCGCGGGGCGGAGCCTGAAGGCGCCCGCGGCCTCGTCTGCCCTGGCTACGCCCAGAGCTCAGAGTGCAGCGTTGCCCGGGAGGACGGGCGCCGCCCATTGCTCTCCGTCGCTCCCCTCCAGGAAGCCCCTCCTGCCCGGCCTCTGCCCAGCCCCCAAGCCCAGTGGCATCAGCTACAAGCTGTCGCGCCCGTCGCTCGGCAAGCAGCCCCGCCCCTTGCGGGTGGCCCCACTCGGCGTGCCCCGGGGCGACCAGGAAGGAGGCCGAGCAGCAGCGCGACAGGGTTCAGTGGAGACGCCGTCAACAGCCGGGAACACTCCAGGTGCATTATCTCATCGTGTCTCATCTCGAATCGGCCTCTCATTTCTTGTTCGCTGCGGTATGACGTCGCAATCTTAGAGCGTTTCAGGTCGTGCGTCTCCATCCTGCGCACGCTTCACCTCTCACTGCGCCTCAGGCCTCATCGTCTTCAATTTCTCTTCCATTTCTCACGTCTCGCCTCTTGACTTCCCCCTGTGCTCGCCGTCAGAGAGCAGCCCGGATGCCGCAGAGATGGAGGGGCTGACGGCGGAGTCCGGGTTCGAGAGAGACGAGTCGATCGTGGGGGAGACGCTGGAGGACATGTCCCTGTCGTCCAGCTCCTCCCTGGACAGGAACGAAACCAGTCAGGAGTACATGGATGACTTTGACAACCTCGGTAAGAGACCAATGTGCAGGTGCAACTTGTATTTACATGACACAGTCCTGATAATGAGTATTGTTATTATTGCTCTTATATTAACATGTTTTCAGAGGCCTAAGATGTGTGGAGCAGACTGTGAGGAGTAACTGTCAGTCCTGTTGTGTAGCAGCTTCAAAGGAACAGCGTCCTTTATCAAACTTGCAGGGAACGGGGGCGTGGGCCTTCTGCTCCTCTCCCCTAAAAACGACGAGGACGACTCCGGGCTCGACCAGTCGTGCGCCAGGTTCGATGACGACAAGCTGGCAGTTCGCGGCGTCGCCAGGGCGACGGGGCTGTGCTTCCTGGATGACGACGGCGTGGACTGGGCCGGCATGAGACTAGGTAGCGAGTCGGATGCAAAGCGCCGGGGTGAGTCCGCAGCTGTCCGGCCGGCACATTGGTAAGATCTCGGGTCCCTCCACAGGCGAGCGGGTGGAGCATCGGCTGAACCAGCTGCCCCATCACAGAAGGTCCAGTCAGCAGGACTACCACGAGCAGGTACTGTATTGCATGGTCCGACAATGAGGAGACTCGGGTCAAGACATGATGCGTTGCGGGGGACTGTAAACGTGTGATGACGTGACACTGACTCGTAGCTGCAGGTGCAGTCGGTTCCACCCAAAGATAGTTGATGACACATCAGCCGCGCCACAGCACTAGCGGATGCTCCATTTCGAATTGGCTCAGTCCTGCAGCATCTTAACTTTACCTCCACGTTTCTCTGCTGCGAGCCACCTTGAAGCCATTCAATTTGCAATCGATGAAGTAAACAAATCTTGCGTAGTTAATCTCTACAAACTACAGTTCATCTCCCAACCTTCGCCCCCAGGAATTAGTGTTTCCTGTGCATTTGTCTTGCCTCCTATGTGTTTCCCTCGTTTAGTCCACTATACGTCCTGTGTGTTTCCTCCATGCTTCCTCCATGCCACCTAACCTACAGGCCAACGTGTCTCGTGCAGGGCGGCTCTTCTCTGGACCTCTCCCCCTCCGACAGCTGTGAGTCCGGGGGGACCTACATGTGGGACGAGGAGGGCCTGGAGCCGCTGAGGGGCGCTGCCACGACCGCCTCCATCAACACCAACAGCAACGCCACCCGTCACATCGGGAGCTTCGATTCCGACCTCAACAGCATTGTAAGTCCCGCAGCGCAGCCCACGTCTGCCGCAGGTTCAGAATCAAAGTAATGGGGGCCGTTTAGCCTGTTTGTACCCGCACATCCAGTCTCTAGTGACTGGACTGAGGCGTGAATTAACCTGTGTGGTCGATCGTTCAGATTCGCATCCAGATGTTGTCATTCAAGCATAATATCAGAGGTGCGTTGCATTTTTGGCACAAGGAGAACAGCTGACTACCAGTGGTAGTCTAGCTCCCCCGTGTGTGTGTGTTGTGAATTGCAGCCCCAGTTTGGAAACGCTGCAGGTGTAGATTGTAGATTGTAGAACTTCAGCTCCCTTTCCAAATCAGTGCCTTGGAAAAGATGGAAAAATGGTAACAAACACTATGAAGTATCAGGTATTAGAACTGTAGGATCTCCTATCAAGGTAGTATAGAATGAACTGGCCTAAGCCGCAGGCTGTGAGGCTTTTGTCCTCTGTGTCTTCATGTTGTGCCTTCATGGTTCTTTTCCTTTTTAGCCCTGTCCGTTTATTGAAGTGGGACAGTTGGGGTTATCGCTGAATGTCTGGTTCACTGCAGGTAATGCTCCTCCCGAATCATGTGGAGTGCCCGTTAATGAGCGCTCGGCCTCGATGCGTTAATGAGCCGCAACCCCAATTAGCTTCGAGCCCTGATGATGAGACGACACTAACAGGCTCTGGATTACTGGAGTGAAGTCTTTCATGACGCAAACGCACCCGCTTGCTTCCTACATCTTTGTTTTCTTAAGTCATGTCTTATTTTTGTTAGTCACAAAAATAAAAAAAAGACCACCGGGGGTCAGTCTTGCCCCTGTCTCCATGTTGCCTGTGCCTGTGTCTTCACGTCCACTGTCGGGTCGGTCAGCGTTTCTGGAGGAGGCTCAAAGCTGTCGGTGCAGTCCGGCCAATCCAGACGAGGAGCGACGACAACTTGAGCCTTCGCGTATTCAAAGTCCCGCCTCATAGCAAACGTTGTGATTGTGATGATCGGTACAAAAAAATGAGTCGTGAACGGGCAAGAGATTTGAGACGGGGAGGCGTGGAAAGGAAAAGCAGGGGGAAAGAACGAATAAAGGGGATCATAAGGCACGCAGGGAAAGGAGATGAGTGGATGAGGAGAGGATGAGGGGCAGGGATGTGAAGAATGGATAGAAGCGGAGGAGGAGGAGGGACAGCAGAAAGAGGAGATTAGGAAGTGATGTGTCCATGTGGATGGCTGCCCTGGGTGTGCGTGTGTGTGTGTTTTTGTGTGTGTGCGTGTTGTCCTGGCACTTCAAAGTACCTCACACTGTAGTGCTCAATTCCAGCCATCATAGCGGTAGCAGTGTGTGAGAGCAGCGCGTTACGTTAGCGCACTACTGTGTTTTGGGATGGACCCTGCATGTGGAGAGGCTGTCGCAGAAGGTAAAAATGGCCGCCCAAAATGCTGCCTTTTTCGCCATCTCTCTCTGCTGCCAGGCCCAGGGACTTTCTCCTCACGGCCATCGGAATCCTGTTCTTTGCATTTTGAACAGGGTGCATTTGCTGAAACACATGCGGACAAAGGCGTTTTTCCCTAGAGAAACGGCAATTACTGCGGAGGTCAAATGTGATAAGTCTTGTCTGAATCTCCTATCTGTAATCCGTCAATAATTCGTCGATTTATAACCATATTCAAACAGCAGGCAAGGGCTCACCTGTGATTTTGGTGAAAGCGAGGCTGTGCATGACAGTGGAGTGGGATTTACTGTACCAAACCGTAAGAGTTCCGCTTCTCAAATGGTTCGCTTGACTTCCCTGTCACCTCCAGGACATCTTGGAAAACCTGGACTCCTGCGATTTGGACGAAGATGACCTCATGCTGGATGTGGACGTCCTGGAAGACGCCTCACTCCACAGCGGTGCGTGTGCGCGCGTGCTCATGCGGCCGTGTGTTTGCACGTGAAACCAGCCACTGCATTGCGAGTGTCGGTAACGGTTTCGGTAACGTGCGATCACTTACTCCCTGCCCTCTGATGACTTGGGAAGGCCATTGGAGTAAAGTCAACTCATTGTTGCATTCAAGAAACCAGTCTGTGGTTATTTGAACTTTATGATACGGTGCCTCATATCATAAAGGGATGGTCGTGGCCAGCAACAGTCCTCAGGTAGGCCGTGGCATCCAAACAATGTTCATTCGGCGCCAAGGAGCGACAAACTGTGCCAAGAGAACGCCTCCCATGCCACTATGCCCTCTCCACCAGCTCAGGCTGTTGATACAGGGCAGGATGATCCATGCTTTACACCCAATTCGGATCCTTCCATCTGAATGTCACAGCAGAAAATGAAATACATCAGACCCAGCAATGTTCTTTTGTTTTAGTTTTAACTTTAGTTTTCTTTTGTGCCCTTTTGGGAGAGAGGGTTAAGCTGATCTCGACCACCAGTAGGGTGCTAGAGACACTCTCACACACACACACACACACACACACACACACACACACACACACACACACACACACAGCTCCCTCTCTTTCCGCCGTGTGATTGGCTGATTAGTTCTTTGCTCTAATGGCCGGTTTAACATGCAGAGTGGTCTCTCGACCTTGCTGCCTCTGAAATCGCAGCTGAAATTGCGTTGTTGATTAGTGTTGGGCGATGTTGCGAAAGAAAAAAAAAATCACAATACATTTTTTCATGTCATCTGATCTTGATTGTCGCGAGGTATACAAGATACAAAATAAACAAACTTCCCCCTTGGGGATCCTGGGCACACCCTGAAATGTAAATATTAACAATATTAACAATAATATGATGCTACATACCCTGTTAACTGTCACTTCTGAGATACCCAAACCACCGACTTCATGTTTATTTACATTTAACAACCCGCACTTAAGTCTCACTTAAGACTCGCTACTTTACTGTGTATTGAGGCTCCTTATTTGGAAGTGCTACCGATAATTGTCCAGCCCTGTTGTTGAGTGTAGCCAATGGTAAGTTATAGTCGCTGAAGTGGTCTGGCTCAGGTTAGTGAGTAATGGATCAGTGAAGTGCTCAAGCAGAATCATTAATTCTACAAGCTAAAACTTTCCAACACTTTCAACAGCTTTTAATATTATGTACACAGAAACATAATTATTTGTAAACTTTTGAATCCGAGACTCGTTTAAAGATCGGACGAGACATTAAGGGAATGAACCTTTGCCCCGCACTAACTGATGACTGGTCTGAACCCGCAGATGGGGATGGAATCTCTCATATGGCAGAATGGAGGAGGAGGCAGCTTTGCTGGGGGACGCAGGATGTCAACAATGACAGTGAATGGTGAGGATGCATGTGTTTCACCCGCAGTGATGTGTGAAGCTGGCTTGAGATTGAACAAATTCAGTCTATTCAGTTAGAAAGATGGGGTAGGGTGACTCACAGGGTGGAAATCAATAGGCTTCTTCCCCAAGAATGAGTGCAGACACTTTTTCTCTGTATTTAACAAATAGTATGATATTCTGGTCACAGACACACACAAAGATATGGACTGGAAGAGGGGTTGTCACAAGCTCTATGCAAAGATGGAACGTTTAATTGTAGCTTTGAGATAAACAGTAGTACATAGATTCCTATCAACATGGCACACAAGCTTTCTGAAACTCCACAGAACAAAAAAAGTGGTTTAAACGTAGCCGCGTACTGTCTGTGGAGGCTGGGATAAAGTTCAGAAGTTTTGAGTAGAGACTTATCGGGTCCGTGCTGGTTCCCATGTGGTCCCTGGTCAAACTGCTTTTTCTTTTGAAGACCAAAAATGTGTTACTCCGTGTCTGTAATCTGACAAATGGAGACATCAGGATGGATGATACACTTTTCCATTGAGCAAATATAAAATTGGTTCTCGTTGCAGCCCAGACCCAGACAAGAAAGCAAAACGGACCATAAAGTAGGAGCAGAAATGCCATGGCTTAGTAGTTAAGGACCTGGGGCATCATTTCTAAAACCTGTGTGGTGCTACTATAAAGCTGCTGAGACCCGAACATGTAACACACTCCTCCTTGTCCGGCTAGCAGCCAGTCTCACGCTTGTCTGTTTTGTCTTGCCGTAATTGACGAGGCATGTAACTGTGCTCTAAATGCTTCAAATCCCTCTATAGTACAGTCGATCATTCTCTGCTGATTGACTAAATGTATCCACTCCACATTCTTCACTCGCGGTAATCCACGGTATAAGAGACTCGATACCAGCTTTAGCCTCATCTCTGGCTTTGAACTCAATTGGAATTCCTCGTAGATGTCATGTGACGTCCAAATACACTTCCCCGTCCTCTTGGAATTGCCGTTTACTCCTGGGAATTCCTTTCAATTTATCGCTTCCTGCTATCAATCGCTGCCCGGATCTTAAAATCCGCTCACTCGGAATCGTATTTGTAGCCTCCGCACCTCAAATAGGTGTCCATCTTTTGGGAACCATATAACAATCTGCCCCCAAGACCACACACGGGCTGGCAAAAAAACCTCGGTTCCTTGTAAATTGTCCTCGATCGCAAACTTGTCTCCTTGGTAACCTGCACGCTCTCTAGAATGACATTTTTCCGGAATAACTGTTATTCCTGTTCCAGGTGTTTTTGGCACACACTAGACGATCCTCTGTCTTTAACAATAGCCCACACATTTTTGTACCAGTGACTTTGCGTGGCTCGGACTGCCAGCCATTTCATCTTCGATGCCTTTTCAGCCACGATCTTCTTGGCGTCTTAGGAAATGTTGCGGGACATATTGCAGTTCATACGTACTGATACATCTAGCCCCCCTCGTGGATCATCACAGTCCATGGAGAAATTCCCTCTCGTGTGGTTGTGAACTGTGTTCTCGGTACGCTCCAGGTTGAACCGTGGCTATGACAGTGTTTCTGAGGTGCAAACCACCTCTCTTTTCACAGCCACTGTTGTGGTTGTGGTTGAACCTGCAGTCCTTTCCCTCTTCAGTGTTACCGGGGCAACGTTTTGAAACGTTGTCGCACCCGTAGTTGAACCCGTAGTACACCGACTGACCCGCTTGCGTAACCTGCCCTCCTCGCAGTGATTTCCAATGCAACAAACTCACCGAGGATCCTGGGAACAAGAGGGCAGACGTCAGCCGGGACGCTAACCTCAATCTGGACTTTTGTGCTCCGCGGTGAGTTCCAATTCCAGTCAGTTTTTTGGAATTTTGCCTTCCCGCGTCATTTCCCGGTGAGCGTTTCAGTCCGAACGTCGCAGCCGACGCTCTGACACCCCGGCCGAGGTTCCGTTCTGCGTCGTCATCTGGCATCACCTGTGAATGCGCCCCCGCAGGTCCCCGTCATCGTACCCCAGCACCCCCGCCCTGGGTCTGGACCTGGACGATGTGGCTGAGGACTGCTCTGCCGTCAGGTCCCAGCTGGAGCATCTGCAGAGGCTGCTGCAGGTGAGGAAGGGAAGAGGAAGATGGAAGGGGAGAGAGGAATAAGGGTATTACTTATTGTAATGTATGATGCGCAAGCCTCGGGTGTGTCAATAACACATTGATGTTGCTCTCAGAATGTTTTGACTTTCTGCTGAAATCTTAAAACTCCTGTTACGTCTATTTGCCTGATTCAGGAATTTCAATCTGCCTTTATTTGCCTGTGTTTTGTCGATACTTTCTGCCATTGATCGGGTTGTAACTCTATACGATAAGTGCAGCTTTGTGGAAGTCTTATGGGAGTTTTTTTCTCAACACCACAGACTTAACTGGTTTAGGGTCTTTAGGTCGACAGATTTCATCAATATTTCTTTGCATTGTCGTAATATATTGACCCCTGCTGAAGCTGGAGGTCTTTTCGCTAAGGACGTGTGCGCGCTGTCTTCACGACATACGTGCAAATGCTGTGTGTTTGTTCAGGAGGAGGACTTGGATGATGACACACTGACCACAGACACCCTCAGTCCGGATGCCGATGAGTCCTCCCACGGCACTGCTGCTCAGGTTAGCAGCCTCGATCCGTATTTAGAGCAACACATCTCAGAAAGTCCCAGGAACCCCTCTAAACCCCCCCCCCCCCCCCCCCCACCCCCCCCCCCCAACCCTAACTGTGTGTTTGTGCGTGTCTAGGTGCAGGCGCTCCTCCAAGAGGTGGAGCAGCTCAGGCAGGAGCTAAGGAATCGAGATCAAACCATCACAGAGCTCACCCTGCAGCTGGTTTGTGTCCATTACCCTTCACCTTCTCGTTTTTAGCACATTCACACAGAGAACTGAGCTAAATTTGACACAGGGGTGCGTAGGGGTGAGTATGTTGGGTCAATGATTTCCGAAATTGATCAATTTCTGATTCATAGGGTCCACATTCATTGGCGCCACTGGACCGAGGGTTATTCACTATGTTACTATTTTTCAGCTCTACTGTACTTGGGGTCCATTGGCACTCTTGGTGAATAACTATTGTTCTTCACTATGTTCACTATGTTACAATGTTTGATTTACCACTCCTAAAGTTTTGCGATAACTGTTCAAAATATGCAACTTGATTGGGATCCATGCAACTCGATATTTTAATCCACAGAATTCCAGATTTTGGCCTCTTTTTCAGACGTTTTTCACCCCCAAACAACGATTGACAGCATAGCCAAATAGACTCAGAAACGTCATTTAAACTTTAAAATTGAGGCAAGCTTGTGGTCTTTTGATGTTGTTTTCGACATGTTGATAAGTTGCATCTTTTTACATCAACGCCTTCTCAAAGACCTTGTTCCAAATGACAGTTGTCTGCCCCATAGCTCGACAGGTTGGTCGCCATGGCAAGACACTGGCACGCACTCTTGAAAGGGAAAATAGACTGTACATATACGTACAGTTGACAGATGTTTTACTGAGCCTTAAGTAAATGTCATTCAGTTTTTTTTGGCATTTTTTAAACAGATATCTAGGAAACATGCTGCCCATGCTTTTCCTCTCAAGTTTGCTTATATATTTGTTTTGTAAAGACAAATTGTTGTGTAAATAACTACATGAAAAGGGACCTGTACACACGTCTTGAATGTCATTTGAGTGGCTGGTTGCAAAGCTGCAGGAGTAGTGAATCAAAAATTAGCTGGAAGGGGAATTTAAAAAAAAATCAGAAGGAACGTAGTGAATAACAGCAGCTGCCCCTGAACCCAAGGGTGCAGTGGTTTGTTGAAACTCAGCCCCACAGGCGTGTCACTAAGCTGCTCGATGTGTTTCCTCTGTGCATAGACGGTGCCCAAGGTGACCAGGTGCCCCTGCCAGGAGAGCACGGGACGGGTGGACCGACACACACAGACCGTCGTGACAGAGCGAGAGAGTGTTGCCTCGCAGACGCCTTGGAGAGAGCACACTGTGAGCACACACACACACACACACACACACACACACACACACACACACACACACACACACACGCACACACTCAACACACAGACACATACATGCATACAGAACAACACAGGATGAGTGTCCGATTGCATTTGGCATCAATCTGTGATTCAGATGCAGCCATAGAAAGCAAGATTCAGACCAGTATCAATGAGAGGCATAGGAATGATGTATGTCTGTCATAGAGATGCATTGATTGCAATCTCCTTGGCGTGTTCCAGTTTCTGGTGTGCGACAACTTTTCTTTAATACACTGTTTTATTTTCATAACACGAGAGATCATTCAACTTAACCTTTTGACAAACAGAAGTAAGGTATAGCAACTCCCCCCATCGCAGCAATTGTCAAACTAAACTGGAAAGAGATACGGATGTCATCGAATTGACAGTGACTTGTTGCACGCCATCTCCATCTGACACACTGTTCCCTGGACGTATAAAATGGACCAGCTTGAAAACGGAAATGCTGACCAGTTGGTCTCTGTTACGAGCTGCGCATGCCGAAAAATGGCAGAACGTCGCCTGCCTGTCAATCTGTGCATCTCTAGCCTGTTTGGTCGTCCTCGCTCTTGTCTACCTGCCACCTTCCCCCTGTCTCTTCCTCCCCCATGTCCTGAAGCAGCCTCCTCTCTTTCTTCCCGTCTTCACCAGTCTGTCATTCCTCAGGCTTCGCCTCCTGCTCCTTTCCTCTCTCCGCCCTGGCAGTATCAGCGCTCCAGGCCTTATAGGGGGAGGCCAAGGCCCAGCATCCCCTCCCACCTTGCTAGAAGAAGTGAGTCTCATAACCTTTGGCCACTGGACTTCACTTTGTCCCCGCCCCCGACTCCTCTATGTTTCATCCTCATCATCACAACTTGGCTGGTATCACTCGACGTAGTTGTCAGATCCCAGCTTGACCAACATCTATGAGCAGCTGAACCCGAACCTCAGCTCAGATCCACTGCCGTTAAGGCCAAAAATGGCTCCAGATCAGCAAAGTCAATCGCAAACACTTGAAAATCAGGGAAACCAGTAACATCCCATAGGATAGTGCAGAATACGTGGAAGATAATTCTATGAAATAAATTCAATTTTACTCACAGTTTACTTTACTCACAGTTGCCCATCTACAAAGGGCAATGCATTTTGATAGGGCAGGTCAAAGTTCGCAGAAAACATTCGTGCCAGGGACATATAATGATATGAAATCAGTGTCCAGCTCTAGAATAACAGATGCTTATATCTTATAAAGCATTCGTAACACTCAGTTAATAGGGAACTACATATGGACAAAGCATTTACAAACATTAGTAAATGATTAGGGAAAGCTATGCTAATATTGAATAAATAAGGTCCACAGTTTGAAAACATTAGTCAATGATGATATAATCATTTGTAGATGTTGTAAAATGTTGGAAATATTACTTGAAAATAGTTGGTAAAGTAGTTCTAAATAGTTTATAGCTACATTATAACTACATGAAGATTACCCTGTAAATCGTTATGCACGATTGAAATGAAAGCCATGGAAGCATTAACAAAAATATGGATAAATCACCCATTAATGTGTTAAGTTAAATGTCTATACAGTATCTACTGCATCCTAATCACCTTCTGTCAAGATGCACCTGTACCAAATCAAAAGCCGCACTAGTTTAGTTTCTGAACGGAGCCGAAGTTTGTTCTAATTAATTTATTTCACCCATCCTTGCATTTCCACATGTACCCGTGTGTGTGTATGTGTGTTTGTGTGTGTGTGTTTGTTTGAATCTTATCTTAGCAATATGTTCTTATCTTTGGTTGTACCCTCTCCTCTAACTGTCCTCCACACGTGTGTGTGTGTGTGTGTGTGTGTGTGTGCGTGCGTGCGTGTGTGTGTGTGTGTGTGTGTGTGTGCATGTGTGCGTGTGTCTGCATGTGCGTGTGTGTGCGCGCTCGTGTGTGTGTGTGTGTGTGTGTGTGTTTGTGTGTGGTTGATGCCTCTCATCACTGCCCTCGGCCAGAAGTGGAAAAACTTGTGCTTTACTTCAGTGACACAGTGTGGTACAGTAGCAACCTTTTTATATCTTCCATGCCCTTGCTGATTCCCATTGTGCTCATCTGTGCAATATCTCGTCATATTATTGTTATTGTCATCCATCCATCCATCCATCCATCCATCCATCCATCCATCCATCCATCCATCCATCCACCCACCCACCCGTCCATCAATCACCACTAGTTACCTTCACAGTGTTGTGGGCTTCTCATGGAGCCTCCTGCCCTCTACATCCTACATCCATAGTCACACTCTCTACCTAGCTGCAATTTAGCATCTCCAATCAGGAAACAGGAAACAGGAATTCCTGAAAAAACAAACAAACAATGCATGTCTCCCCATTTCCCCACGCTAAAAGGCCCTTGGTCCGATAATAATAATAACTGTGATTATTATTATTGTAAAAAGTAAAACGATCATCTCCCTGGATTCATGTTGTTTTGCGCATGCTCCCCTGCTTCTCGCTGTAAACCCTCCCCTGCTGTCGCCTCGTCCCCCCTCACTCCATTGCTCGTCCCCCCCTCGCTCCATTGAAGCGGTCATCTTCGTGAACAGGTCTGAGAACGGGCATCTGTGAGGAGGACCATTTCCTCAGACTGCTGCGATTCTTAGCTCGCGTATCAGGTCATGCCTGAGCGTTTGGGTTCTTCTGTCGGTTGCTCGGAGGCTGGCTGGAGAGGTCGTCCGGTCGTTTATTCGGGTCACAGGTAATGAAAGGCAGCGCTGGTCTTACAGAAACTTAGAGTGAGCCCTGACGCATGGGTACGGTTCATTTTCATCTGGTCGGGCTATTCACATTTGTTCTAGAGATGGCAGTTGTTGAGTGGGACACGGCTGACATGTCGTGGGTGAGATCACCGTGTGAACAGTGCAAAAGGTTTTCAGTTAGCTCTAATGCTGAGATTTTAGCTGATGTTATACATATATGTTATATATGGTAAATTAAGTCACAGGGCAATACCGAATAAGTCCAAGTGTCGCAAGGTTATGGTGGTCATGATATTCATAATGATCAGAGTGTACAGTACCTTCAGGTCGTAGCAGATTTCATACACAGTGTCTCGGTCCTCTTCTGAGAGGGTGTGATGTTGGTCTTCAGAGGGCTAAAGTGTTCTTTTCAGATGCAGTTTTCAGTCTGATCTTCATTTTCGGCCTAATCTCAATGGCGGACGTTCACTCTAGCGGAGTGCAGTGACAGGGAGTCATCCACACAGGTAGCACACAGGTAACAGACTATGGTTGATGTGCTGATGTTGCTGAAGTTGTAGTCAGGTGATTTCTGGATGGCTCTCCACTAGATGGAACTCAAAAAGGAGGGGATTCACATCTGGGTTCATACAGTACCTACCTCCTGCTTACGCGTGCTCCCCTTTCTTCTCTCTGCACGTTTTGGCTCAGGTTGCCGCTGCTTTGTGTTGTGTTTTTCCTGCTGAATGGCAATATTTAGTTGCGTGTGACACCAATCCACCCCTTCTTAACCGCTTCAGTTGTCGCTCCGAACGGGAGTGCACGCGCAGACGAGCTTCTCAGACCCGACGCCTCCTGAAACGATGGATTCACCCGTTCAGGGAAATTAATCTGAAAATCTAATTCTAATTCTAATTTTCACAAATGCGATGACGATCAAAACGTCAAACCTTCACGCAGTAAGATGAACTATAAGATGGGAAATAAGATAGGAAAACAAGAATATGAAAATAAAGCTTCTGGGATCAGTCTATGGGTAGGATCACACTTGCAGATATTTCAAGTCATTCATGGTGAGGACAAATGGAAAATAAATCAAGGTATGACCACCTTATCTTTCAAGCAGTACTAATTTGATAGGTGATGCACTTAGTATGTGGCACGCTGTGTATTTGACATATGCATTTGTGTCATACGATGTATGCAAATATACAGCATATCATGAATGCAGTATAGGAAATGTGTGTTTGTGTATGTGATTATATTTATATATACGACTGTAGACATCACTTTTCAACACTTACGGGTCGATTTCGTGGAGAAAATATGGAGCAAAGTCTCGAAAAAAAAAGGAAAAAGGATTTCAGGAGGCTGCAGTATCACCACCCACCACCAGGTGTCAGTGTTTACCAGCGGATATTGATCGGTCAGAGTTTCGTCTTCTCCCGAGATGCTGGTGTCAGATTATGAAGTCTGCATCTCGGAGTGTGAAATCAGAGTCCTGAGCTCTGAAAGAAATGCCATTGTCCCAGTCACATTCGCAGTCCATCAGTGATTTACAGAGACGATGAAGAGTGTTGCACACGAGCCCTTGTGTCTGGACTCGTATCGGACGATTGCGCTACAAATACAAGTCGCTCAATCGCTCTCGTTCCAAACCTCAGCTCAGTAGATTAAGTTCCTTATGAACATGTTATTATGTCTGGACTCTCGTCAGGTTGAACCTTCACCACTGACGGAACTATTAAAGGGGCGGAAATTAGAGTTCATTTTCAAATGTTAATTGAGTACGTTTTCAAATGTGATTCAATTCATTTAAATGCATTTGACTCATTTGTTCCTCCTCAGTTCAGTTATTTACTGATTCCTTTTCTGCTGTGCTGCACAATAATCAATGATAAAAGGAGTTGTGAGTGTGGTGTCTGGTCTGCAGACTGAGACGCCGTTGGAAGCGTTTGACTCAGCTTTTTGGTCTGATCCGGTGGAGTATCAATGTATGTAAAATCTCAGACCTGTTCATCGACTCACGCTTGCTTGGAGACGAGCAAACGAATGGCGACGCGAGTCCAGGCAAAATGAGTTACGTAGCCGGGGACTCAAAGGAGGCTTGTCTCGAAGCGTTATCGTCAAGAGTTTTAACAATGGAAGGCTGTCATTTTAAACCCGGCATGACTGTTGAATCGCAGGACGAGGGACTCGTTTGAATCGGGGAGGATTCGGTTCTAATTCAGGCCTTTCGATATGCACCAGTGTCGGTACACACAGGCCGAGTCCTGTTTCACACCTGTCGGTGATTACATTTGGAGCTCATGACTGTCTCAGCAAGCTGCGTGGAAGGTGAAACGGGAACATAGAAATAAAACCGTTTTTCTCGTTTGCCCTCAGTAGCACTCATCAATCAATAAGCTGCATTGTCAAGCTGGCCTCTAATTGATACATGATACCAGTTAACCCATTCAAAGCAGCTTTTTTTTTACGTGTTTTGTGTTGTAATCTGAGTAGGTCCCGGGCCCCGGTTTGACCTTTCTGTTGTGTTTTGCAGCCACAGGTTCTTCACCCCACCACCTTCCAAAGCCGGGAACCACTGACGACGCCGTGCCCGGCTCCGCCTCCCCCCCATGCTGAGGCCCCGTCTGCCACCCCGGCCCCGGCCCTGGCCCCGGCCCCCTCCCGACCCGAGGCTCCTCTCCCGGCCCACCCCTGCTCCCCCGGCCTCCGCCGCGCCGGCGCCCCGGCTGCGGGGGGCGAGGACTGCCGGACGAGCCCGAGGACGGAGAGGAGGGGGAACTCCACGAGGTCCGTGCGCCTCTGTCCGCCCTCCAAGCCCTCCCTGTCCCACGCCTCCGCCTCCGCCTCTGCCTCCGCCTCCGCCTCAGCATCGCCCAGCAGGCTGGCGAGGCCGGCCAGGCAGCCGCCTCGTAGCCCAGAGGGCGCTGCCTTGGAAGTTCATTTCAAAACGGCGGCTGTCGCTGATGGCCCGTCGCGCCTCCCTAAGCCCAAATGCCACTGAGGCGTCGGGCCGGCGACGCCCCTCGCCCCGGCCGTCCCCCTCCTCCCCCTATTTATTGTTGACACTCTGAGCACTGTGACTGACTGTCGATGTGAAACGCTTCATCTTACTGGTCAAAAGGTCGAGACGGCGTCACGTCGAGGCGGCAAAGGCTTTCAAGCGCAGGCTTTCAGGCGCAGTCCCAGGCATCGGCAGTCCCGCCGCCATTTCGGCTCACTTCGCTTTCGCGCTACGATCGCAGCGTTCGTTTGTCAGCGGGAGGCCACCTCGCGAAATTCCCGAGAGGAGACGCACACAAACCCAACCGGCTTATTGTTCAGGATGGTGATGATGAAGTCCGTTTATCAGGCTGATGAGTCAGTGGCTACTGATCGGTAATATATCGGTAATCTTAACAGCTGTGGCCGGTCAGCTCACTCTCGAACGACGCGCGTTTAAGCTACGGGTGGGACCGGCAGAGTAACGTTTCAGCCAAGACGTAGATGGGAGCCACTTTGCCAAGCATCTCGTTCGTCTCCGTTTCGAGTCCGAGACGAAAGCAAACTGTGGACGTTCCTGCTGAGAGACACCGGCACTGTGGGACCATCCCTGGCAAGGAAACCCGAGTCTTCCGCACGAGGGGAACTCGGAGGACTCTCCTCACCGTGAACTCTCGAGTCCGACTCCCCCCCCCCCCCCCCCCCCGAACTCTGGTTTCCACCTCGCCCACGAATCTCACCAGACGGGGGTGGGGGGAGCAGAGCCCGAAACGCACTCCCGTTTTGTCGGACTCCATCTGGAACCGATCCGTCGGGGCGCTGCCCCGGCCCGCTTCATCGATGTCGGCGATTTAAAATATGCAACGTCGCGCTGTAGGTCGGACTCCCCGACACGTATATGCAAAAGCGGAGCCGCCTTAGCTTTGCCTGTCCCCACACCCAACATGCCCGACACGTAACGTGGTTTTATCGTGGCTGACAGAACGACAGTAACCGGAGTTCTGGATACGCTCGAACTTTGCGAGAACCTTGACCCTCGTCGATTCAGTAAGCGGAGAGGAATCGATCAAGAAACTCATCGGGAGGGAGGTCTCGCTTCCCCAGCTTCGCCCGTGCCGATCCTTAACCCGTCCTCGGTGGCACGTCTCTCCTCCCTCCGACACCCGTTTTTTTCCCTCCTCCAACACTCGTGTCGTTTCCAACATGTAACACGTTTGCTGTTACCCAACACGCACGCACACACACACCTGGGAACAGCAGCCAGTAGCACCCAGTTGCCATGGCGATACAGCCCGGCGACCACTGCAGCAGCGTTGTTGGGATCTGGAGAAAGGCCCCCCCCCTCCCCCTTTAGCCGTACATCTTCGTCTTTTTCATGTTATAAAACGATGAGCTGCTCGTTTCGTCCCCCCAAATGGCCCATGTGCGATTCACTGCTGCTGCTGAGTCATGGTAAGAGGCGGTAAGGTCGACGTCCAGTAACACACACATGCGCACACACACACAGCAGCTGCCGTAACAACATACGTTCCTCCAGGCTGATTCCACCCCTCCCCTACTTCTTTCATTTCTATGTGCTTTTCATTCACCCTTCGGTCTCATTCCTCGCTCTCTTCCTTTTATCCGAATATATGCTCTCCTTGTTTAGTTCCTCGGCCCTCCCTCGCCTTCTTGCCTTACTCTCTGTACTTACTCTTCTCCAGCTCGATTTCCATACTTTTCCCGTCCTTCTCATATGCACCCTCTGTCTCGATTTCTGCGTTCCCCTTCCTTCCCTTTGTCCCTCCGTCCACCTCTCGCTTTCATGGTCACTCGTTCCTCTCTTCCCTTCACTTCCCTTCACCTCCATATCCCGCGTCGTTCTTTGTCATTCCTTCCCACAACTTCCGTCCTCCCTCCCATCCCCGCCTCACTCGCTGTAGATTTCATTCTTTGTCCTGCAGCACGGGGTGGCAGATTAACACCCTCTCAGGTGAAGCCTACACACGGATTTACCCGCCAAACGTTCACCAGGAGCTAGAGGTTGAGGCAGCCGTGCGAGTCCTCCTCCAGAATGGAACCGAATTGGTCTTTCGATTTTCTTAATCGAAGGGGAAATGTGGGTGACCCGGTAGCTTTGGGGGTGTGTGGAGTTTGTACGTTTTCCCCCCATGTTCCTTCAACCCCAGCCCCCCCCCCCTCCCCCCACAGTCCAAAAACATGCGCGTTTTCAACTGGAGACTCTAAATTCCCGCTAAGTGTGAACCCGGATGACCCAGGGGACCCGGGGTGTATTCCCATGTGTGCCGATATATATAGGATGCACAAAACACAGATGTAAGCCTGTCGCTGCTGCTGCTGCTGCTGCTGCTGCTGCTGCTGCTGCTGCGGTGCGAAGCTCAAGGGTCACGGTTTCATAGCCTGCGTTGCTAACGATGGACTCACCACTCACCGTATTTACATGTACTCAAACAAACATTTAACCCGATAGTCAGTTCAGCCGTAGTAGTCTGAACAGTGTGCTCACACGTGTACTGTGCCGACCGGGAAGCCCTCTTGTCTCGAAAACTCGAAGGACGCGCGTTTCACTCCGACCCCCTGCCATTTCTCGCCCCCCCCCCCGGTCTTATTTGTGCAATAAGTGTTGCTGCACTGACTCGTATTTATGGCTCCGAGGAGCGTCTGGTTGTAATCGATCCTACACTGAACACGGACATGTCGAGCGCCTCAGTCCCGAAATGCACTTTAAGTGGACGCGTGCGCGTGCGTGCGAGACGGAGGGATGCATAATGAGTTCACGTTTTGCACATGCCGTATGAGGGAGACGCGAACAGGAAGCACGTTTTTCCCCCCACACGTTAACTCTCCATCGGTTTGAGAGAAGCAAAAAGAAAGACGGTTGACGGTGAACGTGACACGGCGGAGACCGCGAGGATATGGATCGTAAACCATGACCCGTTCGTGCGGCGCTTGCCCTCCCTCGCTACGACACGCCGGAGCGCCCCCCCCCCCCCACGTAGCCCCTCGCGTCACTCGCCTCAGGTCTGCGACGCGTAGACCCGAACCCCGAGGTAGCTCTGCTGTGAACGGCCAACTCCGTCTCCTGTCGTCTGCTGGGAAATAAAAGTCATCAAAAGATTGTGTGGGCTTTTAATGTAAAACATTTGCGTAATCTATGTGTGTGTGCGTGTGTGTGTATGTGTGCTGCCACCACAGATCAGACTTCCCGTGTGGACAAGCAAACACATCATCACACGCAGAGCTGGTTTTACACAGGACATTTTGGGCATCTCAACATCTAGGTTTAGCAGGTAGTGTTTAGCAGCCCAATCTAACAGTGATGCTTGAGGACTGGTCTTTTGGAGTTTGTCATCACAGACTCTCTCTAGCTTGGGAGAAGCTTAAAGATAAAGGGAGAGCGTTATCATGAAGCGTTACCTGTGTACTGCAAATTCTGCACATCAACTGCAACCAGCTCTCCATCCACTTCCCCAACACCTGGTGCATGCAGGTATAGTCACTGATGGGAAATTAAAAGTTTCCATGTTAAAATACCTTACAAACATATATAACATTTCCTCCCCGTGTGTTGCCCTAAAACTAGGCGAGTCACTGTCATTTTCACGTACTTTCAGCAAAACGTCAAGTCTGGATTCGTTTAGGTGACTCCATGTCCTCAGCAGCAGACCAAAATGCCTGAAACGACACTCGCAGCAACACAGTGAAAAGCATCAGGCTGCTGCAGTCTCTTCTTACCTGTCCAGACTGAACTGTGGCTGAATATCACGCCGCGTCTCTGAAACCTAATACAGTCTCGACATTTACTGCCGTGCCTCCGGGCCTACAATCGTCATTACAACATGACAAAAACAGCCAGCGTTCCTCTCGATCATTTAGACCTTCAGAGCATGGGCAAGGAACTGGGTACGCTACAAGAAGCAGATGCGCCTTAGCAACTGTGGTAATCCTGGTAGTTGCGTCCTCCAGGTCAATTTAGACGGATGGATTAACAAGACGTTGAGATTTATTTTTGGTTTAGGTTCGGTTTGTAAACTACAGTCGAGGACGACGGCATCCCTACCTCCTGGGCCAGAACATCAAGGGATGTAAAGATCGAATTGACTAGAGGGAGTGTCTTCACGTAGGTTCACAGCACATAGTCACCATTTTTTGCCAGAAAAGACGATTCCATTCATCAGCTAGCACAGCAGTAGAAGTACTGCTCTGGGGAAGAGGCAGCAGACATCAATTAACCTCTCCTCCTGCAGCAGAGCAGCTGATTTGAAAGGTTTATTGTGAATAGCTCCTTCGCTGTTCTAAGGAGTGTGGGAATGGACACGGTCTCTGTGGCAGCATCTGGGTTACCAGCCCCTGGAGCAGCCTCGGTGGGCGTGTGGCCGCCTGGCTTGGCCTGGTGGAGAAGATGGAGCATCTTGGTGTGGGAGAGCCGGTGCCTCAGTCCATCCTGGGGGTCGCCTGGGGACCATCTATAAGGTCACCAGGCTCGTGCTAAGGTGAGCCGTTGAGTCATGGTAGCAATCACTGAACTGGTTCCAATGTGGGGCCATCCTAGGCAGGTGCAAACTACTCATGCTTGTAGGTCAAGGCTACTCATAGTAAGATGTTTCTCTCTGTTTTTAGTGTTTATATGCATGTTTTACACTGTCTGCAATCAGAATGTCCACAGCATCGCAGTGGAATTGAATCCCTGAATCTTGAGTCTCGTTTTGTCACTGTTACCCAGTTCCAGCGTTCTTATCTAATCTTATCTTATCTTATCTAATGTTGCTACTTGCTCTACAGTGGTGAGATTAGTTTTTTTTGCACCCTCCCGTCTGTCTGCCTGACAGCTGTCTGAAGCCACGACCGCATTCAGACCTGTTCCCTCAAATTGAAGATGCCTCGATTTTGACCATCCGACCGCAGAACTACTCCTCCCAGTCTTCTCGCAAATCACTGCAAACGCTAATAAGACATAGAGGCCCGATCAAAAGGGGAGAAAAACCTCCTCTGGGCCTCTATCTCGTTTGGCTCATCGCTGAGGATTATGTCTTACCGAGAGGTGGTTGCGTCAAACCCTAACTGCTTGAAAATGAGCACAAGGACAATGATGCGAAGCCTGATTTAAACCTGCTGAGCTCACTGGGATCGAGATGAACTTTGGAGAAAATCCACTCATAAGCATGCATGCACACACGCACAGGCACACACACACACAAAGCATCAGCGTGAAAAGCTTTTCTGTATATCAGGAACAAGCGTGTGTGAACACAGTGTGTTTGTGCAGTCATGATTAGCACCGATGACTCACCTAAAAGCCCATCACCACCTCTCGGTCCCACTCCTCCACTGAAGATACCGGCAACAACCCACGCCCCAGCGGTGACCACAGGCCAGGTGAAGAGGCAGCTGGGGAGACAACACCGGTAAAAGGCTGCAGGCCCTGCTGGCATCTCAACCGGGATGCTTTCTGTACTAGGCTATCTGCACAACCTGAGTCCGAGTCAGGAGAAAGTCCCAATCCTGTGTCCTGCTTTGGTTCCAGTGCCCGAGAAGTTGAGAGCATCCGATACAGAGACTTCAGACCAGTCGCCCTCAAATCTCATGTGATGAAAGGTCCTGGAGAGGCTGGTCTTAGCCAAGCTGAGGCCACAGCTGAGGACATTTCTGGACCCCCTGCAATTTGCCTACCCGCCCCATTTAGTTGTGTCAATGACGGCATCATCCACCTGCTGCACAGGTTGCGGGGGATGGGTGTTGTTGACACGAGGATCTCCTCGATTACCGACTTCCTGACCGGCCGGCCGCAGTTTGTCCGGTTGGGCGGTGTCCTGTCTGATGTGATGGTCAGTGACACAGGAGCTCCTCAGGGAACTGTACTGTCTCCTTTCCTCTTCGCCTTATACACCACGGACTTTCAGTACAACTCTGAGTGTCAATGGGTTAGGGTTAATGTTTGTTTGTAATGTTTGTGTGTGTGTATATATATATTAACACACTAAACAGGATCCAAGAGCAGCTGAGAGCAAGTGAGAGTGCTAGAAGGTCTTGAACAAGGCTCAAAGACGATCTAGCAACTATGCTCAGACATAGGTGAGTATAAGCACCAGAGTAATGAGCATAGTTGCCACTGGGTTGGCAGACAGAGAACAGGGCCATGGTGAAACAGGTGAAGGAGGGAAATCCATGACAATAGGTCACATTTGAAAAGCACTATGAACAGTCAAACTAAGAAAATTTGGATGTGTGTGTGAAAAATGGCAGTTGAGCGTTGAGAACACCGATGCGTTGATGTGAACCAAGCCTTCATGCAAGGACGCCACGATGCATTTTCAGTAATGCAGTGGTAAAAGTGATGTTTAAAGTCTCAACAGCCCGCCCCCCTCATTCGAACATGTTCTCCTCACAAGGAACCTAACGTCACAGTGGAGTTGGTTTGGGACCCCGAGAGCAGAGGCACGCGCAGGAGGCATAGGAGCGGTTCCTTTCAAGTTATTTACCCCCACGGGGCCGGGTGGAGGACTGGAGGTGCGGGGTTGGTGGGAGATGGAACCTGGGCTGGCAGCTGGTCGGGGGCGGAGCAGTGGACATGGTGAAACTGGGAACAAACACATATGCATACCCGAACCCCAATGCATGTTTTATCTTTTGAGTGTCTGGGTACAGTCCGTCATTTATGTTTGAAGTTTTGTGGCTGCGACGCATGTCTTGTCTTTTGTTTGTTCTTGGATGCATGAAGCCGGTCGTCCCAGAGGCTCTTCCACAGCGAATCCATGAAATAAAAATGAACACAATGAAATTACGTTCCCGGGCTGACTGAACTGCAGCAGAGCAGAAGAATAGACGCTGTGGTCGTAACCGCGGGGTCAGCTGCTGCCTGGCTGTTCGCTCGGTTTCGTTATTCAGAGCTGCGAGCTGGAGTTCAGGCTTGAGAGAGAGTCAGTTCACTGAAAACGAAGCCGAGACACTGCCTTCCAGACGAGGCACGTAAAAAAAACACACGGCAACCAAGTGAAGCCTTAGAATCCCCGTGTACCACCTGTGAAAGCAAAGCGCGTCTGTGAGTGTCAGAAAGACAAACACGCTGATGCCCTCCCCCCCTGAGGTGGAACTGGCTTCCAGGTTCCATCCTGTAAGATCTGATTTCCAGAGTTCCCGCTTATTGCGCAATCCGCTCTTTCTTTATCATTGACCTCATTAACTGTGCTGATGTCGGCCCCAGCTTGCGCTCTCTGACACGCGTCGTTTATCTACCACTTCTGCCCAGTGCGGCAAAAGGCTGCACCTGGGTCGCGTCTTGCAGATATGTGTAAGAGATTGCATCAACACGCACAAGTTGTGCTCGTTATTTTTGCCACTCCCCGCTCTATATATCTGCTTGCGCCCTCATTTCGAAACATTTAGAGGGGAGTCTGCAGGAGAAAAAAAAGAGCATTTTTTAACTCGCAGAGCTCTCCCAGATACAGAAAATTCGGCCTCATGTCTTCAATTCTTAAATTTCCCCTCTCCTTCCACCTCCCCATCTGTACCCTCCAGACAGAGGATCCTCATGTTTCTTTTCTCCGGCACTTGCGATGAATATAAATGAGATTTCCCCCCGCTTAGCTGTTTATCCCTTCATTTACTCACCTTGGATGTGTATACAGTTTGTATACATACGATACCGTTTGAGCTTGCAGCTTGCATGGTGAGCTCAGTACGTGAGCGCGTATTGAGAAAAATGAGGAAGTCGTGCCAATGTAGCCTCTGTAGTGACAAGGGACGAGGCCGAGCTGAGTGTGGAAGACGGAACAGGAGAGCGAAAACGGGTTTCAGAAAGCATATTTGTACATGAGAAGGGAGGCGGGTCGCTGCAGCGTGTGAAAGAAGCTGGTCCGGGGCGCAAGGGCTCCATCTCAAATGCCACCGCACGGAGCACAGGTTAGGGGACCGATGCTGCCCTGCCTTTGAGCGTGTGACTGTGTGCGGGTTGCCCTGTCGCTCTGCAACACACACAATGGATGCCCTGTGACAGTCACAGGTGTCTTTACCCCCAATCCATTCACCAGTCGACCCCTTTCAGACGTAAACTGTGCGCGTCTTAAAAACAGAGACGAGTGTGGAATGTCAATGAGCGGGGCATTAAAAATGCATGGGGCGCGGACCAGCCGGAAAAACATCAATCCTCCGTGCTGTTTTAACACATCAAATGGGCCCCGAAGGAAACAAAGTTGTCTGAACATGTCGTGACTCTATTCGGATCTCCTGCGATCGCCGAAGTTGAGATCATGCGCGTCGCTCCCTCTGCACCAAAAGCAGGTGCTGCACCAGCATAGATACCATATATCCTGTTTCATTTCAGACAAGTCATATGTCACACCAATTTTCAGGTTTTGGCCAGCAGCAACATATCTTGCTCTATGGTATAAAGCAATTTTCCGAAAGGTCCTTGGTGTCAGGACGGTCGGACTAAGTTCATGTCTGAGAGGAGCAAACGTTAGCGGGAAGGTGAATTTATTGAGACAAGACTATGGCGGAAACATAGGTAGCACCAGCGAACATAAACAAAACAAGAGGATGGTGATCTTTGGGGAGAACGCTGGGATCTTCGAGAAAAACACGAAGCAGAGGCTCCAGCACAGAGCGCCTGTTTGGAGTACAAACAGGCATTCGAACCAACAAACGTTCAAGACGCACCGGCACGTGACACAGGGGAGACGCAGGGGGGGGCGAGCAGGGAATAATAACAGTAATTATAATAATAAATAACATTAAGAACAATAAAATGTAATGCATTTTTCTGTGCAAGAGCAAAATCTGCGCATTTTCGTTAAGCCAAATCTCAAACTGCTACGTAGTAAAATCAGCACATGAAAACATAAAATTGCCAGTGAAATGTTTGTTTGAAAAGGTGAGTGTTCACGCCACACGTACAAGTGGCCACAGTCTCTGGTGCCCTCAGGTGGTCTGGGAGGGCACTTCAGAGGTGTGTGTGTGTGGGGGGGGGGGGGGGGGGGGGGGGGGGGGGGGGGGGGGTGCTGGCAGAGCAAAAAGCCTGATTCCCCATTGCAGGGAGTTTAGTACTTGAGAAGGTAGGTAGAGGAGGAGCAGAGCGAATGTGTGTCTGAGGAGTGAGGAGATCCTTAAGATACGGTACGTAGGGCCAGGTCCATGGAGACACTGGTGAGTGGGAAGGGAGACCTCATACCCTATGAGGAGCACATGCAGAGCCACGGCTTTATGGTCGGAGAGACTTCAGTTTTATGTTCATTTTGTTTTTGAACACTTTCAACTAACCCTAACTAACCCTCACCCTCACCCTAACCCTGAAGTTATAGCAGTGAAAAGTACAGTTGAGTCTACTTTACACTTTTGTTTACACGTTAGTAGTTTGAGTGCAGATTGTTTACAGGGAATAAGTACAATAGGAACACCTTAACAATACGTGAAAAAATGAAAAAAAAAAACATGAAAAAATTAAATTTGAACTATGTAGTAGAGAGGCTCACACATACAAAAGGTTCATACACACAAAATCCCCCAATCCCCCAAACAAACCAAAATCCTTTTCCCTTTGTCCTTGTCCTTTTCCGTACGGCTCCTAGTATCCACAAAAAACTCTAATGTTTGGATATAATCCACACAAAAACAGAAGAGAAAAAAAAGATACAAAAATAGTTGGTATACCAGTAAAATGCAAAACAAAAGAAAAAGAGGGAGTAATCTCACCAGAGAATGCCTTCCGGGTTCTCAACAAGCCAACTCCTGTTGTTCTCAGTGAGGGAAGGGAGGTACCGCGCATAAGCCACGTCCTGGATGCTTTTTATTCCCTTATCAGACAGTATGGATCTCCTTTTGAGCTTCAAAACAATAAGCTATATAACGTCACTCATCAAGGACACAGTAAAAGGGTACCCCATTGTACAACCAAACAATCTGACCACCATCTGACCACTGCCAGTGGATCAGAGGAGTGCTTCCCTGAGGGAGAGGTGCATTTTATCCTGACCTCCAGGAACACAACCACAAGTGTGCAAACCATTTGGTCACGAAACAAATTGTCAGGATCTGAGCAAGACTTTACAACTGGTGTCCTGTGAGCAGGGCATTTTCATAGGTATAACAATGGGTGTGTTAAGGAGCAGGGAGTGATCTTACAGTGAAGTTCTTGAGTCTTCGATGGCTGCAGCACACAGAGTTCAGGCTACATCTAAATGAAATGAATTGAATAAAATACTCAGATCAAACAAATGTACCTAGATGCATGTAACATTTCCACCACAGGTGTCTCCACTTGGTGTGAATGCGGGAGTGAATAGTGGCCGGAAAATGCATTTTAGTTTTGTGATGGAGAACTGAGATATCAGCAATACAGACACCATACATGTATAAGAACTCTTTGAACTTTCAGGATAGAGCAAACTGTCGGGACTGCTGTTGGGACTGCTACACGGCCACACGAACAGTGGATTGCCATTTCCCTTTCGGATTAATAAATTACATGGGAGATAGTCCAGCTCAGCGGCTCATGCGGCAGCTCCCTGCAGAACAAAGCCGCCAGAGGCACCAGCCAGACGACCCCCCTGGAGGGGGGGGGTCGCCCACACTCTGCTTGCCAGATGTTGGGTTTCAAACCTGCCCGTCAACCAATCAGCTGCGCCCAACCTGGAAGTGTAGATCCCGACTACATCAAAGGAGCCCCTTTGGGGGATAAAAGTCTCAGAAATATACATTGCATTTGCAAGGATACTGAAACGAAAAGAATGAAAAGAAGAAAAGAATGAGGAGAACCCTGCCTTCAGCTCATCTATGCATGTTGAGAAAGGAAAATGAGTCACACCCTTTCCCATAGCAATATCTCCTGTAGCACCAGGTTGGACAGAAGGTTCTAAATCATTTAAATTGAATCAATCACTTTTCAAATCATTTTGGACGACCGGAACTTTGTAATTAGTTTCAGTCAAAGTGCCTGACCGTCCCACGTCGGGTCGCTTGTAGAAGGAGATTAGTGCCGCGTCCCGCTCGGCAGGGCTTTTTCCCGATGTCGGGGAGTAAGGGATTCTCCGTTTCATGAATATGTAGGGGAACTCTCAGCGCGCTGAGACGTGGCCTTGGTGGGGGTCACTACTGTCAGCCTAACGCCTTATTTCTAGATAAGGAAAAAATGGAAATGTGGCTGTTTCATTATTAACTGTCAAGATAGCAAAAAAAATAAAAGATTTGACATTAAAACATAACACCGTTTCCTCCTTAGCTTCCTTATGTCACTGCTGAGCCTGAACAATCCGTTACAGGTGCGGAACCTCTGGCCTCTTTTCCTGTCCTGTCCTACCTGCAGCGAGAGATTTGCGCTCCAACTGCGCAGCGTATAAAACCAAGACAGAAAAGACAGCAAATAAATACCTTCCCATACACGTGTACCTCCAGAAAGTCAGTAGGACGCATGTCTGTGCAGACAGGACATTCCTTCAGATCTGCTTTGAGGAAGTTCCAGGCTCACTCACCGATATCTTCTTAAGGATCTTAGATTCTTTCGTAAGCTGCCCTTAACGAGTTCCTGAAGAAAACCCCACGTCAGATTCATCGAGGCATTCGTAAGCCTCGGAATTGTTCGCAGCTGTGTTCCTGCATTGAAGAATGCCGTCTCCTCTTAAGTTGATTGACACGGGACTAGCATCGGTAACCGCCCCATCAATGCCCGCGAAAGGGCCCGTAAAAGAAGCCGCAAGGCCGTGTGGACCCTGGCAGCGACAGAACGCCCGAAGCAAAACAAAAATCACTTGGAGCGCAGCGGGTCAGGGGAAAAAGAGACTGTGGCCGTTCAGAGGTGGAGGTACAGGTGCCACAGGTGCAGTGGACGCAGTATCAGGAGGAGGACACGCAGTAGTGGAGGTGAAAAAGAAATGGTGCGATGTAAAATTTGAAACAAAAAAAACATAGCAAAATTCCAACTGGGGATGCAACGGACCGGAGGGGGAACAGCGGACACCAGCCTGTCTGAGTTACGGAGACGGATATCACTGTAATGTGTTATTCATAGTTTCATGTTCCCACCTGACTTTTTCTGGAGTGTCATCAGCTGAGCGTCTGGATACAGACGTGGGCCCCGAGGCGGCGCTGTCGCCCCCCTTCCCGTGTGGCTGCTACTCCGGAGGAATCGGAGGGTAGATCATTTAGCGGAATAACAGCTTTATTTGAGTCGTACTCGGAGGCGTCTACCATCATGTGTGGGATCAAAATACGTCTTAGTGTTTGACGCAGGGGCGCAACCATGGCTTGATTTTATTGTTCATTCACAGATGAGGTCCCGCAGAGCCAATTTGTGGAACCGGGAGCCGGACAGAGCCTTTCCGCAGCACCTCCTCGCCCAATTGCTGACGCAGTGTCGGACAAGCCGGAAAGAACAGCTGACACACCGGATGAGATTGCATCTTCACCTCTAACCATCTCCAACACACTTAAAGAAATGAAAGGGATTCAAAGAAGAATAAACGTTGTCTTCGGTCTGCCCTCCTTTTGTTAAAATGAATGTTAGCCTGCTAGGTGGTTATTTGCCTCACAGATAAGTTGTTGTTAAGATGTTTATGGAATGATGTTGCTTTCGGAGAGGGTGCCTTTATCCCTGTCCTGTCTATTTCGCCAATGGTGTTCGGGAGACCAGCAATGTCATAAAATCCTCAGTATATCATATCATATAATCTATAGGAACGGTCGTGGGACCCTAAAGGGTCCGATGAGGAACTCATCGCTCTCTGAAAAAGGATCTATGCGATCCCGAAACATCCGTTCCCTCCATAGGGCACGATCAGTGATCTCTTGCAGCAGCAATATATATGCCATTGTTTCGCAGGCCTTGGATGGAGAAACGCCAGATAGCCCTAGAAATAGGGTGCAGGTCACTAATTACTGGCACGGTTTCCAATTTACTTGATTAATGTTCAATCATTGGCACATTTTATTTATTTGAAATTAAAAATTCTCGATTGAGTAAAATTGAGTTTATTGTAAATCTCAAACCGCCTCTAAACCAGGAATAGAACTTAAGCAATGTGTTTATTTTTACTCCATTTTGTTGTTGTTATTATTAGGGTCCGAGCAACGACCACCAGCCATTGTTCGGCAGCTCATTGTCAACAGCTCTCCCACACCTACACAGCCCCACTCCCAACTGTCAACCTGCCCCACACCTCTCTCCATCAGTGGAGAGGTGAACAGACTGTTCAAAAGTTCAACTGAACCCCCAAAAAGCTGCAGGCCCAGACTCTGTCTCCCCTTCCACCCTGAAGCATTGTGCCAATCAGCTGTCTCCAGCGTTTACACACATCTTTAGCACGTCACTGGAGACCTGTCATGTGCCAGCCTGCTTCAAGACCTCAACTATCACTCCAGTGCCCAAAAAGACGAAAAAGGATCACATGCCTTACCTCAAGAACATCCCAGATGATCTCCTGGAGCCCCTACAGATCCAACAGGTCTGTAGATGACACGGTAAACACAGCTCTCCATTTCATCCTCCAGCATATGGACTCCCCAGGATCCTATGCCAGGATACTGTGTGTGGATGACAGCTCTGCCTTCAATATGATCATCCCAGCTCTGCTCCATATGAAGCTCTCCCAGCTTAAGGCCCGCACAGGTTTCCGCGACCATGTGGCTTGTGGCGCCGCATGCCACGCTCCCTACTTCCGTGACCGTTTTTCTGAGCTCTGTAATGTTCTTGGCCACCACAAGGGGGCAGTACAAACCTGTACACAGGTACACGAAGAAGAACGAGATGTAAACAACTCTGATCTTAGTGTTCAGGTGACTAGTTTTGCCACCTGTGCCGGTTTTCCCTGACCTGGATTTTCGCAGACTGTCCCGGGGCAAAAAAACAATTCCCCCGGGACACTGAATGTCCCGTTTTTTCGATATGATGTGCAAAATTTGTATTTCTGTGTATCTGTCTGTATCCTATGTGCGTGGATGTGCCGCTAAATCCAGCACGCAGATGCTGCCGCTCCGATGAACCACTGTCAATGAGTGTGTGTGTGTGAGAGACAAGGTGGCAACCCTATCGGCGACACAGAGGCTCCTCCGGTCATAGCATAAGTGCACTTGGCTCTAAGGTGACAACACTTGCACTTATCTGGAATACGAGCACACCGCCGTGCAGGGAAGAGTCTCAGGAACGCCCCGATGTGATTTGGTGTGTCTACTATGAACACTGTGGCCACAGTCACGAGTAGAGTTGTAAATCCTAACTTTGATCGCAGAGGTCAGAAAATGAATGGAGGCTTATAGAGAGAAGAGGCTGCATTGGGCTGATTCTGAGGCTATAAAAAGAAGAAGTAGTAGAAGAACAAACACGCAGAAGAACAACAGTGCTTCTTCCCGGAGCATTAAAAATGGGAACTTTCAGAGTAACCCTTCAGCAGCAGCAGCAGGGGACCATTGAATGGGAACAGAGACTCTACCCCCTCCCCCACAAATAGCCCTCTCAACACCACCGCCTTTCAATGGCACCAGACTGTCACTATCAACCCCCACCCCCCGCACTGGTGAGCTTTGTGTATTTTGCAGTCTATATTGTGAGGGAGGCGCCATCCCCTGGTCAGCACTTGTAGCTACAAGGTTTACTTTTCCTGTTGTTTTACGGCATTGGTCCCTTTAGCACGCGTTCTAAGACGATTCAACATATCAGCAAAAACACTATCGTTCTGCCTTACAATCATTGTCTACTCGACAACCTTAGATAAACTAGACCAAAGGTTCACGGCAACGTCATCGTTGAGCAACGATTTCCCTTTAACGGGAGGCAGCTGATAAAAGTCTCCGACAGCAAGTGCACGCACATTACCAAATGGGGAGAACTCACCCGTGTGTTTGATCTGCCTTAACCGTCCATGGATGTAAGCCGGGAGGTTATGATCTACCATGGAGATCTCATCAGTGATTACAATCTGCAGATCACTGAACTTAGTTCGCAAAGAATTGAGTTTCTCCTCCCCTAAGGATGTGTATGGTAAGCACACATTTTCTCCCAATGGTAAATGTGTTGTGTATCGTTGCTGCATTCAAGTTATAAGCAGCAATGCCTATTGGAGCTGTTAACAAAACACATATGCTATCTGGATGACGGCTAACAGTAGATAAAAGTCTCTGTGCCTCATACTGAATAGCCTTCGTCAAATGGCTTTTACCAGTCCCGGCACCACCAGTTCTAAAAACATGCAATGAATCTGTTCTTTCCCCCATAAATGTGCTGTAAACACGACTGACGGACCTGATTAAAAACTGACATCTGGGTCTCATCCAGTGACATAATCAATTTGAGACCCTCGCTTCTGCTCATTCTATCCCGCTTCTTTACATGACACACTTGTTCCCTAGTAACAGATAAATCAGGAATATATTCCAGATCTTCCAATTCCTGTCCACACTCTAACCGTTCCAACTCAGCTTCTGGGCACAGCGCAGCCCAGGCATCCTCTAACGCACCATCATTATCCATCTCATCCTGAGCCTCATCTATTTGATGACCATCCATCTCAAAGTGACCTCTATTTTCATCAACAACGCACTTCACAGAAACCCTGGGCCCATCGCTAAACCTCTCAGAACCGTTTGTGTAAAACTCTTCAAAGGTTACACAGTTTCTGGGTTTTAGCTGGGATCTGCACGATGTGGCAGGACAAGCTGCAACATGATGGAATAATTCCGGACTTCTGGTCTCAGAAAAGCGAGCATAGCGAACTATAGCTGGTTGTGTCCGTGTTCTTTTAGCCACAGCGCCGTAATTACCATTACTGAGAACATGATATTTTGACAAAATCAGCCAAACGCATATCATCATCATACCATCAAAAAACATCATTCGGTCGAGTCCTGTAACGGTCAACAAGGCTAGTCATCCACATATCTTCGGCGTTAAGATTCTGTGATGACACGGAGGATGCCTTTTGCTTTAACACATTCAAAGGCAAACTCATTCTAACAGTATTTTCCCCAGTGGGGACAAACATTACCTTTCTCGAGCACCCTTTAAGGCGCAGGTTGATCACTCTATAGACAGCCTCTTGAGCAGACACATCTCTATGATGTAAATAAACCCTGCCCAGCTTCTTCATAGCCTCTTTAGCACTAACACTACCATCTTCAGAGGCTTCTTTGTGTGCATTGCCCAACAATAATCCCATTTCTTGCTCTGATTTGGAAATATAGGAAGTAACATAAACAACACAGGCACACGCATCAACCTCACACTGGATGTCCATGTTATCATTCCAGCATTTCAACAGAGGCTTGCTATACTGGTTAGGCCACGTTTCATCAACCTGCCGCTTCAATGCAATCTGAGTGCTACGTTCACACAGACTATAAGCTTCAAACTCTTCCCGAGATATCCCTAAGTGCTGAAATAGATGCTGTACACTGGTGAAACTATTGCTTTCATCTGATAAAGCTGCCTTAATGCATGTCAGAATCGTCTTTGCTTCTTTTTGCCTTGTCTTTGGATCATCACATGCACATGCCTTCTGATCATCACATGCACATGCCTTCTTACTTGTTGAATCAGCAGGACATGTGCAGGGTCGCACATAGGAAAATAAAACAGTGTTCTTCTCTTTACGTTTTGGCATGCCATTTGGAATGTTGCTGAACAGTAGTCACTATATCTAACAACTCATCTGATGATGGTAGTTCACAAGTAATGTACTTGATAATGAACTGAACTACCTCCTCATTGGTGTTTTTATCTATAACTGGAGCGTTCTCAATCCAGAATGAACAATGGACATGAGGAGAAGCACGCTGCTGAAACTCAACCCTGTCGAAATAATCCTGAATTTTACCTGGGTTGAGCCGGCGACATGAGCGCGTTCTTAAGGAAACAATGCCACCTGTAATCAAACACACGGGCAGCAGTAACGGGATTACGCCGCAACAAATCACATTTCTCAGCCCATTCTAAATCACCTAAAGAAGTTGTTCGCCCTTCCTGCTTCAAAATAGGGGAGAGCGGATTGCCCCAGCGCATATCTGCTGAGCTAAATGAACAAAACCAGGTGGGAACACCAAGCTGACGCACACAGGCTAAAAGATCACGCCGAGCTCCCTGCCAGAACGCTGGAGTGCCTCTCATAGGCCTAAGAAGACATCGTCAAAGGCCAACATCTGCTTCAAACAGTTATTCCCGATTTCAGTAACTGTATGACCTGCTACACTGCCTTTCTTTACGTAGGGCAATAGATACATTCCATTTCACTAGCTCAACCTCAGACATGCACTGAGCAAAAAAAATATTCCAAATTTTCCAAACCTGCCATCCGCGTGCAAGATTCTATGATTACCTTGACAACATTAAACTATACGGACAACGCTGGCGGAAGGCATGTTTGCCCTGTGGAAACAAAACTGGGAAACACTGCTTCATTGGCAACACCTGAAAGCAACTTAACTGGATTGTGACCTTCTGCTAGGGCCACATTCAAAATATCATCAAAGTATTGATCAAGGACTTCCTGACCCCTATCAGCAGGCATCAAACATGTGTCCTGAAACATGCCATGCGTCTGCCTGTCATACAGAAGCTCATCCTCAGCTGCTTCAGCATTGGCACTGTCCACAGGATTTAAAGGCTCAGGAACCCCTGCTTCCTCCCCTTGACAATACTCATTGTCGAGCTCTAACAGCATCTGGTCTGGCATGTCTGTGGGTGGAGATAGAATGGTCATAGTAAAATGAAAGGTAAGGTGCATGTGAATATTAATAAACCAGAACGTTGAAATGTGAAGTAGTTGGCTAACCTTCTTGAAGTTCTTCATTTTCTGTTTGTTTACATGGCAGTTCTGTGAAATTGAAGGTAAATGTTCATTTTAATAATTGAAAATTGAAACATCTGTGAACATGAGTAAAGCAGAATTATAACGTTAAAATGTAACCTTCTTGTCTTGTAGATGGACGGTCTTTTTTCAGTAGTTGTTGATGAAGGGAAGTAACTGATTTGTCCTTTTCTCTCATTTTGTCTTTCATCAACATGTTCTGTTGCTGCAAGACATTTCTCTGCCTTGTGATTTTCACTAGCACTGTAGTTGTTTCATGAAAGGTTTTCTTACAGATTGCCGCAAGTTCTTGGCGGTTGATATACTGTTGAGAAATAGAAGAGTTAGGCATGTAAGTAACGTTTGTAACAGTTGTAGGCTATTTATGGGCAAAGAATTTCTGTCACACATTTCACATTTACACATGTACACATTTGTTAAATTAAAACTCTCCTTCTTATTATTATTAAAAGTAGTTATTTGTAAATTTTGGAATTTCAAAAACATCTCCTCCAAGGGGGTTAACCCATTTGGCTTCATGTTTGGTACAAAGCATCTATGGACCAAGCTGAGAAAATTTTATGTACTGAATTTCTTTTAAGTCAAAGAGCGTGGCCACTAGCGCATGACAAAATGCCCTTCGGGGAAGGCACTTCATCATAAAAGTTTAAAAATTGCTGAACATGATTGCATTGTATGCCTGAACAGCCAGGTAATGGCCTCTTCAATGGGCGTGGCCAAATGTCTCTATAGCGCACACTGTGATGCCCATAATGGAAGCCTCAAATTCAGAAATCAAACTGTAAGGGTTTTGCTGGTTTCCAATCTGCCATCCACAAGAAAGCAGATTTTGAAGTTCATTGTACATTCTTGTAATACAGACAGAACATATCAAATTCACAGCAATTGTGATCGCTAGATAGACTGTTATATTTGCCTCATGCGGCTATCTCATATGTTGAAGTGAAAATGAGGATATATGAGGATATAGAACGCACGACTCAAAACACAAATAATATGAGTTATAGGGGAATTTATTAAAGAAACTAAAAAATGGAACCAGACTGAGAACTGAGCTAACGAGAGGGGCAAAACATAGCAAACATACAACAGTGGAAAAACTCAAGGAGCAAAGGTGAAAAAGTACATAGACGAGACATGAGGATGTGAGCATACCCCAGGGAGAACACGAGGAAAGGGACCATAAAGGAGCAGACAGACTTTAAGCACCAGTGATTAGGGGAGAACGAGACTCACGTGTGACATAAGGGAAGCGCAAGTGAGCAGTCACAAGGACTGTCAGGCTTTAGGAATAAAGCAGGAAAATGACAAGACAAACCCCAACACAGGATAAACCTCACCACAGTGACAGAAACAGACGGGACTGTGACACTGACTCAAGTTTTATTTATTGCTATTCCAGAACATGAGGAATGAGGCTACATAGAAAGAATGGAATTTAGTACTCAAGGTTCCATAAAACTGCAGACGAAAAATAAGTTATAAATACAGCATAAAACATGATGAGATAGATAGACAGTCTGCTGTTGTAAACGTTAGTGTCTGACGGGAGGCAGTTATTGGTACAGGTAATGCTGTGTGCTGATTTGACTTCCTGTTGCAGAGCATTTCCTTCTGTAACAGAGCAGTTTTTATACCACACAGTGATGCAGATTACTTTAAGATTTAGGTAGTTTAAGACGTCATCATAAGTGACCATTGTACAAGGAAATGCCCCCTTCCGCCCTCTCCTCATAATCCGGTCAAATGTGAGATATTCGTTTTTCTGATTCATTCGATATTATAATATTCGTACAATATTTGACTTCTAAGTAGCCAGGAATTCTTCTAAATCTGTTTTAGCCAGGGAAAGGGAAAGGTGGATCTGGATAAACTGCTGGGTTGGTATGGGAAAAATGACATTTTAAACCAGCCATACCAGAATATGTGTGTGTGTGTGTGTGTGTGTGTGTGTGTGTGTGTGTGTGTGTGTGTGTGTGTGTGTGTGTGTGCGTGTGTGTGTGTGTGTGAGAGAGAGAGAGAGGGGGGCACACACACACACACACAAACTCACACACAGTCATCATCTTTGAAGCCGCCTCCTGTACTTGTGATGGAGTCTGAACAACTTTAAAGGAGACATTTTTCAAGTGTCAAGTGAGATGCGACTCAGTCTTTTAATGGTCTGCTGTCAGTTAGAGGGAGCTGGAGAGGAACTATTGGCCCCATGAGAGGGAGGAGAAGAAGAGAAAGAGAGGGAGGAGCAGTATCTATAGTACAGGCTGAGATTGGAGGACAAGCTGAAGTGAAAAATAGACTGCAGCAACTGAGAATTAAAACCCCTTGACACTTGGAGCCTCTGATCTTAGTGAACATAAGGACATAAGTGTTAGGGAACAGAGTGAATACAGTGAAACTGAAAATCATTCTCATCCTTGAAAAATTGTTTCCATTGTTACGAAGCCCTCAGAATGTTGTCAAAGACATCGCTGATTTTTTTGCGCATTGTATTTCCTGTCTATTCTTTCATATGAAGTCTAAAAAGTAGTTCTGCTGAAACAGTAGGTTGATGGGGATCATGAGAGTCATGAGAGACAACCAACATTCTACCTTGTGTTTATATCATCTGCAGATTGTTCTAGGCACAGAACACCAGGTTCTCCATGCGAGCAACTGGCACCAGGCTTGAAACAGTTCAAACCTATGTAACCCATCTGAATATGTTAAACATATGATACATAGATAATAGATAATTGATAAACAGTGCTAAGAACAATAATAATACATAGCTGTTACATGGCAATAAATAAATGATAGGGTAAAACTCTATATCAATGTATACTCGAGTGTAGACTTATTTTGAAATGCCATCACTTCCGTGATACCTCTTGCTTGACTTCCTTTCTGAACATTGGTCTACGCAGAGGAGGAGGAACGTTAAACAAGGTTTCATATTAGAATACTGCTGGGAAGTTTAACTTTTGAAATTAGCACTGAAATCTTTGATGACACCGATCAACATTTGCGAAAGAGGTTTAAATAGCTGAACTACAGAGCCGTTTGGTGACCAAAAGTTTTTTCTTTTACCCTTGTCTTGGTTCGGTTTTTGAGTCGGATTCGTAACCCAATGCAGAGGCTGTGATCTCAAATAGATGGTGAGCTAAAACCCTGATCGATCCCAGAGCCTCTGAATCCACCCCACTGATTCCTGGTGAACTACTTGCTTGTGGAAGGATCATGCCCGTCGACCACTGCCGACTGCAGACACACTTGACATTGACTTGATTTATATGACATCGACTTAACACAAAGATCTGGACGAGCTGAACTTTTGCAAAGCAAAAAAACAAAAGCGTAATATCGGTTAGGAAAAAAAAAAAGAGTCTGACTACAAAAAGGAATTAATGTTTTCATGTATTAGGGACTAATCAGGTGAACAAAATGTTCAAAAGCTTTTAAGCTATGCATTACATTTCACTTGATTGATTTTTTGCTAGCGGATACTTTCTCCCTCTCAGTCTTTGGTTCTATTTCGCATTGTCTGTTGTGAAAAAGACTTGAAATCAAGAAAGTCAGTTTGGCCAGGGAAGTCAGTTCTATCATATCATATGGTTTGTTTTTCCTTGTCATCCATACAAGTGTGTAGTATTCCTGTGGATTGTATACAGGTACATATTTTCTCACAGTCTCAATAGCTGCATGGCTGCTATCACATTCTGTTTGGCTATGTCCAGACTCCATGAACTTGTGGTCAAAAATAGAAATGAGCAGATTTTTCACAGCATGGAGACACATGGTGCTGAAACTGGCATTTCTGTTCTGTCCTCCAGGTGTGTCAGAGTACCGCACCACGTGATCAGTATCGGAAAGTGAGGACAGATACTTGAACATACATGTACTGATCTCAGATGAACCACATCCTCCCTCGCCTTCATGCAACATGTAGCTATTTGCTGCCTTGCTCTCTAACTAATACACTGTAAGATTGTAGGTGCTTAGCTTCCTTGAGTAAAAGAGACTGCTCACATTAGTCCATGGAGTGGTAAGCGCTTGCTCATGATCAAAAGTGTCTGCATTGAATGTAGTTTTGTTGTGCTTGTCTCTTATCTTGTTCTTTCTGATCACGGGCTTGTCTGTTTCTCTTCTCGTGTGCATTGTATTCCTCTAAATTGACTTCTTTGTCACCATCATTCAAACCCTTGTACCATTCACAGTACTTACATGCGTCCTTAGAAGGTTGGTGAAAGCCTAAGTTGAATTCTGAATTGAAGATATGCCGGTATAAACTAATTTTCTCTGCACTGACTTCCCATTCCTCATTGCATTTGCTTACATAGAGGTCACATATCTTGAGACATTCAAATTCTCCCCAAGATACTACCTTGCAGTATCTTTTCGGCAATAGTGTGATAGTCGTAGGGGCTTGGTGGATAGATTCCTAAATTAATGGAGGACTGCCCATTCACTGCAGACCTGGCAAGCTTTTCTGTGAAATCAACAGTATTCAAGAAGTAATCTTAACACGTTCAAATTTGCTTTCCCTGTGTTTTAAGTCTGTATTCATTTGAATTCTTACACTTTGCTGCAGTTTGGGTTGTCTGTCTCTTTTTAATCATTGTAACAGTGTGGTTGATGATTAAGTTTTTTTGTCTCGAAACATCTTCCATTGATCAGAACTGGTCAACGATGTTTTGCCTTTCTGGCTCAGGGAAGTTGCTGTTGCATTTTTGACGACAGGTGGTACGGTCTTTTTCCTTGACCTTTCGCGCTGGAACATTATTGTTTCTGACATAGCTTTGGCCTGTTATCCTTTTTTAAATATTTCTTTTCCAGCTATCGGGGTTCCGCTGTCTTGTTCTTCCCCTTTACTCACCCTGACTCTCTACCTCAACTCTCAGTGTCTCCATATTAACATGTTCCTAAGCTCGCATTATGTCCATATCAACAAGTTCCTTAACTCTCATTATCTCCATGTTAACAACATGCTCCAGTTCCTCAGGTCTAATCTCTGCTCCTGCACTGTCCCAGATTTCTTCATTTCTCACTGGCTCCAGTTAGGATGATGTACTGTTCTTGATCCTCACAGCTCATCACCGTACCCCTCCTCTGCCTGCTCCACTGCATTGTTCACCACCTGTGCCTGTAAGTCTAGCACTGCACAGTCTCCTTCCTGTATCAGAGTATCACTTTGCTCTCTCTCCTGTGTCTGCTCTCCTGTAATAGTACATCAACACACTATGTAAGGTGTTTCTGTAATTGTCTGTAGTCTGTTGAGTTAAACTTGCAATTCCATGCCGTGTGCCACAGCTCTCTCTCCCTCCTGTGCTTGCTCCACTTCTATCTGCCTCTCCTATCTTGGCTTTACACTCTTTCTCCTGTACTGCTGTCCGACTCCTTGTATCTTCTATAATTCACATGTAAACTGTTTATCTTACGATCTGCAAAACCCCCTTCACGTCTCATAACTTAACAGTGATCACACTCAGTATACAGTATGAGTAAGCGGCAGTTAGTTGCCTGACTACTACTCAGGCAACTAGCTAACTTCTGCTTACTAAAGGCTAATCTTGCCAGCTAGGGCTAATTCATACTGTCTATGGGCTAACTTAAGCCTACTGAAAAATGTTGCTGAAGAAACTTATCCTTATCAGTCTGACTCATGGCATTTTCTAACATATGCATAAATGTAAGCTGTTTCATTTATGATCTGCAGAACCCCCTTCATATGTCTTGTAACTTAACAGTGACCACACAAACATGCTGAAATAGGCTATTTAGTAGGCAAGCTTGTTGGGCAACTAGCGCCTGCTTGCTAAAGGCTAAAGAAGCCAGCAAAAAGCTTATAGATGATTTTACTGAAACAATTGGGGAGGTAAAAGTTATCCTTATGACATATTTCTAATGTTTGAAGTAACTGGGACAACACTTCCTCAGTGCTGAACATCACTTTTCTTTGGCAGCATTTTCTATGACATTTACTTTCAGCCATTTTGACTGAACAAAGTGTCCTGTATGCTTTAGTGCCAAAAGAGGATAAATGTGCTAATGCCCTTCTGACTCTAAATGCTTCTGTGTGTTCACAGTTAAGACTTTTGTTCAATTTATAAATATTTCACTTCCATGATTTTTCAGTAAGAAAGAGCTCAGTTCGCCTGGCTGCTCCCTCTCTCTCTTTCCTCGTCTCTTGCCCTCTCTCTGCACTCCATGCAACTTTTTTCTCTTCCATTCAACATTGGGAACATGTTTGGGGACAGTTTTAAGCAGGGACAGGGCGGCCTAATGGGGGACTGTCCGGGAAATATCACCCGAACATATAACTCCCGGACCAGCCTACACTCCCCCAGTTCCTGCCTTCCCATCAGAACTGGATGCACCCACACCCTCCTTCCTTGTGCTGCTCTTCTCCTCCTCTCCTTATTCGCACTAAAACCAGGACTTTTCTTTGAAACGTTGACAACTACACCTTCCCACAAGATCGCGCTCAAACTGTGACACGTTATTATTGGTTGCTTAGCAACCTTGCCGCCGTACCCAGCAGCTCCCGACGTACCGCGGTCAGTCTGAAAGCCCAGATATTCTCCCGCGCAACGGGCTGCGCACACCGCGGACAAAGCGCCTCTTTTTATGGTTAAGGTTGCCGACCCCTGCTCCAGAGTAACGTACTGCTAGTGGACTTGAAGCTAGCTAACTAATGTTCGGCTTGACTTGAGGGGTAGAGGGAACTCGAGTGGAAAAACACGAAATAAAAGGTTATAACGGTCACAACTAAACACTACACCAGATAGTCATATATTTAAAATTTAACACGTTTTAACAAAAGCGTGAAATATTACATTTGTCATCATGGTAGAGGGGGGTGTTATTGCTACATTATTAAAGCCACAAATCTAGCGTTTCCAGGGTATTAAAAAGCACAACTTTACAAAACTTAAGCACAACTTAAATTAAATACACCCATGGTTAATAGAAAAATAGTAAATGAAGGATAATGAAACTTACCTTGCACTGCTCTCCTCTCCTCCTTGCATGCAGACAGTGTTGTATTGCTCCGCCTCCGTTAACAGGCCCTCGTGAGCGACAGTGTAGTTCCGCAAGTGAAAGTAGTCCTTTCTCGTTTACCGTGAAATGTGTGTATTTTGGATGTAATTCGGTGTATTACCCATTATTTCCATGTTTCAACCTCGCCTTGGTTTAAGGAAGACATTTTAACAAAAAAGTCACCACAACTCACAATAACTAGCTTTTTCTGTCACTCACGCTTTTTTCCTCTTTTTTCCCCCTCAACCAAGACTCGCAAACCCCAGTGCAATCAACACACACAAACCTGTTGGAATTATCAGATAGTCAACACAATGACTAACTGTAAGTTTTATTTTCTCGTAATCGTTCCAGGGAACAACAGAGGTATAACACCAGCCTTAAGCCTCTGCCTCCCTCCTACTTCAGTTGGCTCAGTAACGTCTTCTGACACAAAGTGTCGACTGCGCACGTGTGTATGATGAGTGATGACAAGGTTGTCTCTTCCTACATTCACTATCCATTGCTTTTGCCGTTGGTCATCGGAGGGGAAAGCATGAATGCTAATGCACGAATTGAATTTGGCTGAAGATGTACACCGCGGGAAGCAACAGTGTTCAGCTGTTGTTCCCTCGCAACGCTGAAATTTAAACGATCTTTACATCCCTTTCACATGCATTATTAATATGTCAGTTTCGCCAAGCTATTAAACAATGAATAAACCGTGAGTATTTGCAAAATAGGCTGTTTACTTGGTTTATAGCTACCTTTCGAAACCGAAGATGCTGATACTTCCGTTTCACTGGAAGTGTCCCAGCTGTCACAAGTTGTCACCGATGTTCCACGCATATAACCAATTATCCATACCGAGGACTGGAAGCTGGATCACTCGGTGAAAGGTTGCATGATTATCACACCGGTTTTTCAGTCTATTTAACCATGAGTTCTTTGTCACAAGTCCAGCATTCTCACTCCTCCATGTAGCATTTTCCTTCCTTTTTGAACACTGTCTTACTGTTCAACGCCTCTGTCTTGTCAACTGAGATGTCATGGATCACAAGCACACTCAAACCCACTGAGGTTCAGACAGTTGAAAGTCTGTCACACGTGATGAGTGGCTATTCTCAATACACACAAAGACAGCATAGTCAAATTCGTTTCAAGCCTCCATTTGTTATGATAAGGACAGAAAGAAATGAAAGAAATGACTTCTTAAGGCATGGTCGAGGGGAGTATGTATGAAGAGAGAAAATCTGAACAATCTGAAAATCTGAAAGGTGCAGAGTGAGTGAAGAGATGATGAAGAATGCAGAATGAGGGAGAAAATCAGCAATAGAAGGAAATGAAAAGAGCAGGGCGAGAAAAAGATTTACATTTCCTTCACCAGGGATGTGATTACTGTTGCTGTGGTGATGCTTACTGTAACCAAGGCAACATAGAGTGTGGTCCATGCTGAAATGACAGGAGGAGAGTAGGGATGGACTCACAGACTGGCGGCAGTCCACCTGGTGAGCTGCTCTCACACCAGTCTGCTGAAGCTTAACAGTACCGACACATCGGGCACCTCCCAGGTTTATCACTGATGTGCTGGTGAGAGTTTATTAGTGTTTCACTCTAAAGGATGACCAGGATCTAAATGCTCTTCCTGCTTCCGACTGTGTCACTCACTGCAGCTCTGGTACACCGCAAAGAAATTCAACAATAAAGATATGTTTGTTTTTATTTGCAATCAAGTCAAAGAAATCACTATAATGAGTAGTCCCTAGGTGTCTACTTGTGTCTAATTGACCAGCACATACTCAGTGACATTTACAACACTCTCCTGAGCCATAATATATCATAATCCATCTGGGTTTCAAACCCAATGATATCTCAAACTGTGACCAAAGAAATCTCCATTTCCAGTACTCAATGACTAGTTGACTAGTAGTACTCAATGACTCGTGCTTTGAAACACTGGCGAAGAACTACATTACATCCTGATCCTGTATTCCTACTACTTTTGATCCATTCCAATTGACATAGTACCCCAATCCTTCCCCTGATGAAGGCATAATAACCGGCCCATCTGGAAAAAAAGATTATCACTGCACATCGGCCTGAGGGGACATCACGCCAGTAGACTCTGATCACTGGCTCCAGCTAGAGGTGCAGCTGGACCAGCTACATAAAGGCCAACTGTAGGCCAGCACGACCTGACCTTGTGAGCATTTCCATAACCTGGAATGTGCAACCGTATTGTTTTTCCAGTACCTGCTTTCCTGCCAGGCCAAGTCAGGCTCAGTAGGGCTGTGTGTGTTTTTTTTGAACAGCGGGGGGTGACACCATTCGTTTCGCTGCCTCCAGCCTTTTCTAGAACAACACTTTTCTCCGCACACCGTGCACACCGAGTCGCGTGATGCCAGCCCCTAGCCACCGTAAGAAACTTCCACCAATTTGTGAACTGTATGACATGGAAAAACAAGACAATTGATCTCCTGTGTGCAAATGTGAAAAATGCATACAATGCAATCGCCCTTCCTCCACTGGGAGGCCAACCAGCTGCAGCTAAACACCACCAAAACCAAGGAAAAGGTGATACACTTCAGGAAAATCACCCTGCCACTGTTGGCTGTCACCAGTGATGGGGAGAAGGTGGAGACAGTCAGCACTTCACTCTATTAGAAAGGACAGAGGAGTAGACACTGGTATGTAGACGAAATCATGGTCGATCAGGTGGACAGAAGAGACGAAAGCAGGGCAGGAGCAAAAAGGGCAGAAACCCGAAAGTCAAGATCAAGAACGAGTGCTGGAGAGTCATGCAAGTGCAAGACAATCTGGTGATTAGCAGCTGAGAGTCTCTGATTGGCAGGGACAGCAGCAGCACAGCAGGACAGGATAGGCTGATACACAAATGGACGCAGCTGACCCAGAAACACAAGGATCACACTAAAGCAACACCTATAGATACATACATAATTGCAGCCATCAATGGCCAATAAATAATAAAAAATAATGCACAACATCGCTCTAACGAACATTTGCCTCATGACAAAATTTAGTTTTCCAGCCATTTTAGTAATTTTTACACTTTCTGTGCCTGAGCTGGGTGGAATATATGTGTTTCTCTTGAAGGATAATGTGTCATTTTGCTGTTTTTTTCTGTCCGTCTGTTTCTCCTTTTCTATCTTGTGTTCTCAGTTTCTCCTCTATTCATTTCTGTAATGATGGTGGGATTGATTCAGTGGGGAACAATACAACAAAGCGAACAGTTTTTCTCTGTCAATAGCACTGTGATTTTCGGTCTTGCATCTCTCCTCTAATGCTCCTGAACACCATGTGAGCCACTGCTCAGCTTGCCGGGGTAACAAAAGCTCTTTCGAAAAGCCCACCATCGGCTGTGTGTTGTTGTGTGTGTGCAGTAAACACAAAACATGACAGGTTTCAGATTTTAAAGCATTATCTATTTTCCAAATTGGCCCAATTCAGTCTGGTGCCTCCTCTCTGGTTTCAGCCATTCGAATGGCAAAGCGTTGCCCTCCTGCAGCTTGGGCTCTTAACCTGCTGAAATCAACTGCTGGGATGAGTGGATAAAATAACACTTCAGTCTATGTTCCCTCAGGAGGGAAGAGTAGTTTAAGATCTGTGGTTGAAGAGACAATGAGCCAAAAGAGGTAAGAGATAGTTTGCTGCTAGAGAGGACTAAAGAAAGCAGAAAATGTTGATGCTTTTAAGAATGTGACATCAGATAATCTTGACAGTTGGGCAATTGACATTTATTCCTCAAACACATATGCAAAACAGCTTTCAATGCTGTGATCAACAAATTCTTATCAAAACAGTTAGAATTATCAATCAGTTGCATTAGTTGATTCTTTGTCATTTAATTGATGTTGCAGTCTATTGGTTGCTGGTCCTTTGGGACAGAGTCAGAAAAAACACACAAAAAAGAGAGAAAGATTTGATAGATACAGAAAATCTCTCCAATGATGGACTACCTACTGTCGTACTCAGTGTGGAGATGACACTGTGGTCTTGGCCTCGGCGGTACCAAGCTCTCGGGAGTCAGGGACAGGCCAGCCCAGTTACAGCCAGCACCAGGTGGACTGACTGGGCTTAGCAGGTGAGCTGAACAGGCCAATCGGCCCACCATAAGACCAGTGCCTGAGGAGAAGAACCCACAGGAGAAGCATGAAAGGAGAGCTCTGGATTTGAGAGCGCTGTGTTCCTGGCCAGAGTATTCAATAAAGTGCTGGAAAGCAAGATCTTCTGTGTCTGTGTGGAAATGAAATGCTGTAGAAATGCTGGACACCCACGGTGAAACAGATACAGATGTATTGCAGGGTAAACACTGTGACGCTTTCAAAGGACAATGATACAAGTTTATTCTCCGTCAAATCCTCCATGCCAGAAAAAACCCTTAAAGCCCTACACAAACTTCTTGCATAGAGAACACAAGAGAGCAGCAGTGTCCCATAGCCCAGTGTTTTTCAACTCTGCTCTTTGGGGAACACTGTCCTGCATGTTTTAAATGTTTCCTGCTCCAACACACCTGACTCAAATGATGACTCCTGTTGTGGAAAAAAAAAGTGTCCTTAATTTGTCCGTGGAGAGTCAAAAATACAAGACTGGAACAAGACCTTGTCTGTTGTCTTCATACAAGTCGTGGATGTTCTTGGTATATATATACATATATATATATATATATATATATATATATGCCATCCAATATATATATTGAATGAACTCTTGAATATATGGAATGAAACTTGACTGGCGTCATCATGGCAATAACACATATTTTACATTTTTGTTTCATGTATTTGATGAACATGTTGATGAACACGTAGCAATGTAACTCCCCCTACGACCAGGAGAGGCAAATCCTATGGAAGCTCTCCAGGCTGCGGCAATGGTCAAACCACAAATGAAGATGTTCAGTAAAGTTGGGGACGCAGAACAAGACATAGCCGCCCCGATTTTAAAAAGAGATGGAGTACACATGCAGGTGCAAGCAATAAAGATGTCGTCTCTGCTTCAGACACAACAGCTCGTCACAGTGAACTTTGAACAAGCCGTGCAGAGCATGTTCCGGGCACTTGATACAAATAGCAACAAACGATTAGACCACCCATCACTTCATGTTCCCAGAAACACTGCATCTCACAAGGGAAGACAAGACAAAAGGCCCTGGACGGGGATCTCCCCCACACAAATAATTCCAACTCAGACACAGTCCACACGGCTTTCACCCATTTCCCCTTCCTGCTTAAAATATGGAGGCTTTGCTGCCTCCTGCCACTACAATATTGATTAAAGCCCTATTCAGTCAAGTTAATTAGTTCATGGTCCCCTAAAAATTAGACTCTGAGGTGGCACTCATTAGTTCACTGGAAGCTATGACACTTGGCATTCCACTAGATGAGCAGCAGTAAAGATGAATGAGAGCTTTAGTGTGGGCAGATTTTCAAAAAACACAACAGCAGCTGCTTCATACAGTTAAACCATCGAGTCAATTGCGTCAGTTGACTCTCAGAGAACCCCACACGCTGACTCGAAATCTATATGGCTGGTTGACAGAACTGCAGACCTGTTGGAAATTAGTATAAGCACCTCTGACCTCAGCCAAATGGGTCTGAGGGGAGTGCTGGACCCCATCCCAGTTTACATAAGGCATAGGCAGTGCACACGCCCTGGACAGGTCGCCAGTCCCTAGAACAGTCCGTTCTTTGTGGTGGTGAGTGGTGGTGAGTAAGGGTCCGAATAACACATATCAGTGGTTTTAATCACTGCTATTTTATTCAATATTATATGTATTCAGAAATAAAAAAATATAAGTAAGAGGACTGCTATGGGCTCTTCACATAACAAGGCAGACATTTCATCAAGTCATGATATTTGATGCAAAGTTGACGTTGTTAAAGATATCTTGACATAAACCAAGACCACATAACAAGTCATAAGCATGTCATTAATAAATAAATAAATATATCTCCTCGTCTAGCTATCTTCCTATCTTTCAACCCAACCAGCGTTAATGCTGTCTCTAAGTTGTTTTGCATGAATGCGTCTGCCAAATGTGTAAATTTTTAACAACCATCATTAGCATCCATTCGTGTTTATGACAGGCATCATGTCATGATTATGACAGTGTCATGTCAGTGCTATGCATGTGACATAAAGTGTTTCCAAAAATGTACTCAAGGGTACTTCAGACATACAACACAGACTCCTGATCCACAGTACTCTACAAAACAGTGCAGCTTTAAAATTTCTATTAAGTCAAGAGCATACCCTCCATGTTTCATCACTCAATGTCTCACACCGCCTTTTTGGACTCACCTAGACTCAGATCTGAGTCCCTGCAGGCATCAATTGCTGTGATCTCCAAATTAGGATGCAGGGCGTTGACCTGTCTGGACTTGCGTGTCTGAGGAAAGATCTTATTTCAGCACTTCTGCTGTCACGGGTCAGAGCGAGGAGTGAGGGCAAACACGGGAAAAAGGTAGCGATTGATAATCTGCACGGAGGCCCAGCGCAACACATTCACACATAACACATTCATATGCACGCACATTAAAGTTTCATGAAAGACCATGTGTGCTCCAGACTGCAGGTGAAATATCAGCAGCTGTGCAGTCTGATTACCCCTGAGTGTCTTCTGACTCTCACTCACATTCATGCACACAATATTTCCACATTCATTAAAAGGATGATTTCCTTTCCTTTCTAGAGAAGTGCTGCTACACTGACCTGTTTGAAATGAAAGGCTCAAGTATGTGATTGGACAGTTACATGTGCTTACTTTTGGTAGATGTTTGGTAAAGATATAAATATTGTTAATTGTCTGTTGGCATTAACTGACTACTGTTACTTATTAGTTAAAGAGATTAGATGCCCAAATTGTACTTTACCATCTCATGCTCATCCCATCCAAGCTCAATTTGTCCAGTAAACTGCTGTCTCCATTAGTTCTAATAGCTCCGCCAGCTGGTGTGCATCATCTGTAGTGTTCCTTACCACACTACAGGTGATGCAGAATATCAGACAGCTCCTCCTCCCCTTTCACATGCCTCTGCTGGTGCCTCATTGTAGGATGTCTTATTGTAACCAAGTACCATATGCGCACAACACACAACAAATAAGATACTGTATGATATATGAATGGACAACAAAGAACTTTTAAAATCTAAACTAAATAAATTGAGAACTCAGTGTAACCTAAGTCCACAACTGTCCTTGCTGTAGGAACTCTCTTTGTGAGCCTTGGGGACATTTTTACTTAGAGAGCATCTATACAAAATACAACATTAAACATTGAACTCTGTTTATTCTACCGCTCTGATGTAGTTGGATGAGAAAGCGTGGGAGCGGGCTAAGTGCTGCTGAGCCATGACTGTCATCCTTTTAACCTGTCTGGACGGATGAGTGATCGTTCATTCAAACAAACAATCAACCAAATGACAATCATAACATCATATCCCTTACCGTATCATTTTCAGGAGATGCTTGGGGTATGAAGACGCTTGGGTCCTCTGCGTTCTCGTATTTGCTGTATTGCTCCCCAGATGAATGCTGTCACTGAAAATGCGCCACTGAAAATACATGCCTACAGTACATACTGTACAATTGGTTTTGAGGCCATCTCCAATGGCTTGGCACAGCCAAGGATGGGTCTCTTTTCACTCATGTCTGTATTTTTGAAGTCGTTTGTGTTTTTGAGGACCCAGTGTAGTCACGGGTGCTGGTGCAGGTGGACCTGATCAAAAAACCCGCATTCTTTTTAAAATGCTGTTTTTCTTTTTTTATCAGGGCCGGTGTACATGGTCTGTCTCTGGGAAACCATGACAACACTACGCTCAGGCAGCCAGGCACAGACACACAGAGCATGATGACAGAGAGAGTGGAGGGGGCTTGGAACACACACACACATAGGAGGGAGAGAACCAGGACGCACAGCTCTGGATCATAACAGAGTCAGTGTTGATATGCGTGCGACAGACATGTCTATTGGTCATTCATGAAAATATGGAACAATTCGTGTCCTGTATTGGCTCAATACGGGACGCCAGATTTAACAGCCAAATAGAGGACGATCCTGTATTTTACGGGAGGGATGGCAACCCTACCTCATGGCTGGTTTGTTGGGATCAGAACATGCAGTTTCACATCACATCTTCTGTATGTCTGTCTTTAATGTCCTATTATGTACACATATATGTCCTACCTGCCAACTCTTTGGATTTATGCAGTAGTCTCATAATTTTTAACCCTTTCTCCTCCCTGCTCCCACTAAAGAGTCAAATTGGCGTTTCGTGTGCTATGGTACCGTTGTGGGACCTGATAACCCAACTTCACTTGCTCGTCTATTCCCAGGGCTACACAAAATGAGCGACACCACAGACAAAAAAATGTGCGTCAAAATATGCTTCAAAATTTCAGTCTGCCCGGTGTGACACATTCTCCTTTCATTGTGAGGCACATTAACAAGTACCCTGTGCTTTGTAAACTGTCTGGCCGACTCCTGCCCGTTTGAGTGCAAAAATGCGGTAGAGGCACGGAAAGAATCACCTAACATTGGCAGGGAAGGAAGAGGTGCAGATGGCGATGCTAGTGGCAATAAACAACATCCCTTCATGCCTTATTAACCCTTGTGATGATCCCAGTGTTCTCCCTGTCAGAACTGCCTCTGTCAGACTGTTCTGACAGAGACCCTTCCTAAAACTACCATGAGGATCCAAATGGACTGAAACAGTCAGTGAAAAAGTTGAAATTATGAACACAAACAAGACAAGAGGATGGTGATCTTACCCCGGGGAGAACACTGGGATCTTGGGAAGAACATGAAAAATGAAAACACTTAACTCTTGGGACTAGAAAAACAGTAAAGATACAAGCAGACCAAACACACAAAACGGACTGACACGAGACAAATGGTGTGTTTCCACTACGCTGGTTATGGTACATTTTGGGGGGGAGGTACTTTTGACCGGGCCACGACTTGGCCTGGTCCTCTCAGGCGTCGTGTCTCCATTACATTGATGGACCTGTAAGAACCTAGCGATGATGTAATCAGAAAAGCGCTAAAACAGCAGCAGCAGAGGAGGAAATCACAACAAGACGAGACATGGACACGGACGAAGTTGGGGAGACAGCAAGCTCCATTTGCGGCATCGGCACCTCTTGAATTGGTTATGGCATTGTGTGTATTATACTCTGTCAACTGAAGCAAACCATCAAGTCTTCAGTAGTGTTTGAGAATGGCGGTAGTCTTTACAGCGCTCATAATAGGGCTATGGCGCCACCTCTTGTAAAAATGACCGAAACGATTAGTTCAAGATTCGTTCAATTTACTGTTCGAGAGTAGAAGATCCGAGTGTGTTCTTCGGTGAATGTTCTTTTTTTTTTTTTTAAATGTATCAATATGCTGCGGGAAAGTTTGAGTTCACGTGGGTTGAAGAGGGCCTTCAAGTATGTGTGTATGTGTATCAGTATTCTACTGGAATGTTTGAGCTCATGTGGTGAAGGGGTTAGGGTTAGTGTGTGTGTGTGTGTGTGGTGTGTGTGTGTGTTGTGCCTGAGAATTAGATGAAGCCTTGTTCCAGTAGGAAAGAAGTTACATACCTAAACTTGAAAACGGGTCAATTTTAACCTGAACACAATATAAGGGTTAAATTTAGAATTACACATAGCCCTGTTTTCATTGTTCATGTAAATTTGAAATTGTTCATTGACTCCAAAATGTGAAGGGACTGGAGGGTGCTGGATCCATCCAATTATCTCAATGTTGCTGGAGCAACAGGTAGGACAATGCTTTGTTTTGTGAGTTAAAGGGGATTTTTTTTATCATTTAGTGCAGTGGTCCCCAACCCCCGGCCGCGGACCGGTACCGGGCCTCACAAGAAATAATCAATTATTTCCGTTTTATGTATTATCTGAGTCTGGACGATCTTTTATTTTGAAATACCTTTTATTTTGGAAAAATGAGTCTCCCGGTGACGTCTGACACTTGTGCGTCTCAGCGGGCACACAAATAGAACAGAAGTTGAAAGAATAGCAGCTTTATGTGAAATGTGAAACATTAAAGTATCTTGACACTGACTCCATATTCTGAAATGTTTGAAAATTTTTCTTTAGAAATGTATTCGTGGAATATCTGAATCTTATTTTGAAAGGGATACTTAAACATTACGATAGTAACTAGTCGCGAGTCAGTCCGCAGTGAAATTGTCCGCGGTGCTAAAAAGGTTGATTTAGTGAGTCAGTAAACTGTGTTTTATTTACAGTGGCAAGGCCAGGGGCCCTGTTTCCTCAGTTGAACTTGCAGACGGCTCTGGGAAGGGCTGGTGGATTATCAAGTCATAGCAAGCATCTTCCACAGAAAGAGAGAGCTGATAGGTTGCAGGGTCTTTCAGGGAAAGACGAGAGGTTGAAAGATCTCCCATCCCTTATGAAGGCAACCGTCTGCATCCCTCACAGCAATACAAGCTCAGAGAGGTCATTCAGCGTTGTGAAAAATGCCCTCACAGAAACACTACTAACTATTTCTTTCTTGCAAGATTAACTATACCAATCACAAATCTAGGCAGCCAAAAGCACACCACTCCCACTGGGGTGAAAATAAGGTTTATTAACAAGAACGAAAATCCTAGGAAAATGCCCGAACACAGTGAAACACATTTTGAATAAAAAAAATAACAGAAAACAAGGCCAAAGCCTGATTACCAAAATTAAGGTGATCAACAAAAAACAAGGCAAAACTCGAAACCTGAAACAGAAAAACGAGAACAGAAAAAAGGCCTAGGCCTGAGGTGCTAGCCGCACACACTGAAAACTAAGGAGAATTGGAAAACGATACAACGAGACACGAGTATTGGAAACAGTACAGTAAACATTGATATGAAACAGTGGTAGAGAAATCCAAGATGCTAGATCCCAAAAACAGGCAATGAAGCAGACTGGAACAAGGCTGGACAGTCAAGGCTATAGTGCAACTGGGCCCTGACACAGGTGACACTAGATAGAGGCGAAATGAGCCTCTTTAAATCTCCATTTAACGCCAAGTGCTGTCATATTTCTCCTGAGCAAGATTGAAATCACCGACAAAGAGTTCGTCCGCAGATCGTGACAATGAGCCAAAATCATATTTCCTTCAAGAGAAGGCGGTGCACCATATGACGAGTGTGAGAATTTGATATGGCAAGAGTTGCTTCCCCTACAGGAGAAAGAGGATTACGTCTCTTTCAACATGTACATAATTGTTGGCTTAAAAGATAAACAGTTAATGGTAATGCATGTAAAATGTGTAGGACTGCCACGTGTGTCAGCGGGTGACTCCCCTGTTGAAGTTTGTCAAGCACCAACAGACCAAATACTATGTTGTGACCTGAGGAATAGAAAACAATAGACAAGATGTAGTACAAGATGTAGACATTTCAATTGCCAAGCATTTTTCACATATTGCTTCACAGAAGTAAAAAAAGCAAGCACAGATGAACTAGACTTGGTTGTCAGTATTAACGCATCAAGAACTTAATCTGTCAAATTAAATTTTCTCCATCCCTCTCACCTAATCCACTGATAACTATCTGAACTCCCTTCTTTGCCTGATTTAACTTTTTTCATTTAAAGGAAGGCTTTATTGATATCCAAACACACACACAGGTACAACAAAAACAGAAAACCAAAACTAATAAGTATTGCGTGTGGTGTGAGTGTCAGTCCTACTCCTTCCTCTAAAGAAGAAGGGAAGCTCAGGTTGTGCACCAGGAAGACCTGGAACACGCTTATACGATGTTGCCTGCCGTCCATCCATAGCCGTCCACAGCCAGTGTTGCTACTGGTGCATGTGTCTGAATGTGTGCGTTAGTCTCTGTACATGCATTTGGATGCACGGTCTTTGTCCAGGTAATGGAATTGATCGTGACGAGTACTGAGTGGGCATTCGGGTAGGCTGCAGGGGGGGGGGGGGGGGGGGGGATCTTCCCTCCTGCATGGAGAGTTGATAGAGCCCATTCGTCATGCATGACGTCATGCCTGACGGGTGGCACGCTGCGAAACACTTTCTGAACATCAGCCTAATGGAGTGCTGCGGCATGCGGCCAGTGGTAGCCCCAGCAGAATTCTGAAGCACCACTTCAGAGCGCAGCTCTCTCCGCTCCCACCTTTAAGCAACCGGCTAATTAGCGGCAATCCGACCGCACCTGAGGCTGATGACGAGTCTGATTTTCAGGAGGCGTGGGAGAGCGCATCTGTCAAAGCGAATCAGGGTCATTTCTGTGTATGGTTTGGGGGGGGGGGGGGGGGGGGGAGTGAGGCAAGGCTCGGCACGAGCCTCTCTCGCACATTCTTCAGACAGAGGCGAGACCTTCGCTCCTGAAAAATTACAAACGAATAAAAATCTGCTGCACCATAACTATTATTTATAAGATGGTGTGAGAATCAACGCACGGGCTGCCTCTCAGGTGTTGCCAAGTGATTGCAGGTCAATCGCTGTTCTTCTCGTTGCCGTCTTGGGTGTTGAGATGCTCGTCCGATGTCCATGCGTACACGCACGTACACGTGCACACACACGCAGAGCCGCAGAGTTCTGTGAGAAAAGCTGTTTAAAGTTTACTACTTCACTCGCTTAAATTCACGACTCAATTGGCATTTATTTACGGCGCGTGGGACGGATGGCAAGGTTTCACTTGTTTACCTGTGGAAGAGCAAAATATTTAAACGCTTGATGCCTGGAGGGAACCGATGAGCGAGAATTTTCCTGTTTTCATGCATTTACTTCAAGCAAACCGCTGTCTGCCGCTCCTCCGCTTTATTTGGTTTCGTCTGAACGAGTGACGCTTATTGAAAACAACAAACAATTACCGCGGTGAACGGGGCCGGTTTATGACCAACTGTGGAATCAGACTGCACGGATTAAGGCGGCGTTTTGCATTTTGAGCGCGGCTTGGCACATCTCCAGGTTCAGGCCCAATTTTCAGCGTCGGGGAAAACAGCCAGGCGACGGTTGTTTCGCGTCCGACAGGCTCCATGGCCCCGAGGGGGAAAATGTCGCGTGCTGGAACGCTTCGAATCTCCCGTCCGAGTTTGTCATCGACGACAAAGTGAAGCGTGACACTGACCGGTAGAATGACTGAGTGCTCTGGCGCCGCAGCATGGTGATGGGAGAGAAGGATGCGTCAATTTGACCAGAAAATATAGCAGTTCCGCCTCAGCTTTTTCTTTTTGTGACAGCACAATAACAGTCCACATTATCACACAGTGCTTCGGTAGCCATCAATGACAGTTTCTCGTCGTGCCCCCCCGATGAAAGATGGAGTCGCACAGTCAGTCCCAATCTCTGATCGGTCTTGTTGTATCTATGCCAGTGTGATTGTTTAATCTGACCTGGCGGTCATTGTGAAAGACAAAAGAATTGCGCAATCACCGTTAGACACCGCTGGGCGGTCATCCATGACGCTCACCTCCGCGGACTTAAATGCAGTGACTTAGTTACAGAGGATTAGCACTTAACTGCCGGCTGAGGTCCAGGAATCTCCGGTCATAGCAACAAAGTTGGGCGAATCCTCCAACAAACCCTCAAGGTTGGCAGATTTTGGTCGTCGCTGTCGTCCTGCATGGCGGCTCGCACGACGGGTCACTGGAAGCAGCAGATCGGCCGGCATTTCGTCGCCATCCACCCGGCAATGACATTCGTCAGACCGCCTGACGTACACTTGCTCGTGCACGGGTTGTTCAGTTTGTCGCAGATTTTTGCCGTGGCTCGCTGAATTGCCAACGCCACTGCTAACGTCGACTGCGGCTGCGCTCGCACCTGTGTGCTTTGCACTAATGTGGCAGGCTAAACTGCTGCTGCTTCGGTGGTGCGCAGACTCCTGCTTACAAAGAACGCACATCACCTTAGATTAGTACATGGACCCATCGGGGCATTTTTAAATGGGAAATTTCCCCTTCGTCGGCTCGGGGAACAAATTAGCTTATGCGGAACCGTCCCAAACACGGTGACAGCCAATCAGTGTCCACTTCAAGCCCTGACTGACCATTGTTTCCACCCTCAACTCCTCAAGCACAAGTAGCCCAACGCAGAAAAACAGATTTTGTAAAAAGGCACCTTGCATACAGAAACAGTAGAGTTAGAGATGAAAAATTGGATTAACGTGACTAAAAAAACAGAACGTGTTAAATATGACTATAATAAATCACAGTGAGCACGAAAATTTGACACCCCTAATTATACAATATTTCATTATGTGTATTCTAGGTAATATTATAAATATTATTATAGTTTATGTACTGGGGTAATTGGTGATGATTTTGTTAAAATAATACAAGCTTTATGCTTTTAAACCAACAACTGAAATTTGTATGAATGGAGGATGGACAAATCATTTTGAACTAGTATTGGGGGATACACATGTACCCACTTGCAGCAACTGGCACCAACAGGCTGGTTTAATTTGTTCTTTCCAGTTGTGTTCCTCCCCAGCCCCTCTGAACCTGGGGAGGAATCTGTGTGTGTGACCACCGTGTGATGTCACCTCCCTGAAGGAATCTCTGGGAGCAGTCCAGGCTTGGCTTACAGCAGGTTTGTTCGACACCTGGATCTGTGACAAGGAAAATAGCTTAGCAAAGGCAATTCTCTCTTACAGTGGACCCTCCGCAGCTCTGAGAATACCCATACCAATAAAATGTTACAATACAAATTCACTGTGATCACATAGTGGATTAGAACAGAATAAATATAGATAAGGCTATTATGTCATACTGAAGAGTTGTCCATTTTGATATACTTATATAATATGTGTATACACGTATATACTTATATAATATGTGTATAATACCATATAATACCTTCGTTTGTGACAAGGAGTATGGATCACTACAGGCAGTTCACTCTGCGGACAGGACAGTACAAATATGGTAAAATTTATCCAAGACACATAATATATAATATATAGTATACACAATACAGCCAGTACATACAGCCATCTTAACTTTCATTCAGCTAGTAAGATCGTTAGCATTGTTTTCACAGAGAGGTTTTCAGACACACCTTTGCAGTGGATCCCCATTACAGCTTGAGGAGAATCTTCAATAGAATCTTCCTGCATTGAAGAGAGAGGCGCAACCATCATCTCTGTGTTTTGGTCCATAAAGGTGTTTTAAAGCTCATGTTCGGAATGGCTTCGCTGCGTCTCTCCACTACATCCCTGTGAATCCATCAGGGAAACATGAGTGGGGTCTCCTGATGTCATCAAAGAGCCTCAGGATGTTTAAGTTAGTTAAGCTAATTTAAGTTTAAGTCTGTGTCTTAGCAATTACTTCATATTGAAGACGTCTTGGGCGGATGTATACAGGTTTTGTTCTAATGTCTTCACCAGTATCTCTGGCCCGTCATTCTTGTTGGGCAGAGAGATGACAATCCCAGTAATGACTGAGGAAGAAAGAACCCGCTTCTCCTTCACCTTTGCACCAGCAGCAGCCGCGAAAACGCCTCTTTATCTCAGCGTAAGCAGGTTGCTAATACCCCCCAGATTTGCAATGAAAGAATCTCCTCTCCTGAGCGAGACACAACGAAACAAAACAAAACACAACAACAAAAAAAAAAACTAGAACTACAAGCAGTTATGACGGGAGCCAAGTGTTCCCCTGTGGCTTGGTCCCATTTCCACATTGACATAACCGCCTTCAACATATGAAAAGCTTTTCATAACTTTTCAAGTTACGAAAGACATTAAAGACCTCTGTGAGACCTCTCAATGTCTTGAGACATTGAGAGGGTGCTAGGATCAAATCCCTATGCGGAGTCTGTGAAAATGTGATGTGTGGAAATATATATATTCTGCTGGAATTTGTTTTTGTCTGCTCCCTGTGTCTTCATCTATATACATGTGCAACATAGAGGAAACAAAACGGTTTGTGAAGAGGCTATGAGGCTAGGACTGTGTCTGCAACATTAAACAACCCAGCAGCATCACGCTGTCCGTGGTTTTTATTTGCTGCCACTTGTCCCCCAATGTGAACGCCACTCTGCCGGTAATGGCCCAGAACCACCCTCTACAACTGCACTCCCATACCGATGTCAGCTGCTCAAGGTAAACCGAGTAATGAGACGTTTTATCGTGAACCTAGGAACTTACCAGTGGGAGGAGAAGAATGAGGAGGGGGAGGAGGTGCGATGTGCCACATCAATTACTAACAGCTCTAAGTTGAGAGGAACAGATAATCCCTGATGCTATCAATCGATCCATTTATTTATAGTATCACTTCAAATACAAGGCAAACTCAGTGTGCTTTACAAAGAGTTAATACAGTGTAATGCTAGGATTGGGTCTTTAGACCCACACATCGGCTGAGGAACCAAGAAAACCCCTGACAGGGTGAGAGACGGAGGACAATCCCTCACGCAGGCGAAATACTGCTGATAGTGCTGATACTGGTAGGTGCTGGAAATTCTGGAACATTTCTGAATATGAGTCGTTCACGCGGCATGGAAAAACCTGTGCGTAGTGAGAGGAGTTCATTCTTTGAATACATTTATTTATCTAAAGTTACATTTCTCATCTTTTATGTCTTGATTGTGGACTGTTCAATCATCTTCTTGACCTACTTTGTCTCGTGGCACTGTCGGAGGTCCGCTAGAGCCGATCCCAGTGCACATACTGTAGGGTGAATGCAGGGGAATAAAGCCTGGACATGTCGCCAGTCTGTCATCGGCACACACCACTGTTCATTCTCCCACTCAGCACCCTGGGGGCAAGCAGCCTGCCAGAAGCCATGTTTTTAGACCGTGGAAGGAAACGCTCTGGAAGCACACTGAAGGAATCTCATCATGGACAACGAGAAGGGCCTGGGTTTGACTGGACCGCCATCCTTCTCGGTGTAAGGAGACGGTATTATCCAGCAAGCCACCAAGCTGTATGAATCTTTTTATTTCTGACATAACCTATATTACTGTGATAAAAAGTTGTCGTATGTCGTTGTATATTATCGCATGCATCATATTGAATCGGAGACTAAATCATCCCGTGTGAATAATCAGGTGTGGATGAGGGAATGGGTCCTGCAATGGACGAGTGATCTCTCCGGGGTGTTTGTCCTGCAATGCAAGCTGGATATAGGCAACAACAAGCCCATGCAGCATCAGTGGGTATGAAAGCAGGCAGGGCCGACTCTGCCCAATTCGGTGGCCAGGGCGAAATGACTCCATCGCCTAATTCACAGTTCAGTTTGCACTAGCTGGCACCAGTTTGGGACAGATGGATTAGCCAGTCAGCTCAGAAATCTGTCAACGCCCGGGGGGTAAAAGCTTTAAATGGCAAGCGTGTGAGGGGAAGAGATCCAATCCCAGCTGCAGCCATTCACAGGAGATGATGTAAACGTGATTTCTTAAAGAAAATAGCTTTGTCCTGGAGTGCTGTAGTTTGCGATCCCTCGTCGGACACAGTTGTTCAGTGTGTGATCCCCAGTCTGTCATTCATCGTGAAAAAAATGGCTAATAGCAGTTGGTTAGTGTGTCTATTGAGTCTTTTCAGCAACAAATGTGAAATTCTTGCACTATTTCCACGGCTTGAGCCAGGTCCCTCTCCTCTTGACCAATCAGATGTTCCTTTTTGGCAGCTGGTTGGTTGTTCTGCAACCACGTGGCGTGCGACACGAGAAACGCGCCTTCTGAGCCAGAACCCCCGGGGTCCTGCTCCCCCAAGCAGAGATGGGAATTGTGGCCCCAACAAGCCGTCTCCATGCCGGACGTTTGTTGTCCAAATGTGCCAGTTTGTACGCTGGTGTGGGACTATATCTTCCCCCTAATTGTCAGAGACGAAGACGTCTGTGCGAGCTGCGGGGAGGCAGGGGGAGATCTGTGAGCGCCGCAGGACTTCGTGTGTGCAGCGCAGAGACGTCGAAAGGCAACCTGGAGGGAGGAAGCGATGATGTGGGACCCGTAAGCCAGTCTGAAATATTAACCTGAGGGGCAATGCTGTTGAGAGAGGTCTTCGAAAGGCCACTAGATGGAGACAGACAACACTCGCCTATAAACATTGTATTTCTTATGTTCTTTTTAATAGGTGTTGAAACTTTTTTCAGGTGTTAAATGTGAGCATGATGTTTCTGCACGTTTTACCCTACGTCTATTAACTTTCAATCTGAAAATGACACTTAACTGGTAATTTAGTAGTAGTAGTAGCTCTGACTTGAGGTGAATATGCTGCTGAGCATTGAGTGACCTCCGACATGCTCCGCAGTCCAGCATTCATTGATTTTACGGAATCCTCGTCAAAAATTCCGTTAGCCACTTTTGTTCACCGTGGATTTCCCATTCATGCCCGAGGGCGGCAGATCATGAGCTGTGAAATGACTGGAGGATGCGCGGTATTCTCGTCACGCTGACATTATTGATCCGCGCTTCTAACCCGAATCAGGGCAGCGGGCGCCTGATGCCCGGCCGCCTCACGTCTGTTCATTAAAGCAGCTGTCAATCAAAACGAGGCGAGCGCAACGCAGATACGTCGGCCATAGCAGCCTCTCACGGTCTCAAACCTGAAATACTTCATATATATGATAAACGATAGGTTACTCTCACGTAAGGCTGGGAAAAGAAGCGAATGGCCACATTTTTCATATTTGACAGCTGACTAAGAAAAGTGGCTTTACGGACCGACACTCAGACTCATGTCGGCTCAATTGTTCCAATCTTCATTGAGGCAAAGCAACAACACAGGTCTCTATTCTTTGGTTTCTATTCTGGGCCAAAAGAAAGAAGTTTCTGACCTCGTGTTTTCGGTAAATCCTGAAAAAGCTTGGAAACGGAGTGAGGACGTCACTGTCGGCGCTGAGCACATCTGCTGGCTTCACTCGTTTAAATGTCACAAAACTGTCAGAAACTTCGAATTAGTTCACACTAATAAAGAAGTATAGAATCTAAGTATACGACACTTCATCTATGCACTCACCAAGCTACCGAGCGTCATGTAAAGTCAGTATCTGAGATTTATACTGCTGTTAATTTTGACTAAACACGGCATTGCAAAACATAACTTAAGAATTTGTCTCATTACTAGATAACAAGACCACACGCCTTGACTTGATTTGAGCAGCTTGTGACTTTCTGAGGAAGACCTGCGACATCGAGGACAAAGTTGTAAACCATATTTCTTTATTAAAGATTTAAGAAACTCCAAGCAGCATATTCATAAATAAAATAAAGAGTCTCCCCCGGGTGACTGTGACGGACGATGTGCCACGAAAGTCCATGTTTTCGTTTGCCGATGCCTGGAATGTAAAGGGACGACGGGCGGAGCCGCTCCACCCCGCACGCGCTTCCCCGTTCACTTCCCTGTTCACTTCCCTGTTCACTTCCCCGTCTGCCCCAGCCCGGTCCGTCCTCCAGGTTGCGGTGCGCGGTGTGAAACGCAAGCAGCTTCGATGACCTGCAACGGCCGACTCACTCAGGTCACGTCACGACGTCAGGAAGGCGAACCTGCCACGTGCTCATACTGGGCCGAGACAAGTCTGCTTTCCCTCCTTGCTCGTCCGTTTTTTTCTGACAAAGCGAAAAGCATAATTCATTTCACTCGACATACTTGGAGAATCTGTATTCAGCGAGGGGGGGAGGGGGGGACTTTAGCTCTCCAGCCCCCTTTCGTGCCGTTTATGCTCAAAAGTCCACGAGAAGACATCAAACCCGGATTAATGCACCAGGAAGGAGACGTCGCTCTGAAATCCCACTGGCCAGACTGAGTGAGTCTGTGGAGACCTCCGACTTAACTCAGCAAGTTGTCTTGTCTGTCAGTGGGTGGGGGGGGGTGGGGGGGTAAGAAGGGAGGAGTAGAGGGAGGAGGAAAGGGACAGTAGCTGGGTGTGAACAGCGATGGGCCTCCCTCAAGAGTTCAATTCAAAGTACGTCGTCCACATCCAGACTCCCCTACCGCCGTGCCTGAGTTTTGCTTGTCCGATGCATCGAACTCCACCCTCACGCTGACGAAAGCATCTTTTTTTTTAAAAAAACAAAAAAACGGTGGCATTACGTGTAAAGGAAGGCATCGAGATGACACGTCGCCTGATGGTTAGAACGCCGACGCTGTAGAAAACACGTCTGTTGACTGTCAAAAGGACGTTCACCACTGAGCACTGGCAGTCATTTGCGAACAAAACTGGTTTGGTGACCTTCGTCAAAGCTGTACTTTGATTACCACAGAACAAGACTAACACGCGTACGGCCAGAACGAGGCGATGAAACGTGCCAAAACTCGTTGGGACCGTGCATACACCTCTATATGCGAACTGGGGCGGCGGGGATGAATACGGTCTCACGTTTGCTGTTGTGCATGGGGAAAAGCTGGAGTTAAACGGGCCCGCTCCCTGACATTACTCGCGTCCAAACAGCTGCAGAATCTCTGTCACCTCAAGCCCAGGATGACGCCTTAGGCTGTATCCAGACACGGGCTGGGTTGCTTTAGATTTAGATTTAGGGGCTAAAACGATACAATTACAAAACGCCATCCACAAACCAGTGGTTCTGCGATTAGAAAATCTTGGCCCGGTCGGAGGAGGGGTTTACGACGGGGAAGCAAACATGGAGCATCGGCTGGAGTGTTTCGTCGCTTAAATGTACCAGAGTTCACCAGACGAACCGCTAAGAAGACTGCTGATATCACACACAACGCTTCTGTACCCATGGTTGAGAGTGTTTTGTGAGCCCCCCGATCCACGACTTTACGTGATTATGCTTAATCCAGTTAAAGGTGGGAGGGGTGATTTCTTTCTGGGGCTTTTTTTATTTTACTCGTTTGCTTGAAATCCTTGAAACACCCCGATAGCAAATAACTTATAATAACAAATCAGTCGTACCGAGAACGAGCAAACTGGGGGAAACGCCCCCCAATCTTGTTGGAAACGTCATGTTATACACTATTGGGCATTTGTCGCTCCCTCCCTCCTCTGCGGCCATACACGTCGCTGTGCTGTGCTGTGCTGGGCTGCACTCTTGGCGCGTGCATTTTGAAAGCGTGGCCTGCTTGAGCTGTTTTTTTTAGAGCTCGCCCGCCCCACCTTCACCTTCGTACAACAGTTCTATAGCTTATTGATCGATGTTCTCACTGCAAGCGAATCGCCCCAGGGCTTGAATGGAAACGAGCCCCCTTTTCAGCCATCTCCGTCTGCTTGTTCGCATAGGCTCTCAAATGTGGTGTTCACGTGTTACCGGAGGATCTCAGTGTGGGAGTGTGGGTGGGTGGGTGGGTGGGTGGGCGTCCAGGGGGGTTGTTATAGGCTCCCTGTTTTCTAGCAACTGGTGAGAAGACACCTTTAGATTCCCGCATGTGGCCACGGATCGCCTTAACAAAGACTGCCACTGTCACTCTTATTTGTTGGGACTAAAATGATGTGAAAATTTGTATGTAAGCGTTTGGCATCGAGTCCTCTTGCATCGAACGTCGAAGCTGTATCTGGCACTCCGTGACCCACATAGGGATAGAGCACTGCGGTCCTCTCAAAGAGACTCGGCAGGAGTGACGAGGTAGATACAAACTAGTTTTAATGGTGAGACGAGTCTGAGAGAGACCAGCCGAGCAGCGAAACTGCCGACCAGGGAGCCTCTATGTCGACATCGGTACGCGATGTGATGTCGGGAGCCCAACACCCCCCAAACCCCTCAGTGGAGCTCACCTTGACACGAAGACAGGACTTGGGGGGGGGGGGAAAGCCAAAATTGACAGGGCCGAAGCCCACGTTCACTCTCTCTACCCTCTCGTTTCTGAAAAAGAAAAAAACAAAAAGCCTCTGCTGTGTGAGAGTCGGGACGAAAAACGTTCCATCCTCGGTGGTCGTGGGCGATCTGGCGCGTTCCCCGTCAAGCTGCAGTTGGTCCAGTATCTTCTCCAAACAGTTTCCTAAACAAGAGCGCGATGGCCACATCCCGCAGCCCCTCTCCCCCTCTCCGTCACAGTGCTCACGTTAAAATAGGACGACACACACAAGCCTATGTGTAAAAGATGACCCCCCCCAGCCCCCCCGCCCCCACCCCCACCCCACCCCCACCCCCACCCCACAGAAGTTAAACCATTTACAGTCGATGCAAAAACTACAACGTAGGACTTCGATTTGAAAGCAAAAACAAAACAACAACGCATGTCGTATATTCAACACAGGCGAGAAGGAGGTGACTTGTGTCCATGGCTGAGGAGACGCATGGTCGGTGGAGAGGTGCGTGATAAGAGCAGGTGTCCAGTGTCCCTACGGCGTCCCTACGGCGGCGCATCACGGGCGGCCGTGGACACTGGCGAGTTGTGGGGAGACATCGTTTGATTCCGGCACTTAGAAAACAATCACAATGAGTTCCGCGTCATCGTTTAATATAGAACAAAATTTACAAAGCCATTCAAACAGTCAGAACTTTTTCATCAATGTATATATATATATATATATATATATAGATATATTTATGCTTTTTTTTCCCCATTTTTTTTTTTTTTTTAGTCTCGTTTTGTTGGTTTTTTTGACAACTCAACTTCAAAAATTGAGAGAATATTCAAAATACACTTTGACCTCACTTCGTTCTCTTGGTATTTACAGATTATGTACAAGAGAAAAAGCACATCCCCGCCTCAGTCCCGGCCCCCTTGCCCTGCCCTGCCCCCCCCCATCCCCCCCCATTTTTAAACATCATCTTTTTAGGTAGTGAAATACAAAAAAACCCTTTCGACTTTGTACATATGTTTTATGTTTTCCTTGGGTGAGCACTTTCCTCTAGGGATCCGTAGCTCGCCTCGGGGTGAGCAAACTTCCTCCCCTCCCCCCTCCCCTCCCATCTCGCCCTCACCCGAACCGCCACCCCCACCCGGGACCACTATATGGATGTGCTGTGGGTGGCCTCAATGGCTTCTGGTATGGGTCCTGCGGAGACTGCCTGGTAGGACAGCGGCATGGGCGTCTTGCCAGGACTCTGACGGAACAGCCCCCCGTTGGGGGCCCTGTGTTTGCACTGCATGCTGCCACTGAGGCTGCTGCTGCTGAGCGGGTGGTGCAGGGGCAACGTGTTGCTGCCAGGGCCCTGGGACGGAGGGAGCGTCCTGCCGAGGGTACCCCCATGGTGAGGGTGGGGAAGAGGGGGGGGCGGCGCCCCCTCCCCGGGGAGAAAGGTGGTCACACCGAGGGCCGAGGGCGGGTAGCTGGACTCCGGAGCCGGGCCCAGCGAGGCCTGGCTGGGCTGCATGCTGCCGATGTCCAGCGCAGAGATCTCGATAGAGGGGCCGGGGATCTGCTTGTGTACCAAGTCCTCGTCCAAAAGACTGTTCATACGACGGTGCACCTGCTCCAGGTTCACCTCTTTGTCCTACAAGAGGGGGATGAGGAGGAGGAGATGGGGTGGGGTGGGGTGGGGGGGGCAGAGGAGAGAAAGAGAGGTAGGGAGGAGAGGAGGGGGAGGGACAAAGAGGCTGAGATTGGCGACGGGCCAGGGGTGTGGGACCATTTGGAGCGCCATGCAATCTGGGCCCGTCAAAGGGGCCGAGCGACGGCCCCTCCCGTCCCCTAGCTTAGCGCGGGCCGAGGCCGCGCAGATCGACGCGAGCGTGCACCCTGAAATCAAACTTGGCCGGAGAGGCGCGATGCCGGGAGAGGAGCAACCCTGGTGCCAAACTGAGCGACGCGTCGGGAGGCGACGTCTGCGCTCACCGTCTGCTGGAAGTTTGCCCGGAGTGACACACGGGCACCGGGGGAGTAACTGAATCTGGACCGAATCGGGATGGCGAAACACAGTTCCAGCAGACAGAGTTGCACTCTCTGGTATGAAACTTAAGTCTTAAGAGACAAAAAGTTGGTCTCCGTACGGTCTTCCACTTCTTTATTGAAGCGGAGACATGCATAGGCGTGGTTTCTTTCTACTTTGTGTAGAAAACTCTAGTTTTTCCTGCCGGCCACGGCAGCGGGTGGGAGGAGAATCGCTTCACCATCGGAGCAACTGAAAGGAAACGCCCGGTGACGGCGCATCCCCTGCCTCCGATTTCGGTTTCTTGGTGGGAGACCCCAGGTCGTGTTCCCCCCGACCGGTAGCGCGGCTCAGCTCCAGCACTGGCTCCATTCAAACACACCGATGATATTAGTCACAGCGGCGGGTGTGGGGGGGTGAGGTTCGGTGGACACATGACGCACTCGCACCATATTAGCACACAAAGAGGTTCACATTCGGCACACGCTGCGGGTTACACCCCCCCCACCTCCACCTCCGCCCTCATAAGATACCTTCCTGTCCATTTACTTTGCTCTTGAAGTTCTCCCAGAGTTACGCGCGTCACCTCACCCCCGCGGGTTGGCCCCGCCCCCTGCTGTTCGCCAAGTTCTCCCTCTCGAACGCCAATTGAAACGTCCCGCGCGCGGGTTTCCATCCAACAGTCCAAAAGTTTTTCTATTAAAAGACTATTTTAAGAGATGTTGAGACTCCTTCAAATGCTGAAGGAGTGGGCATGAGAATCGACGTCTGTACCCCGACAGGGACTCTGGCCTCTCCGTTGTCACCACGTTTGTGTACCATTAAGGTGCAAAGCGAGTAAGATAATGAATGGATGGACGTTTGGATTTAATGGCCCAGGCTAAAAGGAATAAAATGAATATATATACATATATATATATGTATGTAATTTCTGCTTTCGGCACAGTTCTGTCTGAGATCCCAGCCTGCAGAGTTTCCTCCTCTTTTTCCTTTTCTTGAAACAGAGCAGGACAGGAGGTTTAATAAAGGCACTCTACGTGTCTCCGTCACAGTGTCACCCTCGGCGGTTTCCGACCGACATGCGGGTGGGGCCGAGGCCAGAGGTCGGAGGTCGCTTGTTCCCACGGGTGAGGCAAGGTAAAGCCAGAGGCTGCTTTTCACGAATGATCTCCCATTCACTTATTCAATGAGGATAATATGCGTCAATGGTTCAGCGGGTCACCTGACAGAAGTCTACGTGCGGCTTCAGGTCACTGGAAAACACGTTTTTGTGCGGAGGGCAAATGCATGGGCAACATGAACTGCGAGGCAGCAGGTTTCAAGACTAAGTCCTGAATCCTCGAGCATGTGGAAGGTTCGACCCCCAGCAAGACAATATGGCGTTTGTGTAATTCTCCGACTTTGCTGTTGTTGTCTTTAGTTGAAATGGTTGTATAGGAGGTCTAGTCTGACCTGTGTCAATAGCTTCTGCTTCATCCCAGCCTCTCTCTCTGTCTGTCCAAATGTCCCTCCTCCCCTCCGATGAAGCAGCTGTAATGTCATTATATGTCAATGGGCCAGAAACCCTTGCCAGTCTGTAATCCTTAGCAACCTGCACGAAACCACAGACAGTCAAGTGTCAATAGAGGATGGACAGACAGATGGGGAGAAGGACAGGAGACACATAACACGGGTGTCCACATTGACATATAGTTTGCAGCACAGTGTGACACAAGGTGACAGTCCCAGGCAGGCGGGCGGGCGCCGGATCGGACGGATCTCGTCTCTTCGGGCCGCCGGCACCCCGTCAGGCAGCGCACCCTCTGCTCACACTCTAGTTTATGGATCCACGTCAGAGCCCGCCCTCCCTCCCTCCCTCCCTGTGCGGTGCCACGGCACCCAGCTGCCTCCTCAGGGGCCCCAAGGGTCCCGAGCGGGCACGTGCGCACGGAGGTAGAATTAAGCGAAGGCCGTGCGTGCTATCAGGTCCCGAACTGAATCTACATTCATAAGAGAGTGATGACTTCCTGTCAAAACGCTGAACTGGTCGATTCAGCTACGTCTGACTCAATTACTTCCGCTTTAAGACGCTTCCCGCAGTGCTTTGCCATCTGGAGCGGCCCGTCACGGGTGCCCATTCATCGATGAACCCGTAAACCGATGGAGCGATTCCTGACTGAACTGCGTGACGGCGCATGAGCTTTCAGACGGCAGCTACAGTGAGCATGTGAACGGCAAACGTGTCCGAGCGATCTCTTTCCAGAGCCTTTCAAGGATCTCACGACGGCAGAAGAGAAGAGAGCAAACTAGCTCGGCTCCCGGCGCCCAGCTTCAGATCCAGTGGCGCAGGATCCCATCGCTGAGGCCCCAGAGGCCCCAGTGATTGACCCCGTATGGGCTGAAGGCCCGAGACCCCGCATGGGCTGAAGGCCCGAGACCCCGTATGGGCTGAAGGCCTCGGGTGCGCGTGAGGGCGGAGACAAGCATCCACGAGCGTGATTAGCAAAGGCCGGGAAGGCGGCGTGTGTGTGTGTGTGTGTGTGTGTGTGTGTGTGTGCGTGCAAGGTACTGAACGGAAAAGAGATGAACTCCGGTGTCTGCGGGCGCGGCACAAAGTGTGGGGGAGTGACGGATGGGGGAAAGAAAGCATGAAGGAGGAGGGGAGGGGGGTGTAGCATTAAAGAGACCAAATTTGATTTCAACGGGCGTCCTGGCCCAGGGTGGCTGGGAGCGCGCGCGGCCCTGCCTTTCAAAGCCTCTCTCTCTCTCTCTCTCTCTCTCTACAGCTGCGTGTACTGGAGCTCCACTACGTCGGGGCTGGCGTCTGCACCTGGATCCTTAAAGCAGAGCGTGGCAGTGTCCTCCCCCCCCCCCCCCGCGGCCCGTCCGCCGGGCCCCGCCGCGCTCGGTCACCTCTTTGGGCCGCTCCGGGCGGCAGCGGTGGCCGCCCCACCACGCCTCCAGCCCGGCCACCAGGCAGGCCAGCAGCAGCCCGGCGGCCAGCACGCAGAAGACGCCGGCGAAGCTGTGCAGCTTGAGCGAGCGGCCGTCCGGGTGGGCGCCGGCGCGGCCGCCGAGGTCGCAGCGGCCCGCGCGCGGCCACCACTTCTGCTTCATGATGTCCAGGTCGCCCTTCTCCTGCAGCTCCAGGATCCTGGCCGGGGGGGCAGTGGGGAGAGGAGAGGAGGCGGTTAGGCAGGGACACAATCCAACGTCACAGTCCTCGTGAGGGAACGGGAACAGGGAGATGAGGGGGAGAATAGAGTTTCTCATGGAGAAACAAGCAAAGCATGTGGTGATGCCCATCACAGGCAGACAAAATAAATGGGAGCATTCATCTGAGATTTCTCAGGGACACTTGCACGTCTACGCAGGACGACACCTCAACCACTGTCACTCATTACCTTACCTCACTTACCTTATCCTATTGACAATATCTTATCATCACACTCGTTTGGCGGTATCTTGCCAGGTGAATGATGCAACCAAATCTATTCCGATTCATGTCTAATTGACTCCATTCCATTCAGCACGAAATAAGAAACTTTGCGTTGGCATCTCAGAGCGGGAGTTTGACATTTTAAGAGGTTTCACAGCCGTCGCAGTTTCCTTCACACATTTAGTTGTCAATCGCAGTCTCCAGACTCAGACACCTTAGACACTGAAAAGAAGAGGGGCCTCTGGCTCTGGACCCCACTGGTTTTAAGGTGGCGAAACGTATCTCATGTGGAGATTGACGTTGTCATGAAAAGCAAGCCATGGTTTTAGTGTGAAAACAGCAACATGGTTTTAAAACCGTAGTGGTATTACCGTACTTACCATGACATGCTACGTATCAACTACAGTAGTACCGCAGCTACCATGAAGTGCTATGGATAAACCATGGGACCCTAGCGCTTGTAACCCCCATGAGCTACCATAGTACAGCCGCGGGCACTGCGTAAAAACAGTGAGAAACCACGTTGAAGTTCTGTGAGGGGCTGCAGTACGGTTAGAGTTCACCGTGCAAGCTCCGTCTCGCCCGCGCACAGTACGATCCGCTCCCAGCTGCAGGAGAATCACAACCCAATTTGCCGTATTTAATCTGCTCAACCCAGCAGGAGTGCGCCGAAGGTCAGCACGCTGCCGCCCCCCCCCCCCCCCCCCCTTCCCCTCTCCGCCCCCCCCCCCTCCCCGAAACGCCCCGAGGACAAAACAGCTGAACGGCGCAAATGAGCGGCGGGAGCGAACAGGGTCCGCAAAGGTTATTCGCGGCTAGAATTATCGACCGGGAGCCGGAGCTGGAGGTGGAGGTACTGCAGCGGTTACGGGTTGAGGTATTGAAATGAAGGTTGGAATCGGGGAGATTTTTGGCTGAACAATAGCCCTGCCCCCCCCCCTCCCGGACCGCGATGGCCTTCCATTCAGCGGCACGAATGAATCCCCAAATAAACACAGGGGCGCTTAATTGAAGGGGAGGCATGAGGTGCAGAGGGAGGAGGAGGAGGAGGAGGAGGAGGAGGAGGAGGAGGAGGAGAGAGAGGGGGGAGACCGCGACTGAGACTTGCAAAGGATGAACCCCAACGTTACCGCGATCCGCGGTCAAAGCAGAGTCCCCACAGGGCCAGTCTATGTTTTTACAGACTGGGGCCGACACTGACTCCAGGCATCTTGCAGAACTTGCAATACCCCTGTGTTTCCCGTCTAGAAGATGGAGCTCCGTACATGTTGCATAGCCGTGAGTGTGAAAGTGTGGAAAGTGTGCAGAGAAGCTATTCGATGCAACGCTCGAGGGCTGCTGGCACGACACCCGGCCCCGGTCCATTCCTGTGTGAATTTGTACGTTCTCTCGGCTTGTGGGGATGCTAAACCCCCCCCCCCCCCCCCCACACACACACACACACACACAGTCCAGGATTAGGATACATTAAGATAAGGAAGGAATTGAGGCGCATTCACAATACACAATGTGACACGCGGTTCACATTCCTGATCCACTCAGGTGCCCACACTATAAAGGATCTATGAACACCATCACCTTGGGTCTTCAATAAGAGAGGACCAGCTTCTCATGTGTCTCCACAATGTGTGAAACGAGCGGCTGCAGTCACGGGACGCGGTCGGGAGTCTCTTCGTTTGGGACCTGTGGAAGATGATTCGCTGAAGCCGGAGACGGGTGTAACTCCGCCGTAACACAGCCGACCGGAGCGAGTCCATTATTGCGCCATTGTGCATCAAGGTCAACCGGAGGCTCCTAATTACCCTGAGTTCTGAGTGGGAGAGAGTGAATGAATGGGTGCGTGTGTGTGTGCGTGTGTGCCTGTAAGATGAACTGGCAGACTCTCCGGGGCGCCTTTTCCCTACGTGTGGAGCCAGTGGAGCCCTGCCACACAGGGAGGTGTAAAGCAGGCGTGATGACGCATGTATGGATGGACCCATGTCTGAAGCAGGAAGAAGACACGAGCTTGGCTGTGGCTGTGTGCACAGTTTGCCGCTCATTTAGCCTACGTATAAACTGCTAAGGGAGTAATGAATCATTCAGTTGTTTGATTTTGTCGAAAAGTACACAAAACTAAGGTCATTTCAATGGCAACTCCCTAGCTTTCAGACACACTTTAAAAAAGTAACTGTAACTAATCTTTTCCTAATTTATTTGAGCAAGCAGAGGGAAAAAATGATGGAATCAGTCAATTCCGAGGAAAAACATTATGGAATAACCATGTACATTTCCTTATTAGATCAGTCTGTTAGTCTGCGGTGACCTGGGAGAGCTGTCGCTCGACACGAATCACGGTGCAAGCACGAGAGAGGTCAGATGAAAGGAAGGAGAGGATCGTCGAACCCCTTGAAGAGGGTAAATCGTCACGCAACGACGCAGAAGATGCCGGCGCTTCGCAGCCAGCTGTGTCTAAAGCCCGGGGCCAAGTACAAACAAGGCGGGGAGGCTGTCAAAGGCAGGCACCCTGGAAGGCCGTCTCGGACATCGAAGCGTCAAGACGGGAAACTCCAGGCAGCAAGTCTCGAAGACGGAAACCAATGAGGGACAAATGGGAGGAAAGTGGAGTCGACGTCTGTGAGAAATCGCACGTAGAAATTGGGATTTACATGCAGAAAAGCCAAATGAGAACCGTCATTAACACCTAAACAGAGGAAAAACAAGGTTACAATGGGCTGAGGAAAAGCAGCGAGCAAGGTGGGGATCCTGGTCTAAAACAGTAACTGTTACCGACTAGCGCGCTTTTCTTTTCTCGCTCTCTTTGGGTGTTTCTGAAAGCCGGAAAGCTGCCGCTTGAGACGACTCCAGCTACGCGTCACGTCTGTGATCTGGTGATTCCACAGCGTTTGCCCAGGGTCGTACGTGACGTCATGAGCCAGAAAAGGGGAATTGTGCCACATGTTGGTGGCAAGCGCGATCTGTCCGACAGCAGACAGAGCAACAAGTTTCCCGTGGTGGGGAAAGAGAAAAGAGAGAGAAACTGCGGGCATTTGACTGCGATCCTTGAATGGGGAGGGGAGCGGGTGTCCAGCGCTTCTACGGCATGAGGCCACGGAGCTTAGACAGCATCTGAGCAAAGCATATGTGCGTGTGTGCGTGTGTGTGTGTGTGTGAATGCAATCCCAATACGACAAAAACTCACGATAATCTCATCCGGACTCTCCGAGTTTACCGACTCGTGTTCCCCCCTCGCGCTGACTTCCTGCCTCGTCTCTGGGAAGCGATCGATTCGAGGCGGGTGAGAAAAGCCGCTTGATTTGGCACGGCCCCCGAGCCCACCCCCCCCCACCCCCCACCCCCCCACCCTCTCCGTTCATTCATACAGTAACGCGGAGGCTCACTAGATCATCTTCGCGATTGTGAGACTCACTCGGGGATCAATTTGAGTGGATGGGAGAGGTTTTTGCTCGGATCTTGCACTGATGAACTTAACTGAACCCCCCCCCCCCAAAATGAAAGGCTTCGCGGCCTGTGTGAAAATGCCCGCTTCAGAGCCTCAAACACCTATAATTAGCCAGGGTCGGGTGTTTACACACAGCGAAGAATCCCTCCGGCTGTTCGCCGAACGCCGGACGCGATCGCTTCAAATGTTTAACTTGTTTGTTAATTCGACGCAGTTCTCAGCCGGAACTGAACTTGTTCAGTCCGCGGCTCCTTTCATTTAAGCGTTGAATACCTCAGCGCCCCCTGGAAGACTCCCCACATCCGAGGAGTCACGGGCCAATGATGGCGATCATACCCTGACCCTGACGTTTCCACCCTGACTGAATCACGGACCAAATCAGATCCGTTTCTCTGAGTGCAAAGCAGCTCTCGGCAAGGAACAAAATATCGGTTTTAAGTTTTTTCGAGCTTTGCAATAACTTGTCTTTTAGATTGAAAGGGTTCGGGTCGGGGTTAGGGTTAGATTTCTGAAAAAAAAAGGTTAGATTTCTGATACATCTAATCAGATTTGCGATGGCTTTCACCAATTCATGAAATTTCACTCGTCTTCGAACTCATCGGATGAATAACGAGAATCAAAATAAAACATATTCTCAACATTGACTTTGAGAAGTTGCTACAAACTGGACATTGAGATTCAGAAAAGAATCTCACAGATTCTCTTGTTTATGTTTACGACAGCCTTTGCCCCGTAGAGATCTGTAGCATCCGGCCTCTGTGGCAAACCACACCCTGCACGAGAACCGCATCATTGATCACCACTTTGTGTTTCTGTTCGTCTGTTTGGAAACGGCTGCCGGCCCTGCTTCTAGTTCTGTCTATCTCAGGACAGCTCGAAGAGGATGGGGCCACTCACTTCTGGGAGAAGAGGTCCCTGTAGGGGCTGCCGTGCTGCATGGCGATGCCGTAGCCTTTGCTGCTCATGCTGTTCCCTGACACGGTGATGGTGCAGTCGTCATCCGTCAGGGCGGCGTACTCCAGCACCGCCATGTCCCACAGGAAGGCGTACGGGCTCTTCTTTGCCTGCAAAAATCAAGACGCGTGACAGTTTCTGCGCGCGTGTGTGTCAGAGGTACGCACGTGCCCTAACCCTAATTCCTACAGTGAAACCGCAGTCGATATGGCTTACTGGGCTAGGCTACTGGAGTTGGTTGTGTGTGCGCGTGTCAGACCTTGCGTATGCCCTCAGAGGGGCTGGACACGGAGTAGTCCAGGCCGTTGTTCTTGCTGATGCTCCGCCATAGCTCTGCGTAGGTGCCGTCTTGCTCCAGCGGGTTTGTGCCTTTGTTCCGGAAGTAGTCGTAGACGGCCGAGTCCCGCACCGTGCCGTAATCCACGTCCATCTGTCGCGCCAGGTCCTGGAAGGAGCTGCGAGAGGCCGGACGGCAGGGCGAGGCCACAGTTACACATGCTCAGGCAAGTCTTCGGTGTGCGGGGATGGATGGTGGTCAGCTCCGATTCACCCAAGCGGATGCTGCATTTTTTGAGTGTGTGATATCTAGAGTGTGCGTGTGTGTTTAAAATGTACCATAACATGCCATATACGAAACATAAATCATCATATTTTGGGGAAAAATGGTCGTCTCAGCTCATCTCGCTCCCAATCTCCCATCTTCAGAGCTTCTAGGGCATTACTGGCATGCCAGTATCGTGCTGTCTGTGTGGAACCGTATGGGGATAGTTACTGAGACTGGCTTAAGCATGACGTACCTGAGCTATGGCAGGTGCTGCAGGCGTGTCAGGTGCGACAGGTTTGTCAGGTGCGACAGGTTTGTCAGGTGAGACAGGTGTCTGATGGGCAGGCTGTGTCCGGGGCGTCACTTGTGACAGGTTTGAGAGGAGTGACAGATGTGAGGAGTATGAGTATGAGTGATTTAGGTATGTTATGTCAGGTGTGAACATGAGATGCATCCGTTGTCAGGTGGTTGACAGGCAAGTGAGGTGTGATAGAGGTTGTACGTAGATGTGTCAGGTGTCACTGCCTCGGAACACAGAGTTACATCATGGGAGTCGAGTGCCGGAAAAGATGCCGTTGAACCGGTCGTCACTTAGGTCTGTCATTAACAATAGATCCAAACATAAAGTTCAAGACATCCCATGTGAATTTAATTTCTGCGTCCTGGACACTGTTCGTACGAGGGCATTGGAGTTAACTATCAGCAGGCGTTAGCAGTGGTTCTCTTTAGGGCGAGTGTGTTGCTATGCGTTGCTATGCTGTTTGCTTCTGAGTACATCATGACTGCAACTCTGCTTTACTGTAAGCAAACACGACAGAGTGACGGGAAAAGAGTGCTTCGTCTTTTACAAATCATCTTCCCCTTCCTTATCAGAAGCTGCCAAGTCACATGAAGCCATGGTCCAAACATAAATAGTGACTGAACTTTTAAAAACCGTAGCTGTGGAATGTTAAAATCTGCATCGGCCACAAACTCAGGCCTGTTTAGTCGTAGTGTGAAGGTTAAACAACAGAGCTGAGGCAAGAAGTTCTGCTCTTCAAGTGCATTAGAAGCTTGCTTTTTGATACATTTTCACATCGGTTTGATCCTAGTGCTTCTCAAAGCATCAATTGGAGACCATCGACCTCTATAGACGAAAGGTCGGCGAGGGAGGAGAAACTGCTGTTTGTAAAGTACAAAGCCTGGGGTCTCAACCACCTCCTCCCACAGCCAGAAAACCGGCGCTGAGGAGACTCTGAACTGAGAGAATGAATGGTGCCTGCGCCCTGCGATGATTTGGCCACCTACAGTAGATGAGACGGGAACCGGCGGGCCCGTAGGACGCCGTGAAGCAGGAGGGGTGTACGTGCGTCCCTTACCGGATAGCGTGATCCATGCGCGACACGGTGAGGTATGCTGCAAGGTTTGCCGTGTACGAGGAGCACACGATGAGCGTGAAGAGCCACCAGCTGCCCATGACAATCCTCAGAGCCACAGATCCCACCACGCCATCTCCGCCTGCACTCAGGAACAAACACACACACACACGCACACACGCCTGTCATACTGTGTCCTTCTACTGCACAGACTTTCGTATATGTCTGCGCACTAGGAGCTGGTGTGTCTGGAGAGCGCAGTATCAAATGTTAATGATGTGCTGCGGGGACCCGTGACCTCTCGGGGTGTAGGGCCGACACTTTGTCACAGCTAACCCTAACCCTAACCCTAACCTTAACCCTAACCCTAACCTTAACCCTAACCCTAACCTTAACCCTAACCTTAACCTTAACCTTAACCCTCACCTTAACCCTAACCCTAACCTTAACCCTAAGCCTAACCCTAACCTTAACCCGAACCTTAACCCTAACCCTAACCTTAACCCTAACCCTAACCATAACCTTAACCTTAACCCTAACCCTAACCTTAACCCTAACCCTAATCCTAACCCTAAACCTAACCCAAACCTTAACCCTAACCCTAACCCTAACCCTAACCCTAAGCCTAAGCCTAAGCCTAACCCTAACCCTAACCCTAACCCTAAGCCTAACCCTAACCCTAACCCTAACCCGTTTTCGCGTTTTTGGAACACAAAAACACACTTTCAGAAAAGTTCCGGGAAACTTTTTCCCAGCAAAGTCCACGTTTCAAATGGATATGTATGAAACAAGAGCAAGGTCTGAGGGAGGCGAGGGCAGTTCAGATAAACAAAGAGAAGGCTCTTAGTCCGGATGTTGATCTGATGTTTTGTAAATGTGTGTGTGCGTGTACGCATGGACATGCACATGGGTTCACTGCCACAGTGGCGTTTCTCCCTTTGCTCGGTTATCTACGCCTCCCCCTCTTATTCATTTAATCACTTACTTCTTCCCTGCTAAATATTTCCGATACCACAAATCCTGGCGCTCGCTTCCCCTCATCTGCTGCCTCCCTCATGTGCTGGAACCCGTAATCCGTGAAACAGCTTGAAATTTAAGACAAACCTTGTCTTTACAAGCCAGATAATCACCCTCATTGATCCCGGCGAAACAGGCGAGATCTGAGAAGATCTTCGCACGCGCATCGACCATCGCATATCGTTACCGGTTGACCCATGAAGTTATCGCTCTTACGGACAAAACGTTTTGTCCTGATCGTGAGAAGAGGTGAAGGCAGTTTGGGGAAAAACGGGTGCTTGTTCTGCTAGCTCGTCGCGTCCTGTGCGCCTTACCTTGATGCACGAATGCGCCGTAAACTATCCAGATGGCGCTGTGCAGGCTGCCCGACCCCATGCCGTGGGCGGACTGGCCCTGTGCGGCGCCCTGGGCGGCAGAGGAGCGCAGCGCCTGCAGCCTGTTGAGCAGGAAGATGAGGACGCCCACGATGGGGACGGCGGCGGCGATGCAGGCCCAGACGGCCAGGTCGAACGGGGCGAACAGGGAGAAGATGTTGATCTTCTCCTCGGGCTTGCGCAGCAGGATGCCCACGCTGTAGTCGAGGTAGCGCTTGCTGAAGTCCACCACGTTCTCCCTCTCCGGTGTGATGGTGATGGCCGACACAGCCAGGTCGGCTCTCTGAGGACGCAGCGGCATCGGCCGGTCAGGGAACGGGGGTCATATTGCAGATAGCGGCACACGAATGTCAAACAGTGAGGGTCAGACACAGGCGCACAGGTACCTTGTTTATCAGGTCACCGATCATGCCATTCCATGAGCCGTTGGGGAGCTGGGATCCATATTTGCTGTCCGACACCTACGCAAAGATCAGAACTCATTCCTTAGTCCAATGTACAAGGAAATAGAACTGAAAAAGTTCAGCTCAGAGGCTACACCTGAAGCAGAACTACATGAGGCGTGTGCAGCATCACAGCCACAGCCACAGAGAGGCGACACAGAGAGAGGGTGGAACAGAGGACCGATGAAAAGGGAAGAGAGAGCCGATCCGCGGGTTCAAACAAAGCAGCGGGCTAATGCAGACGCAGACACGGACAGGGGTGGACCTGGACTCACCTGGTAGATCTCGTACTTGAAGCCCAGGATCTTCGCCAGGGCGTCCAGCACGTCGATGGAGAAACCTTTGTACCTCTTGGGTTGACCCAGGATGTTCTCGGCCACCATGACGAACGGGTCCTCCTACACAGACATAAGAGCAAAGGCTGATGGCTTGGCACAGAAATCTTTGTACATGATGGAAACAGAGACACTTGGATGCATCCACCCCCCCACCAACACAAACACACAGACACATACACACACATGGTACACACACGCCACTCACTAGCAAAGTGACCACTTTGACGGTCACGCCCTGCATGCCGTTCTCGATGCGGCTCTCCTTGAGGCTCCCGTTCAGGCCATGAACCGAGTCCCAGGTAGCAAGCTGCAAAAAGCCATGGAGAGAAGACACAGTGTGGCTCACTTCACTCACAAACAGTTTCACCTCTCACACTCTCCCCTGACGCCGTCTCGGACACTCGCACGGGTGAACGAAAACCAGCACCCGCTCAAATGTTGAGTGGCGATGCTAAGTTACAGTCCATAACGTCATCTCAATACACTACATAAATGAACAACATCGCCATAACGAAGTGCAGCAAATCCCGCATATGAGCAAGAGGAAAGTGAGAGTGGCTGTCCCGTTCCTCTGACTCTGGTTCAGTGTACAGGAAAAAAAGGATGGAGGTTAGGAAGTTAACGTCCATACTCAAAGACCTGCCCTCAGGCCAGTTTTTGCTTGAAATGTGAAACAATACTCAAAAACCCTTTCTTCCCCACCGCAATCACACCTCTGCACACAAAATTCCTGTTTATTCTATACCAGTAGTGTATATATACAGTATATCCCAGTCGTGAAGAGGACAGGAGTTGAGCCAAACCAAGTTGGGCATCTATTTTTTTTCCAGCAGCAGAATGCAATACCCAGCACGTCACTCACACCGAATCCCGGAAACTTTTAGCGAAGCGCGTATTGAGCATGGATGTAGTATAAGACCTGGATAGGGCGCCACCCTTCTGCCGGCGATCCGATTACCCCCAGTGGTCAGCCCTGGTATTGCAACAGAAATCCCATTGGGCCCAAAAAGCATTTTCCCCATAGACGGCAAAAGTAAAAGAGACGGCTGTAAAACTGTTGACAGGACGTCCTCAGCTGCAGACATAAATCATAACTGATCTTTGAATTGCATAGTCATGGATGTTTCATGACAGAAAAGTCACTAAAAAGTTTCACTGTATGTCACAGCAGTTCACATGAACTCTCAAAGTGCATGCGTGTCGTCTAGCAGTGCTTTCCCCCCATGTTTTTCCCGGACATGGATTGGTTCATGGTCCCGTGTTGCCTGATGGAAGTGACTCTACTGCGCAAGCTCTACTCTTTCCTTGATGCGGAGGCAAGTCGTTTGCGCCAGCGAGCAGGGTTACATAAGAATGAATGCGCTGCCATGTTCGGTCCCGTATCCAGTTCTTGTTATACATCCATGGTATCGAGGCTTGCTTCTTCAGGGGCGAATGGCGTCACGGATGAGGACGCGGTTCATGAAGCGGTTCGTCCTGCCGGGGCTTTGGAGTGTATGAGCCTGATGGACCCGCAGAGAGTTTGTTGGACTTGTTTGGCGGATGGTTGTGAGTTTGCGTTTGAGAGAGAGAGAGAGAGAGAGAGAGAGTGTTTTTCGATGGAGTCGGTCAAGATGAAGAGGGTTTCGCCTGTATGGCAAATAGTGAGCTGGTGTCTCGCAACAAGATATCAGTAACGCCTTCTTGTTACAACTTATACAGAATAAGCCTGTACATAATGAAATGTGTGTACCATTTTTAATGATGTACCACACCGAGAACTTAGCTGTCCTGTTGCATATTACGATAAAGCACCTTGACCCTTGAACCCTTGACCCCTGTCTGTGTGCGAACATACACCTATGGAATCTCACAAAATACCACAAAACGGTCTCGAAATACTCTCATATTCTCTTTTCAGCTGTAAGATAAAGCAGGTATCACACACACACACACACACGTTTTTGATAAGGCAGCATGGTGAAAGTTGGTAGGCTTCTGTAGTGTGTGCCTTTGTAGGCATTAACCCACACAGCATCAGTTACACAACACCCGAGGCCAAGCGATCGCACACACTCAGCCTCTGTTTTACTGTGCTATAGGATGGCCCAACTAATCAAGCTGTGGGCAGTTCTGAAAAGAGGAGAATGTGAGAGGGAAGAGAGGAAAATGAAAAATTCACACGTTCTCACGTTCAAACTGAAACACCGTGATGTGTTTATGGTAACGTGGTAACGTGGTCTGACATTGGGTCTTCGTTAGCACTGTCAGGCTAACGTCATAGCATGTTACCGTGCCACCCGCAGAGCTGTAAACCGTGAGCTGGGAACACCGTAATTCTTCCCGAGCACGTCTCTAACATGCTCCCCCACTTCAGATAAAGCTGCTGGTTAACGGGTGTCAACTGTGCTTTGCTGCCGGCCTGTGTTTAGTTTCGGCGATGAGAACAAACGCTAACGATGCTAACAATGCTAAATGAGTCAAGAGCCACACTCGCGCTGGCTTACACATACTCACAGCTCCTCCTGCGAAGTTCGTTGTTTTTTTTTTTTTTGTTTGTAGATGGAGGGCTACAGGAAAATATTGACCAAAATTGGAGACAGCATTCAAATAGTTCAGTCACTTTTCTGGTACCTTTACGGTACATTGTCAAGTTTTTCCAGCCCCCTATGGTGGTAATAAATGACATAATCATGCAAATGCATACACACTCAAAATGATTCGGTTTCATTCTAGCCGAATAGAAAAATGTGTGAACCCGTATTGTGAGTACTTAGTTTGCTAGTTTATCTGTCTACACAGGCAACCAAATTTCAAGCATTTTCAAGCCCTTTGTCCCAAATGATTTTCCAAAGTAAACACTAAAGTTGCCCCTGGCTGGACCTACTCCTCTTACTATGTCGCCCGACTTCAACAGGAGGTGCAAAATGAGGAGAGAGGAGCTCAAAGCTCGGGCTGTGGCGAAACGGTACAGTTTCCGTTTTCTGCAGGCATGAATTAGACTCCAGTGTTCAAGAGACGCCCCCGTCGCCCCCCACCACACAGCAGCCGAGTGATCAAAGACAAGACCGCTGCGGAGATGGAAACGAAACGGCGACATTAAAGTCTGACTCGTTTTTACCTCAATGTCACGCCGAGGCAGCAATTTGGAATTCGAACCGCATTTCCTGTCGATTGGAATGCGTGATTTACCTTGGCCGCAGAGATAAAACGCCATCTACCTCAGTCGCCGTTTCCCCGGGATTCGTCTCGGCGTTATCAAATGCGCGGACGTAACCTCGTTTGAAAAGACGAGACATACAGAGCATACCAGCAGACGAACTCGACCGAAAACCAGTCAATTGATTGGAACCGAATCGACTGATTGATTCAGAATAGGGCAGTTGTGGAACACACAAGCTCATAGGCGACGGATGAAAGACGTGGCCAGGTAGGAATGGAGAAATGATCAGCATTTTGCTATGCAGTGATGCCAGGGAATGGGTTACAGTAGGTATGCCACACGAGCACAAACATCGACTTGAGCTGAAACGCATCCGAGTCGATGCACAGCACACACACACACACACATCCGGTGGAATTCAGCTCTGAAAAGACACTGAAGTCAAGGAACATCATTGACATAGTCGTCGTCGCTTGCACAGTAGCGCGACCAACGTCCCTTAAAGAAATGATACAGCTGCCTGTGCTTCCTGCTGATTATGAGATGACCGATGGGACAAGAAGATTCTCGAAAAAGGCCGGGCAGGTGGCAGCTGTTTCGTCTGACATACAGCCACCACGTTGCTCAGCACCGTGAGGGGCTGGTAACGAAGAAGAGGAGGCGACATGTACGCAAGATGAAGATGTCATGGAAGTGCCGAGGGAGGTTTTGCCGTTTCACAGCCGCAGCTCACGAATCTTTGACTGGTAGTGCATGTGTGGCCATAATATTGTCTGTTAAAGACCTGAGATTCATAAGGTTCTCATAAGGTGCCTGTGAGGATCCACTTTCCACGCCCCAGACAGTTCACCCCAGGCAGCTCACCATCCAGTGCTCCATCCACGTGTAGACACAGGTTCAAACCAAAGAAGGAATGGAACGATATCAGTTCCTGCTTTCCGCTCTGTCTCGCTGTCCTCCGGCGCTGGGTTGGAGGGCGATTCACAGACAACAAACTGACTGAAGTCAACGTGATGAGAGGAGTGAGGACGGAGCGGTGGGATAACACATACGGGAGGTCTGCAGCGCTGCGGCAAGCTTCCAGGGAGAGCGGGGAATGACATTTCAATCTATATCGGCTCTGATCTGGAGTAGGGAGGGCGGGGGAGGAGGGGGGAGGGGTGTTTCATCTGGGGGGGAAAATTTGCTTTGAGAAGCGGCAACGGAGGGAGGGAGGAGAGGAGAGGCGCGGACAGCACATAAAGATGGGGATGGAGATCTGGATGGCACAAACACTGTGGGGTGGGGGGGAGATGAATCATGTGCGAGTGTGCATGTGTGCGATGTGGGCGAGAGCCTGGCAGGCAGACAGCATCCACCTTTGCATCAGAGACTCCACGAACGTTCCCAGCTCCTGCCAGAGTAAAGCAGTCAGGGGGAGGGAGTGGGAGACTGGGGGGGGTAGCTGGGCTCCCCCGGTCCCGCAAACAGGTGGGACCGATCAGGGAGCAGTGTGTTCCCTCGTCACAACGTGTTCATGCATGTCATCGTCGTCCACCTTGCGCCACCTGTGAGCAAGGCGGATGAGCAAGAGTACGTCCTGGGGCGTTAATAGACACCCCGTGATCTCCCTCTTGACGGCCTCCTCCACGTCCTTGCTTCCATAAGTCAGCATCCCAAGGCATGCGGACCTGTGGGCATTTGTGAATAGACAGTGTGCCTGTGAGAATCTTTGCCGGACAGGAGGGATGTATTTAGCTATCGATCTGGCAATTCGCCGGCGTCCTCACGGGGAGCAGACAATGGCCGCCAAAAGGCTGAAATGATGACCGGACCGGCGCACAGTTATCGGAGATGATAATTATCCGAAATGAAATCTTCTGTTGCGTTGAGATAATGAAATGAATGGACGTGCCGTCGTGAGGAAAGCTGTCCCGGAATAACGACATGGCGTCGCGGCGAGGAAACGGCAGTGACAGTGCGTCAGCTTTCATGAAGGACGCACACAAAGCGCGTGTTAATAATCATATGTCATAATCCTCCTTTGAGGATGCGCGAGAGGTCGTCATTATGTCGTGCGTTTGCGTGGAGATGTGTGATGTGCAGGTGGGGATTAATATGAAAATACAAACGTTACTCTATGTGTGTGTGAGTGGTCATTATGTACCACAGGAGAACTCATAACTCAAAATGAGAAACCAGGTGATTAAATCTTCATTACTGCAGTAACTGTGCGTGTGTGTGTGTGTGTGTGTGCGTGTGCGGGCCCTTATAGTGATACATGGGACCCGCCGCTGGATTATCTTAATTGATCTAAATTGTGATGTATGCTTCTACATCGGAAGATTCGCACACGAAATAGGAAGCCTCTTAGTGTGTGATTCCAGGTCATTTTAACTCTGGCCTATTACGACAAAATGGTGAGGAATGTCATTGCGTTGCCGCATTACTCATCCGCATGGTGAAAAACCGAAACTCTGTGCAAACCTCTGTTCAAGTTTTCCCTGAATATTGAAGCATTTTCACTCTTCCTCAGAGGAGGAAACATCTTTTGTTGTTTGCTGGCTACGAAAAAAAGAGGATTGCGTTCCGTTACATACTAACAGTTGCAAGTTTAGGCAGTCACAACCCAGGAGAGGTTTTTCACATATGAAATATAAGCAGCATTACCTCGACAGCAAGAGAAATTTTGAACAATATGAAGTGTAACATGTTGAAAATGAGCAAAATCTAACATTATAGCTGTATCAGAGACATGGCTTGATGAGCCATGATGTAGAACGAGAAGGCTATGATCCGTCCATAAGAAATAGGAAAAATAGAAATGAGGAGTCGCAAAATATGCGGACTCAGCACTAGCGAGCAGTATTATTCAACCACAGGCCCACTAGGAGAATCCCCACTAACGACAGAAATACCGAGTATAAGCAGGAATCACCAAAGGTCTGGAAAATGCATGCTTCAACAAATTACACATAGAAATGTAGAAATTGAATAGGTGAAAATGTAGGTGCCTACCAACTTCCAAAAGTAAATTAGTAAGCATTAAAAGACCGAATAAGAACGAATACTATTGGTATTGAATACCATAATAATAAAACAGTTAAATGCAGGCCATTAAAATCAACTACAAACTAGACAATAAATAGCAAATTATTTAAATAACTTGCATTTTCCAGGGTGAAATAAGAGACACCATGGCAATGCCATTCACATACATCTGCAACTAACCCTTTAGAACTGGCGTGTTCCCATCCCAATGCCCACCTTCAAAAACAGAGACAGACACCATGGACGAGCATGCAAGCATGGCGTGGATGGGCAGCTGTCTCCTTGACTTACACTATAGACAATGTACACGTAAACAATGTCCACTCAAATAAGAAGGAAGTCGCACACGGAGTCCCGGGGCCGAGACTCTGGGACCAAAGTTGTCTGAGCTGCATCCCGTTTTGCTCAGACAACACATCGGAGCAGGTCCGGAGCACGCTTGAAAACAAGCCCTCGGTATTCATGAAAGCGGTTTGATAGTAGTAAACTGTTGGCCAAAACAAAAACAATGATCTTTGGCAAAACTCAAGCAGGTACATTTTTTAGGTGCTGCTTTTGACAATGCAAACACGTCATGAATGTAAAAGTCAGAAAATGACGTGCGCTCCCACACATCAGTTACCGTCTACATGGAAGGCGGAAACACCCACAAAATAATGCAAATACAAGTATACACCCAGTAATTCTACGCCAGAAGAAAATTGCGAGAATTGCTGCAAAAGCGGGATGCCTCAACCCAGCAAAGCCACTAAATCATTTACATTTCTTTTCAACACATGACCTGGCTTAATCCTACTGTATGCATGAAGCACACAACCAGTGGCTTCAATGCTGTGCCCCGGACCTCTTCAGGTAGGCCGAGAATGAGTCAGCATGAATGTACAAAAGTAGCAGGGACGGTCACTGTACGTCTATACAGGGAGTCAATCTTGTCCATTCATTTGAAAAAACTGCTTCATTAACAAATTAAACAAAAAAAAAGTGTAACTCCAATATTATTGACAACTAAAGGGCAGGGTCACGACACGCTGTTGAACTTGGAAGTCAAGCGTATGTGTTCTTATGTCTTCCGTTTTGTGTCATGAATGTAAGTCATGAAATCATTTCTGTCCGGTTCGTATTCCGCCCCGTTTAGCTTGTGTAAATGCATATGGGTCGGGATGGGGGAAATACTGTGTCATGTAAGTAAGTGTTCAGTCATTAGCTTGGGGTATAAAAGCGCAGCATGAAGGTTTACGAACCCCAACAAAGGATACCCGGTCCCTGGCCATAGGGAGGGAGGCAAGTAAGATGCGAAACGACAGAAACAGCTGAGGAGCTCCGCTGTCCTCATCTAAGCTTTGACGTCCGTGGCTTTGTCAGGGTTAAATACTGTGGACACTGACCGTACTGGGAGCTCCTCTCCCACACACTCTGTTGCGTGAGATCCTGTGCACACTCTGGAATAAAACTACGACTTCAAGAACCTTCATTTGAGATTGGTGAAAACCCCTTTTTTTAACCAACATATCTTGACGTACAAAGGGTAGGTACATTTAGCTGTTGTGTCTTAAGACACCGCAAGTACAATTCAATTCGGTTAAATTTCAATTCCGACTCACAAATTGCAGGCCAAGTCCAGAATTCTCAACGTTGCGCATTCCCAAGCGTGCTGGCGACGTGCGGGTGCCTCGTAAAACTCACCCTCTTTATGTCCTTGCCAAAGGTCTCACTGAAGCTGGAGCCGAGAATCTCAAACTGCACATGGGAGTTTGAGCCGCTGTCCTTAAAATCCATGGTACCGGTCAGACCCGTGATGTTGCCCTGAGGAGGAGAAACGGGAACATCAGAACCCCCGGCGAACCACCATTCGTCCGCTCCTTTACCTTCCTCCTTACTTCAAGTCGTTGACCTCAGACGGCGCGGTCCACTTCAGACGCACGTACACGCCATCACGGACAGACCAGCGCACAAATGAACGCATTTTTCCCAATTGTGTTCTATCATTTTGCCGTTGTGGACAAAAAAGGCCGTGCGAGTATTAAAGTATTCAATTCAATGTCAGACAGTGACACGACATGACACGACATGACATGACATGACATGACATGACATGACATGACATGACATGAGAGGGCAAGGCAGAGAGGGAGATGATCTGGTGCACTTCAAGGGGCAGATTAAAGGAGTAATAAAGACGAAATGGCATCGGAGGACAATAAGAAAACCGCACGATGCGCCGCACTCACCTGACCCGTCGCCTCCTCAGCCATATCTGTTCGTAATCAGTGATTTCTAGCCCCCGGGCGCCGTCTGCCGTACGCGGGACGCGCAGCAGCTTGGAGGGCGACGGGGTGCGATTTAAAACCATCATTGGTGTCCGAACGAGCGCGGCGGATTCGACGCGTGACCGCCGAGAGGCCGTGGGGGGGGACATGAGGACAACGAGGACGATCGCGGTGTTTCTATCAAGCCGAATCGAGGGAAGAAACCAAGAATGTCTTTCCTTTCCCAAAGCCGAAAGTGCAGCAGTAGCGGCGTCCCTACGACGGATTCAACGGCATGGAAGCACTCGGAGCTAAATGTCACGAAAACAAACAAGCGGCTACTGCAATATCAGAGCGCCCAGATATATGCTCTTAAATCCACGGACCCGGTGTAACAAGCTGAGACTGATGGCGTCGCTTGCTAGCCAGGTTCTTGGGGTTCTTGGATTCTAAATGGATCATACACCTGGGATAGTAGAATCTTCACGGATAGAATCTCGACTAGTTGAGCCGTAACCATAAGCTTCAACCTGAGAGCTAGAGCACAGATTTAGATTCACTGGCAAACTGGAGTGGGAGCGGAAAACTCCGATAGGTGATATCTCGGATCATTTGTAGAATTAAAATGTAGAAGTATTGGCGAACATATCTCACTAAATTCATGTTGTCAGTCAAGTAGAGCTAATTACCTGCGGCTCCTGTAATCCGCTCAATACCATAAAAAAAAACCGGCTCCAAACAGCCGCCGACTCTTCACATACATGAGCTCATCAAAGAGCGAAAGGTAAACGTAAAAAGCGCTAACGAGTTCAACGGTAAAGCCTCCCCGAGGGATCTCCGAGGGGAATGAACGCGCGTTTCGAACAAAACGGCAAAAAAAAAGCATCTTTTGCCAATTACGCTCCGGCTTGCTCGGGCGCGAGCCGGCCCGGGCCGTGCAACCATGCGTTTCACGTCCGATCCGCCTCTTCAAACAAGGGGGTCGATGTCTCTCTTTAATTCAACGCCGCGCCGTCTTTCATCGCGCGAACACGCGTCTGCGCTTGCCGCCCGAAGTCTTCCAGGGCTCCCTTCCATTGAATCTTTCATAGAATTTAGAATTGAGTACATGCAGTAGCCGGTTCGCACAAATCTGATCCAATGGCATGGAAAAGGCAATTAAAGCAGGTGTGGATGGGACGACGGCAATAGGAAGTGGGATGGGGTGGTGATAGGACTAGCAATATTTCTGTCTGTGGCCGCATAAACAGAAGACTGATTGCTATAGCCTTGCCTTAGCAGTTACACTACACCCAACTGTTTCACCTGCTGAATCAAAGAAGTCACGGAAGTTGGAGCGGGGCTTGTATGGAGTTTTGGCCGGACCCAGGTGAAGAATGCCAGCCAAATCTGCACTTTTAGCCCAGATTAACACAAGTCACCTGTGGCTACCAAAGTCAGTAAGTAGTAAGGATGACGCCATTTCCTTATAGTTTATGAAACTTCTGGCTTTGGAAGTAATTGGCAGCAAGAGCGAGTTAATTCGGAGGGTGACCCCTTTGCAGCATGTCACCTCGACATCAGTTTGCTGCTGTTATCCTCTCTCCTGAACGGAGGCGAAAAGGAGCGAGGCGTGTCCAGCTGAGCCGCAGAGACCCAATGGTCTTGACTCGCGAACGAGTCGCTTTCTCATCACAAGAGCTGAAATGGCAGGTCGCGTGTGAACCAGGACAGCCCGAGCTACAGCTTAGTTCTTGAATGCACAGAGGAGTCAATCCCCCCCCCCCCCCCCTCAACCATCTTCATTTCGGAGCAACCGCCCCTCAATGTTTTTCTTTGCACCATGGTTCTAACAGAGGCTTGTTTAGGATGAGCTTATGAAATACAGCAAGCATTTGCACCTTCTGGATGGTTTCCAGCATGGACCAGCCTCCGTTCCACGGCTTGGTGGACTTCCTGATGCAGTTGAGGCTCGCCATGCTGTGCCACTTCCTGTCCTCCAGCTTCCGGTAAAAGGCGTTGGCCAGCATCAGCACGCTGTCATACAGGTAGAGGTTGGACACCTGCGAGAGAGGGGGGGGGGGGAGAAAATGCAGGTGTGTTTACCATGCCATGTCAGCAGCTCCACTCCCTGTGGACGACAAAGACGCGACAAAGGGGCACACCGGCGCTCTATATGGGGACCAAAGCAGATCTGCTAAATATATATATATATATATATATATATGCTACAGAAAGCAGCCCGGAACATACAATAGAGAAGTTGCCGCCTGACATACAGTTCGTCTTTGTCCTGGTCCGACAAACCTGTGTTATCAGAGCAAAGGTCAAAATGTCAAGGTGACATATTCTTGAACAATTCAAATGTTTGATTAGCAAGACAACAGACGTTTCCATTGTTATACCTTGCTTGTTTTGTCAGAATGCGCCAGTGTTATGATATTATGAGGCAGGTGGTCCGAGTTACAGTTTGAAGTCAGAATGAAAGTTCTCATAACTATTAGCTCAACCTCCACAACATTTAGTCATTTGTTCACGTCATAGTAGCAATTTCTCCTCTCTCTGAACACATTGCAGATGCTTTTGGACATGTATCAGTGGCTTTCATACAATTCTCTGCTGTTTCTAACTATCGTATCAGTCAAAATGATCTATTCTTATAGATGATGTATAGTCGTTCCCAATAAAACCAAGAATCCTCATTTCATTGCATTGGAGTCGTCGCATACGAAATTGTTGAACTAGTTATCACGTTCTGTCAAGCTAATTTTATACCTTTCTCTAACATGTTTTGCTGGAAATGTCGCCGAAGTTGAACAGTTGATCTCAGGTGAACTTCAGCTTTCACTCACAAGGAGGTGTGCGAAGTTTTAGTTGTAACCAGTGACGAGCAAACTTGTGGACCATGTGGTAAGTCATGGCCTCACAGTGGCTGAGGCTGGTCGACCAAATGCTGGAAGAACCACTGTAAATTCCATCATTCACACATTCCATAGGGAGGACAGGCACTGGACAGCAATCCAACATCTCACAATATCCCATGTTTTCTTGTCACCGTGCAGCAAGAGGAAGCCGTGCGTGCCATGGTCGTAGCAAACAATGAAATGCGGCTAACAGAAATTCAAAGCGCTGTCGTAGAAGATCACAACACATTTGGAAATATCGCATCCCTATCAATTGCAACAATAGACAGAGTTCTTGAGAAAAGTGAAATGCACATGAAACAGTTGCACAAAGCAACGCAACAGCGAAAGAGGATCCGTCACGACTATGTACAGGTAAAACATGTCTTCTATGCATCCCCTCATGTAAACTGTTTTACTTTGTGTAACTTCATGCAGTACACTAGCAATTCCGTATATGTATTCACAGACCCCTACTGTACAACATGTTTTCCAAAATGCATGATGTAACACAGGAAAGGTTATTACATATCTCTCTCTCTCTCTCTCTCTCTAGAAAAAGCATGTACTGGAGCTGGAAGCCAGGGAAACACTGCACACATTCATATACGTTGATGAGGCGGGTTTCAACCTGGCCAAAGAGAATGAGAGGGGTGGAGGCCAACTCAACAAGTACTTTGTTGCATGGGATAACGTCCGTCACATCTGGTCAGACAGTGGTTTGCAGCACATGACAGCATGCTGGTTGGACATCTCCCTCCCCGCTCCCCATCGATAGGAGTTTTTCTCTGCCTGCAGGTGGAAGGTTCATGACCGGCGTCCACGTGTGCAGATGGCCCTGCTGGCAGCCACGGATGCAGCATGTGAAGACATCGCAGCGGAGTCATGCAGAGGGTGGATTCGCCACTCCAGGAGATGCTTTCCTTGCCGCATTGTGCAGGGATGATGTCCGTTGTGGTGTAGATGAAAATATGTGGCCAGACAGACAGGAACGTCTGGATGTGCCAGAATGCTGGAGCTACAAAATGTACTGTTATTTTGTTCACATTTGTGCACAGCTGTACCAAAAGGGTGTTTATGTTTCTTCTGAATATCTGTATTTTTAGTGTATTTTTCTTTTTCACAATGCTGTACAATTGCAAAGAAATATACAGTGAAAATGTGAAATGTATGTATTTACTATTTCTGACTTACTCACTCTCCTAACTACGGCAATGTGTAACTTTACTGTGGTTTTCAAATGGCTGTAAAAGCAGTGTATAGTGCCGTCCTGAGCATTTTTTTAGGAGTTCTGACCACTTTTTTGGTTTGGAAAACACAGAGAGAATAAACTCTCATAAAACACTCATAATTAAAACATGACCGAGCCGTCTGACTATCTTGCTCATAAATCATTTTGATGACACTGGCAGTTGCGCTGACATGAATGCTTCCTTTTGAGGAATGGAGTATCCATTTTGAGCAAGTGGCGCGCTTTTGCAGGTCATCCACCGGGTTTTGCAGCTTGCACTAATCGTCTTGAGAAATGCACCAACTGCTGTGCAAATGTAAATAGCGATGTGAGAGAAGCGCCACGGCGACTGAGGAAAAACTGTAATTATGTGTGTGTGTGCCTGCAGAACGAGGCTGCTGCCACTGTGAAGACGAGGCAGAAGGTAACTCCAGGATTAAATGTTGTTAACCAGTAGGGGGCACTACGAACCAGTCCCTACATGTTAAGATGATGCCATGCCCCTGTGCTCCCTCCTACCAACTCTGCACCTCTCTGTCCCATCCAGCTCAGTATAAGCCAGCATACAGATGTATAGATGTATGATAGTGTTTCTTAGCTCGCTGAGGCATCGTCCATAACTGTTGTTCTAGCAATAATTTGGCACTATTCCCTCTTCACGCAGCAGAACAGCTGGTCCGTGCCTTTGTTACTTCCAGGCTGGATTCATGCAACTCTTTACTGGCTGGAAGCTCCAACAGGTCGCTGAGAACTCTGCAGCTCATTCAGAACACGGCAGCTCGTGTCCTGACTAAAACTAGAAAGAGAGATCATATCTCTCCTGTTCTGGCCTCATTGCACTGGCTTCCTGTGCCATTCAGGATTCAGCTCAAAATCCTTCTCCTTGTCTATAAAGCTCTTCATGGTCTGGCACCATTTTATATCTCAGTGGTTCCAAGAATCTCTAAGTCTAGATGTGGAGCCAGAGCCTTCAACTACCAAGGCCCTCTCTACCAGTCTCAGTCCGGAAGGCAGACACCATCTCTTCAAGAACAGGTTAAAAACCCTCCTCTTTGACAAAGCCTGCAGATATACCATAAATCCTAGATAAGACGCTATAGGTTGAGTCTGCCGGGAGTCCCCATTACATTGAACTCTATCATCTCCGTTCTCTCTGTGGGTGTGGATCGGCTCATGCTCTCGCTTTCTTCTCACCCTCCTCTTGGTCTCTCCCCATCTGTCCTCCACCACCTCCTCCTCCTCTTCCACTTCCTCCTCTCTTTTCTTATTCCGCGACTGTGCAGGACTAACATATTGACCGCAGACCTCGCACCCCTGGAGTGTTTGTGCTTTTTTCCCTCCCAGACTCCATAGACTCCATCCTAGCACTTCCCGCTGCATGCACTTTTTCTACTCTGGACTGATTCGTACCTCTGATCTATAATCTAAACTGTTCGCCATCAATACATGTATCTCTGTATTCTGTCTTGCTTGTGCCCGCTTGTCCATCCTAGGTGAGGATCCCCTCCTCTGTCTCTCACCCTGAGGTTTCTCCTCTTGTTTTCCTCTGTCAGGGTTTTTCTTGGGAGTTGTTCCTCAGCCTTTGCGAGGGTCTAAGGACAGGGGTTTTTCACTATGTACATATTGTTGCTCTCTTTGTAAAGTGCCTTGAGATAACGGCTGTTATGAACTGGCACTTCAATAGGGTTGTTGTTAAAAGTTGTTGTTATAGACAGTGACTGACAAACTGCCTCTCCCGTTAAATGACATGGAATTTGTCCTGATGTTGTACACTTTGCACACGTTTGGCTTAATTCTGAGCAGCACAAAAAATGCTGCCTCTCTCTCTCTCTTTCACAGACACACACACACAGGATGGCGTTAGGATGCAACAACTTGTAGCTCATCTGTCCACATATGATCATGTTGCGTCTCATCCTCTTCTCTGCCCTGCAGAGGACACACACTGGGACAAATCTCACACACACACACACAAAACATGCAGAGTAGACCAAATGCAGCAAATGACAAATGAGCATCTCTGTGTCAGGATGTGTACAGCAGACTGGCATTAAGTCCACAAAGCATGCTGCCTGAGGCCGTGACACTGACAGGCACGCACTCCATGAACGCACGCACGCTGCACACTTGAGCACGTGCATGCTCACACACACATAATCACGGCAATTTTTGCTTTGTTTCTGTTATGCGACGCAAACAAACGAGGAAACAAAGCACAGCAGAACGAGAAATCTGCAACACCTACTGTCCCGACGCGGCTCGCAAGGCAAGGTCTTTATGCACATACAGTGAACTGTAACACCTGAGACAAACGGTGGGGAGCGCTCGGCTGATTGCACTGGGGTTACACTCACAAGTTACACTCAAATACTGAGTTTACAATAACAATGGAGCCAAGCTCGGCTGCAGAGACTCTTTGGCATTGTTGTGGAAAAATCAAAAGCAAGGCTGGAACAGGTTCCAAGTGTTTACTCTCTGCAGAGAAGGACAATACACCCTGACCACTGCCGGTGGATCAGAGGAGTGCTTCCCTGAGGGAGAGGTCACAGTGCATTTTATCCTGACCCCCAGCAACTAACCCGCAAGTGTGACAACCAATTGGTCACAATGAACAAATTGTCAGGATCTGAGCAAGACTTTACAACTGGTGTCCTGTGAGCAGGGCATTTTCATAGGTATAACAATGGACGTGTTAAGGAGCAGAGAATGATCTTACAGTGAAGTTCTTGAGTCTTTGATGGCTGCAGCACACAGAGTTCAGGCTACATCTAAATGAATACTGATAGTAATGAAATTTTCCTAGATGCATACAACATTTCCACCACAGCATCTCTACAGCATGAACAACAGGTAGATCTGTGAATAGGAGAGAGAGAGAGACAGCTTCCTTGAAGATTGCCCTCAGGATGTCCCTGTTTAAATCTGCATAACATAGGTTGATTATGATTTTAGCAGGATTATGATTTAGATCGAGGAAAGGTAAAATACTTTCTTCTACACCACTCTACTCATCTTTCAACCCTGAACCACAACACTGGTGACTTCGCTTTCCTGGCCTAGCCACTGCCAATGGCAGTCAGATTGTTCCCTTCTTCACGTGGCCCCCATTGTATTCAGTATCTCTTCCCCTTGGACGAGTAGCTTGAGCCTCTCGGTTGCTCTCCTCTTTAAGAGGCCTCTTTAAGACACCTTTCTTTTTTGGGCCTGAAGGTCATCCTCGCCCAAGTTGCAACGCAGTCTAATTCTGGTGTTGTCATGGTGAAGTCATCCATTTCGCCTCATCACTGGGTGCACTTCCCCGTTGCCTTCCTGCAGACACTCCCTGTTGCAGATCAATGGGTTGCCCCTTTTTGTAAACTTTGCCTACTAGAACTTCAGCTTAATGTCTCCCAGGCAACCAGCTGCCATGCCCTGGATGTTCAACAGCATGTGATAATGCTTGAATTTACGGATTCTGAACTGGCTGGATAGAGCACTGTTCTTTAGACATCTATCCTCTCCTCCGACCAGCACAGATCAGCCTTGAGTCTCCAAAACCTTCAAAGAGGCTGAGGGCATCTTCTGTATAATTCATGGGGAACACTGCCGGGACCTGGAGCTGAACACGTTTGCGTTGAACACGTTCCAATTCAGGGACAAGGCTTGTTGTTGGCGGGTTGATTATGGCGAGCCCGGGGCTTTCCACCGGCGTGACATTTTGTGCCAGTTCAGCAAATATTTCTTTGACAGACACTTCCAACACCTCCTTGTGGACTTGCAAGAGTCCCCGATCTACCTCTCCTGATTTGGTAAAGTGGCGAGGACCTTGAACAAACCAGCCCTCCTCCTTGCACATTTGTTTCAGCCCCTCTGCTCTTCTTGCTCCGATGAGCTGTTCTCCTTTGACAAATTTGGATTTTCTCCATCCTCCAAGCCAGGATTATGTAGAATGTATATTCTCAGACCCTTGGTGAAGAAAATGCATGGGATAAAACGTGAACATATGCATTCACTAGTGCTGGTTTAGAGGTGATTTCTGCCAAGTACAGTATCAGCAGGACCATTTTTAATGACCACCTAGCATCCATACAAACCAGACAACCAATATCTTAGAAACTAATGCTCATATACATTAACTGAGGGACGATTATGTAAATCTGAATGAGTGTTAGTCGTTCCTCAGTTCAGGGCTCGTGTTGACAGAAAAGGCACTCATCTTAATGAAAAAATTACAATGGCTCTTCCAGGCCATGGGCAGATCACGGTGAAAACGAGTATTTCTGCAGGTTTCAGCGAAAGGCCACCATGGGGAAGCGAGTGCTGTGGCTTCAAAGCAGGTCTGGTTGAAAGAACACGCAATCCGGATATGGAAAGCAACATGCAGAAAAAAAGACAAAGCAAAAGTAATCTCATTCTCACCCAAATGAAAGCCACACGGAATCATATTGAATTGTATGTTTTTTTATACCACCAACTGCCAAAAGGAAGGAACAGTCGGCTAATCAGTCAGAGGGCCCAAGCATATCACGGACACCACTTCATTTGTGGCCGATATCGCGAGAGATCTTTGTTCTCTGGCGATCTTGAGACCGTGCAGCGCAATCGTAGTGATTATCAACAAGCTTTCCCCTTTCCCAGGTGCCCGTGTCAATTCCTCACCTCCAGGTTCTGCATGTAGCCCTCCTGGGGGTCGCACAGCAGGGAGGAGATGCGGTGGTTGTGCCTCATGCATCGACTGTTGCTGTCCCGCCACAGGGGGAAGATCTGCCGGATCACCGTCATGCGGCCCAGCACACTGTGGGTCAGCTCCAGGATCTCTGTGTCGCTGATTTCCTGCGATAGGACAGGGGACAGAGCAGAGGGAGGCAGAGCTGGTAAACATTCAGCTCGAGCTGTTTTGATGTTGAGGAGGACAATCATTTCCCTATGCACGACAATTCATTGTGCGATCATGTTGAATTTTCACTCTTACTACAAAATCATACCAGTCCACCATTTGAGGCACTGGGATTTGAGGATTTGATGCACTTGTGCCTGGCCTCTGAAATCTATCATTCTGAAGTTTAGTTCCAGGTGCTGTAACACAGTTTACGGACATGTTGTCACCATCTTACAGTATGTTCACCACACCCGCCACACTCACATCATACTGTTGAAACCGAGTGTGGATATAATCTGCCTTTGGAATTAACATTTCGGCTAAACTCTTACGGGCCTGCAAATATCTGAGCTTGTATTCAGACTTCTGGCTTTTTGGATTTGTCCCAGCTGAGGGGATGAAATCCATTTATTCACCTTCACACCGGCTTCGTACCCACTGCTGTCATGGAGGTCTGCTGGGGCCTGTCTCCAGCTCACATACAGTAGAGCGAACGGCAGGGAATAAATCATGGATGTATGGACGATGTCCCAGCAGTTGAAATGCACCCCCAAAGCGCATGCGTGTCAGCTCTCCCGGCTCATAATCCCGCGTTGCCCGATGGGAGTGACCCTGAGGCACAAGCTCCAAGGGGCCCATGATGCGGACGCAGGTGGTATGCGCCAGGCGAGCCGGGTCCATGGGAGTGAATGGGCCGCCATGTTTAGTGCCATATCCAGTTATTGTAATACATCCATGGAATCAACCCCGGACCGGCCACAGGTCCATCACAGGGCATAAAATGACACAATTGTTGCATTTTTCTTTTGAGATGTTCACGTTCACGCGTTAACAGTCCTAAGCGGTGCAAAGTGTCAAACAAATAACATGTGTGGGCCAACTGCTCTCTCGTTGGTCGGAAACTTTACATGGTCTGGGAAATGTAAAAATGTGAGAACAAACATTGATGCATTTCTCAACAGATCAACAGGTGACTGGTTGTGAAACATGGTTGATTGGACAGTGGCACGATGACGCAATTGCGCCCATCTAGTTAGCTCTGTGCAGCAGTTGTGCCATGCTGTTGAAGACCATGCCAGCTTACCGAATGACTCAAAACTTTAACTATTTGGTAACACTTTACTCGAATTTACCGTCATAATAGTGACATGACACTGTCAAAACTGCCCTATGACACAGGCATGAACTTGTCATGAACATTATGTCATGTCGTAAACGGTTATGACTGTTGTCATGAAGTGTCAAGTAAAGTGTTACCAACTATTTTGACAGAATGACAGGAATTCAACTAAATGCTGATTGGCAGAGATATTGGGCAGCGTCCAGCGAGATAATGATGGTGAGAGGCCATCCCAGCATCCTCCAGACCGAGTTCAGGTCGGCTGAGCCAAGTTGGCTCCCCACATGGACCACTTGCACAATGTGGCACGACGTACTTCTGCTTTACGAAGTTACTGCTAGGACGATGTAGTCTAGTCTCCACATCATCATCCCGGAGCAGTGGTGAGATCGGGGAGAGGGAAAGTTAAACGCAAGAGGAGAGAGGGGTTGTGGATAGCTTAACGTTAATAAGCGATGCTTTCCTCAGCATGGTTCAAGCTTCAAGTGATAAAAATGAGAGATGTCCAGTCCCTCTCTCTCTCGCTTTCACTCACTCTCTTTTATTCTATTCACAATAAACCAAGGGACGCGTTCTCTGTCTCACACACACACACACACACACACACACACACACACACACACACACACAGAGAGAGGTCAGTTTCTTCATAAAAAACTATGCATTTTACAATCCTTATAAAAACTTCGCTTCTGGAAGCAGAAGAGGCACAGTGATGGATGTAACTGTATGTTTTTGTGTGATTTCATATTTATTTGGGCCTAGACAGAGACAGAGAAAAAAAGCAAAGTTCCCAGCATGCAAACCCGTCACGTGACACATTACTGGAAAGCCCAGGACGTCCTCTACAGAATGCTATGGGGCTTGATAGAGTAACTCCAAATACTAAAGGAAGGCACGTGTGAACAAAATGTCCATTATAAAGGACGTAAATGAATGGGCCGGGTCTCAGGAGGATATCAGCAGGCCTAAAGTACAGACCTAAATTCAGGGAAAGACAGGGGCTTACTGTATTGTGAACAGCATGTATGAACTGTATGTGTTACTGTATTGGAATGTAACTTCCACATGCAGGAAATGTGTGCCTTCGGGAGATGGGAATTTGACTGAGGGTTTATGAAAATACTGTCAGGCACTGTTGTTCGACTCTGCGGATGATGCTGAGATGCCTATCTGCAAGCTCACTGTCAACACACACGAAGAGGCTGCGGCACCGTGATAAAGCGGAGAGAAAATCTGTTTAACGGGAGCGATTGCCACATTTTTCTGTGACTTTTAAAGTTACCTTGTCCTAGAACGGGTAATTTTTATCCCGTTTGAGTCGTCTGTCACGAACAAGTTGTTTGCGATTCTTAAATGACAACGGGAACGGTGCTGTGCCTTTTCAATTTAACAGCAGAAACAGAAATGGGTGTCTGCTGGTTGACACACACACTCGCTTTCGAACCAACCAAATCACTCGCAGCCAAAACATTGACAGCTCTGAACCAGAATAAAAACGGATTGTCGGCTCTCCCGTGCGGAGTGCGACGACTCCTAACCCCGGACCCTCACCCACTGAAGTGATGTCTGTTATGGCCTGGCTCTGCACGTCTTCAAAGACGCGCCCACTCCCCTGTCAGATCACCTGCTCACTCCCAACGGTCACCCCCGGATACGTACGGACCCCATCCAGCCGCTCTTTGCCAGGTCGTCTCTCGAGCTTGTCCCTCATCCTAGACTTCTTCCCACCCATGCTCACCTCATACAGACCCCCAGCCGTTAGCCTGCGTCGCCCCCCCCCCCCCCCCCCCCCCTCCTGTTATGGATTACTGGCTGCTCTTTGATACGACTCAGAGCGGCTTTCTTGCCCCAGAGGTCCTGCCCCCCGCCCCTGTGTGAGATCTTGCCCGTCTTCGTGTCCACTATTGAGTCTTATTTCCTTGGGGAGTCCGTGAGGGCTTTTGAGATTCCCATGACAAATGCACCTGCCTCACCGTTGCCACTGCCATCTCTCTGTGATTTGAAGTGGCCGTCCTCATCACCCTCAACTGCCCCATCCCTGTGCGGATCATAATCTCCACGTTTAGCGCTCGCCAAATTTAGCTCCAGCCCGTGCGTGTAAAGACAAACAAGACAGATAACGTAACCGGATGCAAAACAAACTCTTTTTTTTTCCCCATTTTGACACGGAGGTGCCGGATCCAACGCCGGAGGTGCTGATTTCTATTCCGGCAGGATCTGGCTCCAAATTAAGACCAGGGTAAGTCTGCATCGACGCTGACTCAACAAAGGGGGCTTCTAAAGGGGGATTCTGCTGTTGTTGTTGGCCAAAAGACAAAAGACTTGTTGAGCAAGTCCGCCACTGCACCCACCTCTATAATACAGCCCTGACAGAGTACAAAGACAGTTTCCGCTATGCAAATTCATAGCTTGAGATAGCATAGTCGCTAGGCCGGGAGGAGCGTTTGTGTCTCCGAAATACTAGGATCAGGAGTTGTTTATATCTCATTGTTCTTTGTAAGGCTTGTGTACAGATTTGTACTGCTCCCTTGGAGTGGCGAAGAACATTACAAAGCTGGTTTGTAATGGTTTGTCTGGTGCATGGCAGCAGTACAGTATGGTGCCGTATGGCACACTTTGGCTGTTTTCACACCAGAATAATCTGGCCTTGAGTCTGGGTGGTGAAAAGGAGGATACATTTTTGCCATGCTCAACAAAACACATTTGTTTTCTGCGGAAAGTAGCTTCTTTTTTTACAGTGGCTGCTTATTAAAGTCGAGGAACTATGCAGGATTGAACTCTTAGCCCTGGTTTATTAGATTGATCTTCACCTGAACAGCGACAGCAGCTCAAGCATGTCTGCTTCTCTCCTTCTCTCCGGCTCGCTCCCTCGCTCTTTCTGCGGGGCTGCCACCCTCCGTTGGACTTCGAAACCTTTCGCAAATGTGACCCAAAAGACTGGGGAAAAGGCAGCGAACGCGATCTTAACCTACTCCTCCACCGGGGGGGGGGGGGGGGGGGGGGGGTATCTGGTCCCATTTTGTCCCTACTGGGATCGAAATGAGTTGTCTTCGGGCTCCCCGGCCCCAGATAAGCGTCATTACGATGCGAGGGCTGTCCGACACAAACAAGCCCAGCAAGGCCCGCGATTTGTTTCACGCGGATTACTTTCTGCGCACAAGCGATTGCGAGACCATTAGGGACCACGAGGGTCCAACCAGACGGACGCTCGCAGACACAGAGGGCGGCGACGGGGGAACGACCCTGACTTGAAACTGAGAGCGGCAGTGATGAGGATCTGGCACCGGTAGCAACAACCAGCCCGATACGGCGACTTTTTTCCCGCACTGATCGTTTGCTCCCGTTTGGAGTTTTCAGGCCTCGGAGATTTATTTGCTGCCATTTTGCCACTGCGGTGTCTACATATTTGATTAAGTTCCTCAGAGATCAAAACAAGAACCATGTCCGTCTGAAAACGCACAAGAACATCATCGAGCATTGAGAAGCCGCTCCGCGTGCGTCCAACGCACTCCGCCGCAGCTCCGTGGAATCGGACGCTCTTCATCACCGCAGATAAGATGAGGCCACAGTTTGCGGGGAATTCCTCCACCCGCTCTTATTGTCTGCAGTCTGAGGTGATGGATTTCGCTGTCGCTGGACCTGCTTTTGTTCGCGACGAGCCTCATTTGCACTTCAAAGACAGCTGTATGCCTCCGCATACTGCCGTGGGGGTGATACAAGTCTGTGACCCCAAAGCAGACGAAGAAGAATGACCATGTACACGTACGCAATGAATCACACATGTATGCATATACGGACATTTTAATGGATTCAAGCCTCGTATGTCCAGGCAAAGTGGACGTTTTGCCGCCGCATTTTAAGACCGATCTGTAGCATTTCAGTAGTAGTCGTGTGGTCATTTCAGGAGACGCGGTGGAGGCTTCATACGGTCAGGCTTTGTTTTGCACTAGTTCGTTTTCAAAACACTTCAAGGGACCGAAGAGGAGACATCTGCACAAGATAAAAACGATAAGTAAAAGTTCAATTTCTCCAGATTAATAGACTGTGATGCTACTTCACATCATTGAGATGACTTCAAATGTCCCGGGGTTGGGGTAAGGGACATTTACGTCTGACAAGGTCAGTGAGCAGTGGCCACTTGCTGCACAGACACAGAGATCGGCCTCCGTCCGCCGAGTCGGCATCACCGCGGGGCAGTGAAACAGTCGCTAAACATCAAGGTTGACTCCGAGTTCGCAGGTGATGGAGGGAGACGCCCCTGCCCCAGCGCGTGTCACTTCTATTCGTTTAAGTCTTCCGAGCAGCAGGAATTTACACGGTTTCCACGGCGACGGGTGTTTTTCTCATCTACGGCGGAGCGGAAAAGCACTCCGTACCTGGAAACACAATTGGGACCCCGCATAGACAAAGCTGAATTGTACGTGTTCTGGTTCGCTCTGGGAGCCGGTTCACAGACAGAGCCAGGAATCGCCACTAAACTAATGTAGCGTCCAAGGTGCAGCGCTTCTAGAGCTGCTCTTATGACCGACAGAGACTCAGACTCTCTTGGAGAGGTGTCCGCTCAAACGTTTAATACACACGTTTTCTCTCTGATACAACTACACACACAGGGCCTGATTTACTAAAGCTTTGCGCGTATAGAAACATGTGCAAACTCGCTGTCACATGCAAAAAATGTGCAAGCTGATTTACTAACGTGCGCACAGTGGATCGCGCCTTCGGAGTGAGCAAAATAGCTCGCGCTGGCCATTTAGCACCTTGGCCTTAATGCATATGCAATAACCTGTCAATATGACGTCTCTGTGGCTCTGTTTTCATGGTTGCTTTTTGCACCAACCACATAATTAACAGCACTATTACACAGCGTGCACACTGGTCCTCCTCCTCCCTCTCTCTCCTGCCTGCTCCAGTGGCCCCAGTCCCCACAGTCCCTCCCTGCCACAGTCCCTCCAGTCCCTCAGCTCTTAGGCTGTTGGAAGAACCAACCACTGCCTGCCCTGCAGCCTCCTCTCCTCCAGTCAGTGACTGTGTGGCCATCGCTGGTCCAGACACGGTGCTGTCCCGAGTGTCCCACCGGAGAGCAGGAGCCAAACTGGCCATACTGGCCGCTGCTCCCACCTCTTGCGCAATCGCGCGTGATCGAGAGCAGCAAACTTTTTACTTTCTCCTGCCAGATGCGTTTGTTTGCCTCAGCCACAAGGACTTCCAACTCCAGGGAATCGTATTTATTCTTGCACTTCCCTCTGCACTCGCCATGATGGAAAGGCTGACAGCGCGCAAACCCCTCATTTGCATAGTGCTGTTTGCACCTGTTGCCACTGCGGCAATCTCTCATCTCAGTAAATCAGGCCCATGTTGTTTGTAGTTTGCCTTCAAGTCAGAAGGGAGGGGGGGGGGGGAAATATCCCCGATTTTGAATATGTCGCTCGTCAGAAGGATTTTGTATTAGGATCTGCTGCCTCCATGTTGATAGCACCTTCCAAGTGAAACTTTGCCTCCCCAAGGGTCGAGGGAAGCGGGGCTCGCGGGGTCTGTCCCAGGTCCCCCATGGGGTCTGCAGATCGAGTTTCAGGCCAATTGGGTCTATTTTTGCAAATACCTCAAATACCAAAACAACATATACCTGCTCCTTCCAGGCCCCCCCTTCAAGATACTAAAATTTCAGATTCACAGCACCTTTAGAAAGGGATCTGCTCTGGAATGGCCTCCAGAATCGGATCGTCTTGCTCACTATGGCTTTTACAGCCCCTGAGCCGGCCTTTTTTTTTTTTACATATATATTTATATCTCCTCAACACTTTGAGCAAGGAGACGGAAATTTGACTATGTTCATCAGGAGGCAAAGCGCATCCCGCATGCTGAGTCACCTACTACCTCTGGAAGTGTCTGAGACGGCCACAAACTATGGAATGCCAACTGCCGTACAGGGAAAGCCTGACATGGCGGCACCTCTCCAGCAGATGGCACACCGGCCATGCGACCATGGCTCTATAACATAAAATTTCATAGGAACAGGTTGCACACACACACACACACACACAATCACACACACACAATCACACACACACACACACTGCTTGGAAAATTGCTGCCTCTCTTGTTTCTGGTTAATGGACATCAGTTAAGCAGAATCAATTGAATTATTTTCTTTGACTGCAGCACAATTATAATTTCACAGAGTGCGGGCTCATTTAGTCGACCCATCAGATCTGCGCATTTAAAAGGCAAGGGCAGAGAATGATTAAAGTGAATAAGCTTGACACGGTTCAACATGCAGATTATTGAGACGCCCGGCTTGTTTTACGCCAATACAGTCGTGTTGACAGGTTTTGTTCCTTATCTCGTCGTAAATCTGGTCCCGACTCTCATCAAATCTTCCGATCACGGATGAATCAAGCGCACGCATGTGCTCTACGTCAAATTGAATTAGGATTTTAACAGCTGAACTTTCAATCCATCCCCTTGAACGATAAGGCAGTCTCAATGATGCAGCAGCGGAGCAGAGCTGAGATGTGAAAATACGTGTGCAGGTGCAATATTGTGTAGCACTGTTGTGCATTAAAACTGTTGTGCACAGCCTCTGCAACCTCATGTCATGCAACTGAATTTTGACCAAATCTCAAGAGAATGCAGCCATCTGTGATATGAATTTTGATAGATTTGATAAGGTTTACGTGTCAATCAAACGCCAATCACTGTGCATCATCTGCAACTTCTAATACGCAGACAGGTTTTCTTTTAGTTTTTCATCTCCACGTGTTTATTCCATTTGAGTTTTTATCACATTTAGGTTGTAAAGAAACAAAAATGTGTCTTTTTTATTTAGCCTTGTAAATCAGGACAAAGCCGGAGCGAATGACGGGCCGAAGAGAGAGTGGGAAAGGAATGGCCGGAGAAGCTGAATGACTGAATGACTCCCCGGGTGACAGAATCGCTGTTGGCAGGGACGCGACACCGAACTGCGTCTGGCATTCGGCGTCTCAAACGCATGTTTATGGGGCGGAACTCAGGCCGACACAGGCGGTTCGACGGCGGCGGACGGACGCCCGCACAGCAGCGACTCCGGGGATCGCCGACACCATTTCACCCTCCCTTGTCGATTAGGAACGCGACGTATGATTAGCTACATTACGACTCCGGAACAAAGCAGGGGGATGTAAGGGGATTAGGAGGCGGCAGCCAAGTTGAAAGATTAAAAGAGAATCCGTTTTGTGTGTGGAATCGTCGGCCGATGACAGCTCTCCCCGTTTTGTCAATCAGATTTATGCTGTCCCCTGTTGTAAACCACTGCATTACCCCGGTGGAGGGGTTTGAGGACCCCAGCGGTGCCAAGAACTCGCAAATTGGGTCTCCAATGGCAAAGCAGTCCTGGGTGAAAGGTCACATGAAATGTAGTTGAGAAGAGGCCAGACCTGGGGATCAAAGTGCTATGTCATTTATGCTTAGTTTCAGTGCCTTTCCCAGCGGCTATGAGCTCTGTGTGCCCCGCCCATTCAGCAGTGAGGACGGTGTGGCCATGGCAACCATCCGCACCTGAGCCAGAGTCCGAGAGAAACCTGATAGAGGATCTCTGCATCCCATACTGATGTCTGTCTCCATGTGCGTCCTGCTCCTGGTCTGGTCTCGACTCTGCTGGAGTCTGAGTTTTGTGCTTTTGTTTTGAGTTTAGAGGATGTTTGTGCATACATGTGTTTAAACAGCTTTTTGATTGGAGTTTTGGCTTTTGTTTTGACTGTTTTCCAAGGTTTCTTTGGTGCACTTAGCCCCTGTGTAGTTTGCACGATACGTAGTCTTTGCATGATTCACTGAGTCAGCTTCCTCACAGCTGTAATGACGAAGCGATTATTAGCAATCAAACCTTTTCTGATTCTCTATAAACTGGTCAAAGAGTGTACCGTAAAATTAGAGGCAGTAAAACCACCAAAGAAAACACAACAAAAAAGGCAATAAAGGATGTTTAATAACATCACAGCCGGTGGAGTAAAGGGAGGCAAGTGTGTGGCATCTTACCTCATTCACAAACACCCAGTGACTGTCTTTGGAGGCCAGGTTTGTTTCCACAGCCTGCGGAGACACACACACACACACACAGAAATAGGGTTAATACGTTTTCATCTGCTGAACACACTAACATCTCATCAGCCTTTGCCTTGTGCATGGCCTGTCCTGCAATATATCCATGCATGTTCTGCTGCTACATACAGAACTTGTGGTATTTAATAGTACTCAGCATGTCATTCCCACATTTTCAAGATTTAGCTTGCACATTTCAGTTTGTCCCCACACCGCAGACAACCTGGTCGCTGCCCCTCTGTCCCTTTGACCGTCCCGCCCACATTTGTGTGTTTTTATTTGACTGGATTTATTTATGGGGCCGTCTATAAAACGGGACAGTGCATATTCACGAACGTTCAAAATGCAAATATGTGAAATTGTAAGCGCATGGTCAATTCCAACCTCATGTCCCATTGGGAGGACAATCAGATCACATTGTTGACATTGATATTTTGGGTCGATCCGCCCACCACTTGTAGCCACACGCGAGAACAAAACACTCTTGCACAAATATGCACAAGCTACCTAGTTACTTAGATTACTTGGGGCTCAGTCCACCAGATAGTTTCTGACAGGTCCTCGTCTGGTTTCCAGATAGCAAAACACATACACGCATACACTTCACTGCAGTCGACCCAGATTTCATTGGAAATCTTGAGGGAATGTCCACACACACACACACACACACACACACACACACACACACACACACACACACACACACACTGAGCTGGAAAATGAGATCATAGGGCAATTTTGTCCGATAAAGACCAAGTCTCCTATGTTTGACAGCAAAGACAGACAGACAGACAGACAGACAGACAGACAGACAGACAGACAGACAGACAGACAGACAGACAGACAGACAGACAGACAGACAGACAGACAGACAGACAGACAGACAGACAGACAGACAGACAGACAGACAGACAGACAGACAGACAGACAGACAGACAGAGAGAGAGAGAGAGAGATGGAGTGTGTGTACAGACCATGCTGCCAGTGATCAGGTTGACCTATAGTAAAGGACACAGCTCTGGTTTCATAATACACTTCACATCTCCGATGTGGAGCTATTACACCTGTCATCATAACCTTTACTGGGCCAAGATGGAGACACAAACTCATGCATGTGTGCACACACACACACACATACGCACATATACACACATACACCCACACACCCACAGAGTTGCAGTTGCTCATTTGTTGTATCAACAACTGATGTTATTTTAAGTCAGAAAAAAAAATGAAGAAACAAAGATTCTCTCTGTGCATGAAAGAAGGTGCTATTTACTTTACCATAAAACAGTAATTGAGAGAACTTTTTGGCAACTAAATCTATACCGTTTAAATTTATTTGTACAACATTTGCTACTTTGTTAGTTTTCTTTGTGGTCTGATCTCTTCACAGTTGCTTCCAACTGCTATAACAAATGGCATGAAACTGTGTGCAGCAAAGAAATGAGAGAGACAAAGAAGCCAAACCAAGTGTGGACTAAGTAAACAATCCCTTATTTGCATTACAAATGTGACAAAGAGGATCCAGAATGACAAAAACAACTTAGCCCTTTAAGTCAGTGCGAGTTCACATATTCCAGGAACCCATGTATGATGACCACATCAAACAACCTGAGACCTGCTCAGCATGATGACTAATGGACATTCTGTAAATCCAAAAGACAAACCTACAGATCTGGTCCTACAGAGGGTTCATCTTGGGGGAATCATCAGCACAGTTAAAAACTGTCAATTTGAAGGTTTTATGTCCTGACAGTGGCACTGCACATAAGGTCACGGGGTGGTATTACAGTCACATTGTGTGCTGGGCATCCCAGTCACATTCTGTGACTGGGACTGGAACATCTCCTGAAAGGCGACAGCTCAGCAGGAACACACAGGTCCTGCCGCTTGCCGTGGCCTGTCTGACGAGGTTACAGCGTGACCACCACCCCTTGGGCCGCAGGAGGGAGGATGACAATGACGAGGGGTGACTCATATGACTGGAAGTGGCACTAATGTGTGAAAGTCTCGAGCCCGAGCGAGAGGAGAGAGCTGCTGAACACGGCGAGGGAGGAGAGCGGACATCTTGCCGTTTGCCTTTTCCTGTGCGGCACGAAGCACCGGGGGTCAGGGCTCAGATCTCTGCATCCATCCGAGGCCATCAGAGGTCAGAGAGGCACGACGAAAAGTCGGTTGCATGCCAGACCCCCAAAAAAAGTAGTGCTTGCAGAGTGCGACATCATCACAAAGTCGAAAGGAAGCGGGGAAGAGGAGACGCGGGGGGGGGGGACGAAACAAGCACACAGAAACTGCTGATATCAGAGTGCGGTGGTCGAGTTCTGAGACAGGGGAGCGGAACGAGAGCCGCGACCGTCCGAGAGCAGCGGCAGAGCAAGAGCGGCATGCTCTGAAATCGTGTTTTCACGAAGCTCACCTCTGGAGCTCGTCCTCCACGGCGACGCTTTTGCGCGTTTTCGTGCAGATGTTGCCCCCACGATTGCTTGCCGTGACACCGAGGACCCTTGCCTGAGCAAGACAAAATGACCTTCGCTCGGACACAGCGCTGAGCTGTGAGACTGGCGGGCTGATTGGAGACGCCGCTCCATGGCCGGAGACCGCGCGGTTCAAAGCAAACCTTTTTTTCGGCGCGAAACTTTTACACACCGATTTACGAAACCCTGCACTACAAAGTTTTACAGCTGAGAATCCCTGCAGAGGGCGCAACCAAACAACGAACTGCCTAGAAACTAGAAAAGGTATCGATCCGCCGCACGAGAGCCGCGGGACGGAGACCGGGTTACGTCGCGGAATGATGATGCGATCGATGAGCGGCCGCTGGAGAGAGACGGCTGCGTTTAGAACAGCCGCTCGTGGAGGCTGAGCAGACCCCGATCCCCAGGCTTCGCTCGGTGAGCAAAATGACCCAACGAAGGTCTCCCAGGTCCAAAAGCACACACAAACCTGATTGAAGACTTTAAACTGACTCTAAGCGTGTGTGCGTGCATGCGTGTTTGTTCGTATGCATGCCTGTTATTGACCCGTGATGCAGGTAATCCTGCCTCTTTCTCTATGACCACTAGGAGAGAGGCTCCAGCAGACCCCCGTGACGCCAGGAAGATAGGGAGCAATAAAATAAGATTAAAAAAAGGTTTTTTTATTATCATTTCACATTCGGAGAAAGTACATCTGCGTGGAAATATGCAGAGTCGTGTGCAAAGCGGCATCATTTCCTTCAGTTTCCTCAGACGCGCTAAAACGCTGCTGGCTTGGTCTCCTCGCGCTGCTTGGATTGTCGGCGTCCTCGTTCCGCCGCTGCGGCCGGCAGCGGAGCTCCGGGGATGTGATATGCGGGCGGGGGGGGTGGGGGTGTGGGTGGGGGCGTTACTTGGTTTGTGCAACCCGCTGCCGCTTCTCGTCTCTCTCTCTCAGGGGGTTTTCGCGGAGCTGACAGGCGTTAACGGGCAGCGAGGGCGGACACGGCGCCAGGGACGGCTCGCTTCCTAACGCGAGTTAATGGAACAGGCCGGGGTCAAGCCCCCTCCCCCCCGAGTGCCCTGCCGGGGGACCCACCCTGCGGGTCGCCAACACGCCACGGAAATCCTGGTCCCGAAAGCGCACGAGTCCTGTTGCCCGCTGTTAGTTGCTCGTCTACTTGCTCTGATTAGAGGGCGATCTGCCCGCTTCGGCTGCTGTCTGCTTTCTTTTTTTTTTTATGAGAGCCAGAAAATCAAACGCGAAGTGAAGCTGCATGGAAGACACTGTGAAAGATGTGTCTTTTTCCCGAGAATATTCATTAATACTCCGATGAAAAAACATCAGGGTGAACGTCTAAGGGCATCTAAGGCTGAACTGAGCATAGAACACAGAACAAAGTAGTTCGAAATGAATACCAGAGCACATCTGAAATCTGATATACAGAAGAGGGAGGACGGACAAATCCTTAGCTCTTGGACAAAAGAAGAATGATTTCATGAGATTACAATGAGCGGCTGTCTTTAGTTTGAGATCAAGGTAAAGAAGCATCTCACACTTAGGAGGCAGAGGCAGAACCGACGCCACAGATTGAAGTCTCCATCCTTTGAGATGAAGAGCAGGGAGGAGGCGGCCTGTGATGGACTGTCACACTGACATCCCACTGCTGGATGTGTGTGGCACTGAGCACTCTCATGTTCCTGCTCCCAAGCTTGTTGTCTTGGGAATGGACACCATTCACCACTGACACCAATGTGCGGAAGCGTGTCCCCTTTACAGTACTGCTGCACGGCACATGCACATACACACACACACACACGCCCAGAGGAACCCAGGCTGCAGGGCATGACAGTGCTTCAGGGACATTTACAGCAGCATAACGACCTCCATCGAGGTTCCTTCGTTCCGTTCTCTGAGAGGCGCAGGAGGTCAAACTGGCGTTCTCGGGGCAAGTCGGAATGCTTTTGGAGCAGTGTGAAAAAGTGTCCTCATATCCTGTGATGGTCTTAGCCCAGGAGAGTGTGCCGAGAGCACAATCTCAGACATCACGTACTACGGCGATAGAAAAAGAGTGACGGAGGCAAATTTCTGCAGAGGGTTAGGGTGCAACATGTAGCGGCCTGCTTCTCAAATCAAATCAAATCAAACATTATTCATGTGGCACTTTTGCTGCCTAAAAGCAATGCAAAGTGCCTCACAGGGGCTAAAAACAACAAAGACGGAGAGACAGCAGAGACATATAGACATACACACTCATACACAAGCTCATATCTACTGCACTCCGCTAAGGAGAGACATGGCCGGGCATCGAGACCTGGAGCAAGGAGAAAGTCACCCTTTGGGGGCCGACCAGGCTACACGACTACAGGGAGCGCCGCCATAGAGGCAGCCCCGACCCGGGCAGACAGGAGGCCCCACGGCATGGTGCAGAGCCCACCCCAGCCACCCCGGCCAGGACCATGCACAGGACAGCACCCCTGCCCGTAGACCGGAGGCAGAACCCAGTGAGGAGGGGCCCCCCCACGAGGAGACACCGGGGCTAAAAACTGAGGGACTGTAAAATGTAAAAAAAAAAAAGACGTGAACAAAGTTGATAAAATCATTTCAACCTATAAAGATAGTTAAAGTCGTGAAGAGTAAATTAAAAGGGATAAAGAGAAACAATGAAACCATAAACATATATAATTAAAATAGTAAAGAGTAAGAAGCTAAATATGATAAGAAAAGCAGTGGGATCAAACATGTGATTTAATAGTACACAATAAAAAAATGAGTAAATAAATGATAGCAATAAATACATGAATAAAAGTCGAGTATGATGAGTGAATAAGAGTAATAAAGGAAATCGATAAAATCAGCTAAAAGCCTGATTAAAAACATCACATCGCACCTCATGGGGGCCTTGATAACAAAAAGCCGCCTCCCCGTGTGTTTCGGATCTATCTCTCGGTATGGTCAAGTTCAAGTTCACTGCCGGGTAAGTCGGGGTACCCTTTACATTCTTTGCACTCACGTAGGTGATTCCTCTGTTAAGACACTAGGGTTATTGGTTGTGCCACACATGCATGTTTTTTGGTGCCTCTCCTTCAGATAAGATAGTCGGGCCTTTTGATTTAGATGTTGTTTTTAGTTGGAATAGTCCAGTCAGGCCTACTTTTGCTACGTTCACTTCGTTTTGTTTGGCACAACCACATCCGTGTCCTCCTCCCCACCTCGGTGTCGCCGTCTTCTGTTGAAACGGATCCCTCGTTGCCACGACAGCCGGCGCTCCCTCCGGTCGTTCGTTTGCGCGGAGAGGCCTGAGGGGTTCCTGTGAGCTCTCACGCTCGGCTCACGCCAGGACTCGCTGTCGGGGGGCTGTTCCAATGGGGATGAGTCTGAGGGCGCTTTCGAGCTCTTGAGGGAAAGGAGGGGACTGGGAACTGTGAGCAATACAGCTTCCCGTGCTCTCTTTCCACAACTCGAGCAATTCAACAGCCCGGAACTCCATCCTCTTCTCTTTATCTTTTATCATTTCGGAAAATGTTTGCTGGTGGGATTCACAATCGACGACTAAATATGGAAATACATATTCAATTTTTAGTGTTTTTTCTTCTTCTTTTTGTGAAGAGATCCACCAATATACTCAATTAGAGAAATGACTTGACCGACGGGGGGGGGGGACAAACACACTCAAAAAAAACATGAATGAAATGTGCAATTTAACGGAGCACCGCCGTTACAAACGAACTCGACTTGTAAATGCTGTTCATCTGCAACTTTGATTCGCTCATGTTACGAATCTGAAATGCATCCTCGCATTCTCATCGATTCCATTTGACGACCAGAGCGATCTTCGCGCGCAGGGTAGTTTTGAACCTAAGTAATGACGCTCGTAGGTCACGTCTCAGTCCCACCGGTCAAGGTACGCGTCACCATTGTGTCCTCACTTCCTGTCATATTTTCTATCTTGTCGCTCACTTCCTGCCTGTATACGTTCTCCCTCTGCCTCCCTGGTGTGTCACAGTCATGTCTTAAAACGTACAAAGTGCCCGCCCTCTGTTTCTTTATCGTCTCGCGTCCTCTGTAGTTGTCCGTTTATCTTTGTCAACCTAGACCATCTGTTTTGTGGACTGTCTGCCTGCATACAAAAGTCAGGCATTTTTTTCGATATGAGTACGATTCGATGAAAGCCAGTAGTGTCAGGTCAGATTACATTGTGTTCCTTGGAAACGGATGAAGATCTACGCTCACTTTTTCGCCAGGTAAATGGTTAAAAAAACGCTGTCAGTCCAGATAATTGATGTACTGCTTGTTTTTTTTCCCCACCTTCTCTACTCCAGGGAAGCTCCGGCTGAACCTGGAGCTGCAGCTCAACAATCGGGTCACATGATTGGGGCCGACTCATTCACTTCTCAAACATGGCAAAAGCTGCCAAAAATAACAAAGTGAGAGGTTCAGGCATTTGCTCACCTCTTACAGTGTGATGTCAATTTCACAAACTACATGAAATAACTGTTCGCCAACCAACGTCTACAGAGGTCGATGGGGAGAGGTGGAGTTAAAATGAGTTGAATTAAAATGCACTTTGCGCAAAATGTGTATACGTCTATCGACTCTGAGGGTCAAAGGATCTCTCAAGCTGATTTTCTTAGTACACTCACATTTTACCTGATAACGTCTGCTGGAATTTACAACCTGAAAAATGATAAAGACGTAAATGCATCCACTGTCTTGCCTGCTTTCTACCCAATAGGGTTTCTACCCAATAGGGTAGAAAGCAGACACAGAAGGGATAAGCAGAAGGGATAAGCTCTGGACTGGTGGCTAGCCCTTTGCACACCACATTGTTACCTTATAATACCCTGAATTCTATCTGAATATGCTTTTGCATTTCTCACATTTTGACTGTAATCACATTATCCTCATTCTCATTTATTGTACGACTGATTCTTTACTGCAAAACACTTTGAGCCACATCCGGTATGAACACACACAGATACAGTTTCATCACTGTTGGCATCTTGTTTTGCACAGTGCAGGTATGCAGCGGGGCGGCATACGTTTCCCCCGCGCGGCTCTGGAGGAGTTGCGACTGCGGTGACCTTTCGGGAGAGAGCATCATTAAGAGGGACAGGCAGCGGAGGTGGGCTGGAAAGGCAGGCGACCGCCCCTCGCACAGAGGCATCCAGGTATGCACGTCTGGGCCGCAGCCACCAAACACGGCACGGCACCGCACACACACACACCATGAATTCTTCCTCGCTCTCGATTTCGGGGATCTGACTTTCTGATCTTTCAAGCCGCCAGCCCGTGACGGGTCGGCGGGGCGCGAGACGCAGCCGGCAGAAACTGTCCGGGTGTTCGGGTTTCTCCAGGCGCGCGTTCAGGTCGCAGGTGACGCCCGACGGGGCTGCGGTCACCTGCGGCCGGCCTCTTTGATAAGCGGTGGTGGTGCGCGCCTGAGACGTTCGAGGGGGGGCCCAAGAGAGAAGATCAACACTTCAACACACACACACACACACACACACACACACACACACACACACACACACACACACACACACAGACACAGACACGACACCCGCATTCACCAATACACAGGGACTTTCTCTCTCTCTTTCTCTCTCTCACACCCCCCGACCCACACACACACACACACACACACACACACACACCTGCATTCACCAATACACAGGCACTTTCTCTCTCTTTCTCTCTCTCACACCCCCCCGACCCACACACACACACACACACACACACACACGACACCCGCATTCACCAATACACAGGCACTTTCTCTCTCTTTCTCTCTCACACCCCCGACCCACACACACACACACACACACACACACACACACACACACACACACACACACACACACACACACACACACACACACACACACACACACACACACAGACACGACACGACACGACACCTGCATTCACCAATACTCAGGCACTTTCTCTCTTTCTTTCTCTCACCCCTACGCTATGCTTGCTTTCACGCTGGACTTTTGTTTGCGGATCGAACAATGTTATGCAGTTTCAGCAGCAGTCCATTTGCCCGGAGACATCTCTCTCTCTCTCTCTCTCTCTCCCTTGCGCTCTCCGTGTCTCTCGTTCAGACGGTGAAAAGGAGCGACGGGAGGACGCGCAACGACAGCGCGCGGTCGAAACACTCGAAGGCGAGGCCCATTCGTGGGACACGTTTTCTTTTGCTTGTATTGGGCGGCACACCGTGGGCACCGGAAGCGGGGAAGGGTGCGTCCACAACGTTCCCACAGAGGGAACTGAATCACTGAGAAACGCCAATGCACAAAAAGGGAATGATATTCACATATCATTGACAAAGAGGCATATATTGATATACAGTAGGTCACACACACACACAGGTGCACACACGGAGAGGCTTTATGCAATATGTGTAAATGTGGGTGCATAATGTGTGGAGGCTGTTGCCATGACACAAATTACGTGTCTATTCAGCTGTTTAAGTTCATTCAGACGCCCTAGTTTTACGCTCCTGACCTCTTGCTCCCCCTGAGGTGATCGTGTCCCTTTGCCTCTGTATTTGGATTTTTTCTATCCCCATGTTGGAAACGGCAAGACAGAGAATGACCACGTACGCCGCACACACAGCTGAGACGTCATTCGCGAGCACAGCCAAGAGGTGCGGTCCCCGGGTCTGGCGGGCCCAGCAACGCCTGTGTCTTCCCGGTACTCTGTGACATCCAGACTTTGATGCCCGCATGAACTCAACACATCGACAGTTGAGTAGAGAAAACACCCTTTTCCTTCCTTCCAAGCATCCCTAAAGGGAGGAGGTCCGAGGCGCCAATTATCAGTGACCTATGATGCCGTCCTGATGGCCCTCTTGGCCTGCAGAAGTACTGTGCACAGGCATGTGCTCAGCAACACGCAGATGTGCGCACAGTAGGCGCGCACAAGGCTGCGTGCAGTAGTTCATAGGCGCGTGCACAGCGGGGTGCGCGTGCAGGCATGCGTTTGGAGGCTCGATCGTACCAACTTCAGGTGCCGGGTTTTTCCCCACATGGATTTCTCCCCCGACTCATCAATCATAAAGTCACCACCTCTCGGTCCGCGCGCTGACCTTGGACGCAACGTTGAACTCGTCAACTGCAGGTGTCACAAACACAGCGCTCACTCTTCCACCTCCGTGTCAACAGCTGCGATGTCTTCGGCGGTGTCCTTCCTCTGCGGCTCTGTAGATGACGCCCACTCTCTCCTTGTTCCCATTTCATACTCTCTTCCTCCCAGACAGGATGAACTGGGCCTCAGATCTGACACTCTGACACTTCTCCTCCTCCTCCTCCTCCTCCTGCTCCCTCCACCTCTTCAAACTGCAGCTGTCACTCATTCCTCCTGTCCAATATCATTGCGCACAGGGGGACAGAGAAAGTAATCAAGTGAGGATGGGAACATAGATTGAAAAGGGACTGAAGTGTTCCATTAAAAAGAGCATGTTATGATGTCACTGTATAATAATACAGTCTGGAGAGGGCAACAAAGTTCATTACACTGTCTGAGGATGGAGAGGAAGCCTGACTAAAATGGCTGGGAATACGAATGCAAGGCAGAAGTGCCTTGCATTCGTATTCCCAGCCACTTGTGTAGCACCGAAGCATCTCTAGGGTAGAATGATCCAAAAAACGGAAAATATTGAGAAGTCAGAGGAAAATGGTGAGATGAGCAAAGGGCAACAGAGCTACGGTAGCAGAAGACTGCACTGGGTGCCAATGTCTGAATCAGACTTTATCCCCATGGAGCAATTAAGCAGCAAATAGGCTGAACAAAAATTGAAAAAAAAAACTGGGGAAATACTGCCAGGGACAATCTTGATTCCCAGTATGCCAGTCAGATGGAATTTCTCCATCCAACCAGCCATCCTCTTCCACTTATCCGGGGCCGGGTTGCGGGTGGAGCAGTCTGAGCAGGGACGTCCAGACCTCCCTCTCCCTGGACACTTCCTCCAGCTGTTCCGGGAGGATCCCGAGGCGTTCCCAGGCCAGCCGGGTGACTCCAGCGTGCCCTGGGTCTTCCCCTGGGTCTCCTCCCAGTGGGACATGCCTGGGAACACCTCCCGGTGGGGGGGGGGCGTCCAGGAGGCATCCGGTACAGATGCCCGAGCCACCTCAGCTGGCTCCTCTCGATGTGGAGGAGCAGCGGCTCTACTCCGAGCTCCTCCCGGGTGACAGAGCTCCTCACCCTATCTCTAAGGCAGCGCCCCGCCACCCTGCGGAGGAAACCCATTTCAGCCGCTTCTATCTGGGATCTCATTCTTTCGGTCATGACCCAGAGTTCATGACCATAGGTGAGGGTAGGAACGTAGATCGACCAGTAAATCGAGAGCTTCGCCTTTTGGCTCAGCTCAGACCGATACAGTGACCGCATTACTGCAGCTGCTGCACCGATCCGCCTGTCGATCTCTCGCTCCATCCTTCCCTCACTCGTGAACAAGACCCCGAGATACTTGAACTCCTCTACCTGAGGCAGAGACTCTCCACCAATCTGAAGGGTGCAAGCCGGTCGAGAACCATGGCCTCAGACTTGGAGGTGCTGATCCTCATCCCAGCTGCTTCACACTCGGCTGCAAACCGCCCCAGTGCACGCTGGAGGTCCTGGCTGGAGGGAGCCAATAAGACAACATCATCTGCAAAGAGCAGAGATGAAATCCCATGACTCCCGAACCGGACCATCTCTGGCCCCCTGCTGCGCCTAGAAATTCTGTCCGTAAAGGTAATGAACAGAACCGGTGACAAAGGGCAGCCCTGTCGGAGGCCTACATGCACCGGGAACAGGCCTGACTTACTGCTGGCCATGCGAACCGAGCTCCTGCACCGGTCATACAGTGACCGCACGGCCCTCAGTGGAGGGCCCTCGACCCCGTATTCCTGGAGTACCCCCCACAGGACACCACGAGGGACACGGTCGAAAGCCTTCTCCAAGTCAACAAAACACATGTGGACTGGTTGGGCAAACTCCCATGAACCCTTGAGCACCCTGTGGAGGGTACAGAGCTGGTTCAGTGTCAGTACCATTCAACCTCCCACACAAACTCAGGCTCCTTCCCCCCCCAGCGAGTTGCTGTCCTGGGATCAGGCCGTCGGGGCCCCCGCCCACGACTGCCACCCAGTTCGCATCGCACCCGACCCCCAGTCATTCGGTGTCAGATGGTGGGTCCACGGGGCAACAAGGAAGATGGTGATGCCACGTGGCACTCGCTGACGGGCCCTCCGTCCAGGCCTGACTCCAGACATGGGCCCCGGGCTTCCGCCAGGCGGGGTCACATTTTTCTCTTTGAATTTCTTCACGGGGGGGGGTCTTCTGAACCATTCTTAGTCTGGCCCGTCGCCTGAGACCAGTTTGCCTTGGGTGACCCTACCAGAAGTACATGACTCCTGACAATATAGCCCTCAAGGGTCTTAAGGGCACGCAAACCTCTCCACCACGATAAGGTGATGGTTCCCGGTAAGGTTGGCTCATTCTGCCCTGTATCAACGGTTCAGGCAAGTGGTGATGGCATGGATCTGTACTGGTCCAGTTACCACCTAGTTTGGCAAAAGGTGGCTTAGCAAGTCTGCTGTTTAGGAATGAGCATTAAGTCATATGCCCGATCATGTGAGAACAGTGCAATGCAGCCGATGAATGTAAAGCCTGATGGGTCGTTCTACTGTGCAGAATTGACAAATATTCCCACATCTAAATTTGATGGTAGTAAGACGTTTTGAGGGGTTGGCTCTGGGCTGCATGCAGTCCATGGGCCCCCTATCTGAACAGTGACGCCATTCTGAATACGTAGTTACTTGCGGAAGTGGTCCGGTGAATCACACATTGAGGCGGAAATATTCGAACATTGGAACACATGTTCTCCCATGTCTGCAAAGCGATACGAAGCGAGCGCAGATCGTTTGTACCTTAAACACATCCTGGCGGCGTCTTTACCAGCCCGTGCGTGTTTTGGGAAATTGCATTTCCTGGACCCTGCATTTCCAATGGCTCCAGTTGAGCCCGATGACACAAAATGTCTGAGTAACTGGGCACCAACTGGCATCGCAGTACCCCTCCCTGATAGAAAACCTCCCGCTCCCGACTGTGCTACTATTACCCACTACACAGCACAGGGACGGGTAGGTGTGCATATATATATATAGATATATATGTATGTGTGTGTGTGTGTGTGTGTGTGTAACCTCAATACCAACGGATATTGAAAATGTTATTTTTTGAAAGCAAACCGACCGGCATTGTTTTACAAAATCTGAACTTTTTTTTCTTCTTCTCCTCTTAAACGGGGTCGTCTGGCCGGGTGCCGCTCGGTGTCCCCTGTGGGGGGGGGGGGCTTTCACTTTCACGAGCCTCTTATGGGATTTGAACGGCGTTTTGGCTCCCGGCGGAGGCCCGGCGGAGGCCCGCTGTGACCGTTTTCCGCTCCGCCGCCTCCCCGCGTACCACTGGGGCCAAATTCGCGGCGCGCACACTGCGCCGGGCGCCCCCGCAGTGTCAAACTTTGATCTCGGCTGTTCAAAATGCACGTCGGCTTTTCCAAATCGCCGCTGCGACAGATGAAACACCGCACGTTCATCTGGAGCTTTACAAATCCGATGTTCCGACACAAAGCAGCCAAACACCCCCCTCCGTGATTTCCCACGAAACACAGGAGGAGGGGGGAGAATATAGTGCAGAAGTGCAGAAGGAAAAGACGTAAAGTGGCCGCGGGCCCACCGAACCCCAGGACCACTCCGGCGTTCGTCGGACTTGATTTATTCATGGGAGCGTGGCGACGGAGGCGCGGGACGGATAGAGGGTCATTACCAAACACCTCAGACGAGGTCTGAGGTGTCCTTCCAAACCCCCGGGGCCGCGACAGGCCGGCCCGCCAAGTCCAGCCGTCATCTCGTTTGCATACAGAGCGAGCGAGCTCACGCGGGCCGACGGGGAGCACTCTCCACCTCAATCATAACGCGCAGATGGGACGGCGGCGGAGGAGGATGAGCAGGGGGTGGCCGGGGTGCGTGGAATTCACGTGGCACGGGAAAACGAGACGAATTCCGGTCGCTGCGAAAGGGACAACGACTCGGAGGCAGCGGATGAGGTAGAAGCAAGACGCCACAGCGGAGCTTTGACTGACGTGACAGCGACCTCAGGCAGAATGAGCACGACACAGTCGAGATCCAAGAGATAAAAACCTGTCCGGCATGTGTGTGTCAACAAGCGCTGCGCGTGCATGTGTGTGCCTAAGACCGTGCGACTGATACCCACCAGCTGTTGCAGTTTTTCTCCGTCGCTTCGGTTAGTTTCTTGAAACGGAAATTTCATTCTTCAAACTGTAAGACCGAACAGTCCGACAGCTCGCTACCAAAAGCTCATACCTTTCCCAGAACTGTTCACACGTGCCTCAAAACTGAATTCCTTTCCCATCGGCACCATCAAAATTGCGCAGATCCTCCCCAGTTGCTTCGACTCGTTTGCATTCACTCATTGCCGAAATAACCTGGGTGGTTCGTGGGCCGTGCATCACCTGCAAAACCTCATCTCTCTCTCTCAAAACAGTTTACCAGAGTCAGATCTGAATTCCCTTCACGTATAAACAGTCAGTGCCCCCAATCTAAGCAGTTTGCAAGCCAAACTGCTTCGATGTTTTGTCACTATGGCAGAGGTCCAGCTAACAGAATCCAATTATATGTACAAAATTGAAAAAAGTAAAAAGGAGTTTCACATTTTTACTCACAGTTGCAGGAAATTGCAACCATTTCTATTCACGCATAACGTAACTTCCATACATTACGGTACACAAAAAGAATAGGCAAAATTAAATGTATACCGTATTCTGTACATGTGTGAAACAAACATAAACCAAAAAGGGATAATTATATGTTTTTGATAACCTACAGTGCCATAAATAAAAGTTTCGCAACTATAGTAAAACTTTCACTGGTCACGGTCACCAACCTCCTTCTCCCGGCCACCATCCTCATCTTCTTTCTCTCCGTTTGGCCGTGGATTTTCCTTCCACATCGCAATGGATGTTTTTCTTTGCAATGCAGCGAGGGAAGACATCCCCATCCCCAGCCGGGCCCTGACACGCGGCCCGCGGTTGAAATTCACCCCACGCCGTCGCATCGTCTGGTAGACGACGCCCTTCAAGGCCTCTCTCGTCTTCCGGAGGCCACTTGTGCCTAACCATTTGCCAGGATCCAATGAGACACTTGAGACACGCACTTGGCAGTTTGATCCGATCGGCGTCGGACGCCATTCTGTTCCGAGCCACCGCAAGGTGGTTTGGAGACTGGCCCACGTTGCTCTGAGGAAGCCATTTCCGTTTCAAGAAATCGACCAAGCCGACGGGGGAAAACGGTCGAACGTCAGGGAAACGCGCAGACGTGCTGCTGCATCGCCATCAACATACACTCACACCGCAGCATCAGATGAGGATTCATCAGCCGCTGGATGGTGTGAATGCTCGGTTTTCTACTGTTTGGTTGACAGCAGGCAGACGCGAGAGAGGATAAAGACACCTGTGTTCAGTAGCTCATGATAATGACATTACTCTCGCTGTTTACGGTACAGATCTTTATTCTGATTTACATATCACTTTTTCGTTTTTTTTTAAGATGGTATTTTGTCACAATTCAACGCCTGCACACGCATCTTCTCTTGGCCGAGGCAACACATTTTCCTCTCCGGGATTTGAGTAAGTATTTTCTGAGGAGATAACATTTCGTTTTTTTTCCCCTTGAGAAGAGAGAGAGTGAATTAGGAGCGTGCTTTTTTTTTTATTCAGGAATAACTCGAGGTCAGTTTTTAAAAGAAACATCAAGTGTGTTTTTGCAATCTGCCCCACTGTGAGACTTCGAAACATTTGTTCCATTCCACTCTATTATACTCTTAGTTCCATTCACTGTTCTCTGCTCTCTGTGCGATCATGCAGTACCTCACTGGGATGTGTGTGTGCGTGTCCATGTGTGTGCGCATTCATGTGTAGTGTGTGCATTCATGTGCGTGTTCTCTATCCTTGCCCGTATGATAGTGCCTGGTCGGCACATGACACAAATGTAATGTGAGCCATACATAATGAGACCATTCGTAATCTAACATATGAATTCTTCTTTGTCATTTCTTTTACAGTGTACACCTTAAATGGTTAGAAAGGTCAGAGCGTATGCAAGTTTTTCTGTTCTTTACAAGAAAGTGGCCAATCCATCTCTATGGCATGAGTGAAGTAGCACATTCCTTCACTGGGTGGAAGAGTCCAGACATATGTTTTTCATAACCTCTGGTCCCGTTTTCTCATGGACAGCGGAAGCAGACCGGACGTTCACGTAGCCGGAATGAAAACGCTGCAACGATCTCACAGAGCCTAGAGGGTTGCTCCTTTGCCGGTCGAAAGGCCGAGAACGAGGAGGAAAAGGTGAAGAGACACAAGCCAGTGTCCTCCGCTCATCTCTTCTGGAAACGTCGCTCAATGACCCGGGGGCCGAGACGGACGGACGGACGAGCCGGGGGAGCGGGAAGCCGCGGTGGCGACAGGGTAGGGAGCCAACAGGCGACGGGGAAGTGTGGTCCGTGGCGAGCGAGCGCCGGGCCGGAAGCGGAGGGGAAACGTGATTAAAGGCTGCATTTCCCCATCACTTACTTCTCCATTAGGGAGATTAATGAGGGCCGGGGCCGGCGGGGACGGGGCTCTGCGGTGAAAAATGATGCCATTCCCTGTTTGGGATGAAAAAAGTGCATATGAGTGTGAGTGAATTTATGCGTGTGGCGTGCGCGTGAGCGTGTGTGTGTGTGTGTGTTTGTGTGTGTGTGTGTGTGTGTGTGTGTGTGTGTGTGTGTGTGAGAGAGTGTGTCTGTGCTTAAAGAGCCCCCCTGGTTCTTTTCAGTGCCACAGAGAGCTGGAGAGACAGAGAAAGGCTCAGCTGTGTGATTTGTGTGCATGTGTGTGCAGTTGAACGTGCGGGCTGGCAGAGATTTGTCCGACAATCCATCTATATTATTTTGTATAATATTTCAGAATTACTAGAATAGAACAGAATAGAATAGTAGTACAGGTTGTAGTATAGGTAGTTAAATAAAAAATCAAGAGTAATATGATTAGAAAAGACTAAAACACAAATGAAACACTATGTGCAAAGCTCAACAAAACATGAAATGTAATAATAGTAACTAGAATAATAATAATAATTCCAAAAATAATAACAATGAATAGCATGTTTCTCTTTCATTGGCACGATTGTAACTTTAACAATGCAGATTTAAAAAAAAAAAAAATCCAATAATAACTCCAAACAGCTTTATGAGCCCATATATGGTGAAAGCAGGTGGTACAACCTGGACGGGTCCATCATAAAAAAACTTGTTCACAAAACTAACAAATCCTTATTTTCCTAAGTGCTCAATCGGTACACATTATCCAACCATGACCATGACTATTAGTGAGTCCTTCAATCTACAGTCTGACATTCCCGGGTAAGAAACCTCAGACTGAGAACCCTCCCAGCCTCCCGGCCTGTCCTCGGTTCCTCTTTCCTTCAAAAAAACAGAACGGACGAACGGCTGCAGATCCCTGGGTGTGCGTCAGATGAGAACGGCGCACCTCATTTAACTCATTCATCCAACACCTGTAGGAACAGGCTCATCTCTGCCCAGCGATCACACCACCTGAGCCTTTGCCCTCCACCCCCCCCCATCCCTTTGCGAACCCTCCACCCGTTCGATCACCGCCGCCCGCGCCAGGACAATGATCATGCATCACTGTTACTGTGTCTGTCCTCTGGTGCCTCCGCGATGAAGGAAACCTGAGGGACAAACTTTTCACCATTTTAAGTCTGGATGACGGAGAAAAGAGTCCTGAGGGTCCCCAGACCTATCACGCCGCGTGTGTTGTGCAGATATATATATATATATATATACGCGAATGTCATGTCACTCCAGTCCAGTCCGTTATGTGATGTCAAGAGGCTGGACGGACGAAAGGACGAACGCGTGAATGAATGAGTGAGAGCGCAGGGCCTCAAAGAGCTGCATTGGCGGCAGCGGGAGAGGCTTTATCCCACATGAAAGGTGCAAAACAGTCGGAGTGCTTCCAGAAATAGGCGGAAAAACAGGCCGAAATTCAAAAAGAGAGAATGACGCAAGTTTCGAAAGTAATCCGAGCTGAGAAAAACCACGACAAAAAAACACCCACCAGGGGTCAAGGGCAGAAAAACAAGGAGGAAAAACTCCGAAAAACGGGTGATAAAAATAGAGACAAGGAGGCGGAAAAAAAATAGATGAAGATGGAGATAAGTGCATGCGGCTTTTTTTGTTTTCCCTTTTCAAATGATTGATTTTGATTAAAAGTCAGGAGTCAAGCGTCAAGAGAGAATAAAGATGCACGTACTTTTAAAGATACGTGCATGATATGAGATACATGGTAGATACATGATATTACCAGCGAGTGAAAAGATCTGGTACACAGCATGTTACCGTGTTATCTTATGTGGTGCTTATTATCTTACGTGGTATTTGCGTTTAGCCATGAGACGATGGCTGAAGAGAATGCATTACAATCAGTTTACTATATGCTGCCCAAGAAGACGGCCAGTGACAATCTGGCAATCCTAATGAGGTCCATAGAGAAGAAGCTTTGACAAGACAAGATGGTCTTGCTAAAAGAATGTGGTGAAAACTTGAAGGATCCAATCCATCAATGAGCACCTGATGATATACCTCTGACACAGCATGAAAAGCACATTTTCTAAGGAACAAAAGAAAGCCCAGCGAGGAACATAAGAAGCTTCCACAAAGAGGAACTGGAAAGATAGGAACGGTGAACAACACACACACAGAGTAACAAACACAGCACACACGCAGCCGTGACATGCACCGGAGCCACGCATTCGTCCATCACTGTCACCGCACCACAGGCACACGCCGGATCTATGCACTCATCTACATCTGGGCACAACGATGGCACGTCTCAGGACGTCCAGGGACAAGACAAGATCGCATGAATACACGGAACATAAGGCCCTGTATGAGGAGTATGAAAAAAACCAGGATAGACATTTTCATCATGAACTGATTCAATAGTATTTAAGGTGCTTCCCACATCTGGTATTGGAACCATATCGGAATCATGGATAAAAGAAGACAAAGGGTTTGACTTCAGGTGTATAAATAGAAAAAAAAACGTTGATGAAGCGTTAAGTTATAGTATAGTGTTATAGTGTTAAGTGTTAAGTGATATGTCTTTGAAATGTAAACTGATTGAAAGTGTTTTGTAAACACTGTCCAAAAAACACACAAAACCGTTTTCATCTATGTTTAATTTTCAATATTGAAATTAAACCTTCTCAATCCATATAACAACAAGAAAAAATCATCTGTGACATGTACCATATATTATGAATACCATCCAGAGAAAAACTGAGCAGAGATGCCAGGGAGATGTACATGACCAGGTCGGTCACTTTAAACAACTTGAATCCCTACGACCTCAGTGCAAACAGCAGGAGCTCCACAGAGAACTGCTGCATCTGACTTTTTCCATGGACATAGCGAACTACCTGGTTTTACAGCATAAGTGCTTGTACTTTAAGCGCTCACACTCCCCCTAGGTCGTTAGCTTTATGAAGCTTTACGAAGCCGGTCGTCTGGGTCAAGACATTCGAGTGCTGGTAAGTGAGCTGCTGTGTCTGTGTGGCGGTGTCAACATGCTGGAAGCTCACAGAGTAGCACAGGGTCTGCTACAATGATGCTTCTGTCATGGTTGGCATGCTTGAAATAAACAGAAACGAAACAAAATGACACAAGTTCCAACTGAAAGACAGAGTTACCACAAGGAAGTATGATGCCTGAACACACTATCTAGGTCCTGTTTCTAACCTTAAACAAAAAAAAAAACAACAAAAAACATCAACATCAAAACTTTACTCATTTGGCAGATGCTTTTATCCAAAGCGGCTTACAGTTGAGGGACGGTGTAAGTGCTTACAGTGCAACAAGAGGCGATAGTTGGGGTAGATATGTCAGATAGGGCAGGAGAGGTACAATAGAAGGATAGGGCAGATTTTTGTTTGTTTTTTTCATAGGGAAAGGAGGTGCTCTTGGAAGAGGAAAGTGCTTCAGGAGATTCTTGAGGGTGGGTAGGGAGAGTCCATTCTGATGCCATTTCGAAGTTTGTTCCACCATCGAGAAAAACAGTCTGGACTGAGCTTGCTTTATGCGTAGGGATGTTGTGGAGGAGTAGCTGGTCGGCAGGAATCGCTCTTCGAGAGCTTGGGTTGGAGATGGTGATCCATCATCCGCCGTGATATGTCAGAGAGACAAGCGAAGCGCCGCCCTGACGCAGTAGGGTCGTCAGGTGGTGTCATCCACATAGCAGTGGTAAGAGAGGCCATGCGAGCGCATGACGGGGCCCAGAGAGGTGGAGTACGCTGCAAAGAGGAGGGGGCCCAGCACTGACCCTTGGGGCACCCCATGGGGAGGGGGTAGGAGAAGGAGGTGTGCCCTTGCCAGGAAACTTTGAAGGAACGCCCATTTAGATACGAGCTAAACCAGGAGAGTACATTGCCGGAGATGCCCATTTGAGAGAGTATGATGAAGCAATTGATAGGTCTAAGAGGTCTTAAAACTTGACTAATACAGGTCAAGGAGTGCATTGTGTCTGAGGAAAAGTGAGACCCGATTGAAGACGTCCCTTTAAATGGTTTTTGAAAGGAAGGGAAGAAGGATGATGACGTGTGACAGCTGGTGCAATGGTGGGGGCAATATTTTACAGGAGATTTGTGCGAATAGGGTCCAAAGCACAGATGGTTGCATGGCTGTGGGTCAGGAGACATGACACCTCAGTCTCAGAGAGAGGGTGTGAAGGAGGAGAGTGATGGGCCCTCGTTCTGAGGAGGCTGGTTGGGAATGGGTGGTGTAGAAAACTGTTCATTGATAGTTTCCACTTTTTTCTGAAAAGAAGGAAGCAAAGGACTCAGCAGACAGATTAGTAGAAGGTGGAGAATAGTTTGCGGGTGTCTTTGGTGCTCCTGGATAGTGCTGGTTTGCCATGGCTTGGGTGGGTGGGAGTGAGCAGCCTTGGTGGACAGAGGACAAAGGCTGTCCAGGCAGGAGGATAGGGGGGAACACAAAGGCACTCTGTGGCCTCGTTTACCTCAATTTAAGCTGTATTCTGAAGTTAATAAAGAAGTGGTCAGGGACGTGCAGAGGTGTGACCGCGAGGCAGTCTGTGAAGTGGTGAGTACGAGGTCGAGTTCTTTGCTAGCTCTGTGGGTGGGAGGGGTGCAGACTCGTGTTAGATCAAATGAGTTTACTAGAGACAGGACATTGTCAGAGCCTGGACAATATAGGCGAACATTTATGAGAGCGAGTAGTGGACACCCGCGGGTAGGAACGGATGACAGGAGGGCATCAAATTCATCCACAAAGCCCCCTATTTGTCCTGGTGGTCGGCAGATTACACCTACTCCAGGAGTAGTAGAGATCAGGGGACCTGTCCCTCCTCCCATCAGACGGGAGAGGTGTGAGCGAAGAAGTAATTGGTTGAGAGTGCCGCTGGGGTGGCAGAACAAATGGGCTCCAGAAGTAGGAGGTTAAGGAGGGGGTAGAGGGAGACGCAGAGGGAGATGCACAACAATAAGACTCACAGCCACCGCCTCAGGTCGCGCCTCTAAGCTTGTGCGACTTACGAGGAAACAGTGGGACTATATGAGCCATTTTTCTCAATGAATTGCACGCCCCCTGTCACACAGCAGCAGAGGGGTGTTTGTGGGGGAGGTCTGAACCCACCCACCACGATCCATCCACCACCTGCTCCGAAACTAGATAACAAAGGGGTTACTAGTGGCAGCGAATGGGCTCTAGAAGTAGGAAGTTAAGGAGAGAAACGCAGAGAGAAATGCACAATAATAACAATGAGGGAAATAGATCATCGTACTCGCAGCCACCGCCTCACGTCACGCTTGTAAGCTTGTCCGACTTATGGGGAAATAGAGTGACTATATAAGCCATTTTTCTCAACACTACTAACTAATGCTAATGGTAATACTGACTAATACTCAACATTACTAACAAAAGAAACTGTTCGTGGCTAAGCTGTGGGTAACCATGTCCATTTTGACAGCTTCTATTCTATGCTTATGCTTCTTAGCATTCCATGGCAACACAGCATCACTGATCCTAAATGAACTTATTAGTGAAGTACATTCCAGGCTTCTACTGTACCCGTCTTGCTAAACGAGTGAAAATAATTCTCAGCTGAACAGGAAAGAACCTTGGCACGCTGCTGATGAATGTGCGCCTCACCGGTAAACTGGCGCACGCCGGTTTGATGGCATTCGCTTGCTCAGGGGACTCGAGGTGAGATCGCACCAACCCTACTTTGTTTAATGACACGCTAAATGCCCGAGAACGGCTGAGCACCCTCGGGTGATTACAGAGCCACGCTTAAACATGTATTTTACATGTTTTCCACAAAACGTGGGAAATTGAAACCGCTGGAGTGAGGGTGAGAGGAAATTGAAAAGAGAGTAAGCGGAGACGGGGGTGGGGGGGGGTGAAAAGCTGAGAAAGCTGCCGCTGCACCTCTGCAGACTGGGAGAACCCCAGACAAAGTGGAAAAGTGGAAAGGAGTTTTCCAGTAGTTGTAAGCGCAGTGCCAGTATTATCACAGACCACGACACTGAGCAGACACAAAGCTTCAGCAAAGCTGTGTATTTGACAATTGGTAGGCATTGGATGTAGCCAGACTGAGCCCTGGATCACTGAGGCAGAGGGCTAAGAAAAAAAACCCCAAAAACAATTCTCATTGAAAATGTACATGCTTTTGCGACTTGTTCAAATCTGATGGTCTGTCTGAGCAGTCTGTATTTGTAGATTGAGCAGATAAGGTGGTACCTGACCCCAGTATAACAACTTGAAGTGTGAAGAAGGTCCAGCCACATGAGTTACACTGACACTTTTGCCTGTGTGAGGACACAAACCTGCTCTTCTTTCATTGTAGTAGGAAAGTAGTAAGTAATAAGGAAAACTCCATCAGCCTCTCTCTAATAGGGAAATCTGCAGTCTGTCCAGTCCACAGTCACTGCAATATGCAACAAAACTAAGGTCACTTATCTATTAAACCACCTTCTGCGGTCAATGTGTGGATTAAGTCATGCATTTTGATTCCTATTTACATTCTGCTCGATCTCAAATCCATTCCGTCATTCAGCTGATACTGATTGGAGAGCAGTGCTGCCTGGGTACACAACAATCATATTTATTTAACTTTACGAATGTGAGAGGAGAAAAGAAGGAGGGGAAGACAGAGCAGCAGTGAACGATAAACAGAAGAAAGCGTGGCCTATGCTCTTTTCGGAGACTGTGACGATCTTTCTTCATGGTGGACGTAAACAGTCCCGCGGCTGATTCGAGACGAATCCAAATATCAGAAGTAGAGTTTACACTGTGTGCAAACAGCAAGCTTCAGGCCTGGGGATGCACAGTGGAGGCGAACCAGAATTTCATCCCCTTCGCCAGGCAGCTTGCTGCTGCTCACTCACCTGGTCATCACTAATTCATGCTGTGCAGGCAAACTTTGCTCAAACCCGCTCAGGCTGCATTTCGCATTCCAGACCGCTCCCCGTCCAACCCAGAGACTGTTATTTCCAACTGGAGAAAATGTGTGCGTGTGTCCCTCCGTCTCGACGATGACCCGACAACATCCCGGTTTGGCCGCATGGACCTGAAGCTACGCTGCTTAATGGGGATGTGACGGCATGGGTAATACTGAGATATCATGATAATCGAAGCCTTGGTATTACAGCCCTGGTGCCCTGGTGCTACAATAGACATATGGCGATAGGAGGATAGGAGGCAAAAAGTGGGGCATAAAAACTACAAAAGACTAAAGAGCATGATCCTTTGTGCCCCAGCCTGCAGAATGTGTGCTGCAGAAACAAAAGAAATCACATATGAGTGCAGCGTTCCGAAATGAACACCGAAAGAGCAGACGTTTTTTATCATTAAGTACAGCATGTGTGCGCCTGATGTAATAATTCACGCACACACACGTTTGCGAAGCCCGCCCTCACACTCAGTCACTCAGCCGCCCCGACGATACACTTCGACACGCAGGTGGAGTTGCTGCAGCTGCACAAGGCGCATTCAGGTACCGTCATGAGCCCGAGGAACCCTCGTCCCGGGAGCGCTGGTCCAACAGAGCTGCCAGGTCAGACACAGGCACTGAGGCGTGAGGCGGGAGTTTGGCCGGTGCCGATAAAAGTACCAAATTCAGTGCGCATCCCCTGATTATCGCCATGTCGGAGTAAATGAATCGCTTTTCGTCGATGTGGTTCGGGTTCATTTCAGCAGGAGCACCCTAACAATGGCGATGATGACAGACGGGCTGACACGACTCATCCTGCACATACAATGTGTTCTTTTCCATCAGTACCTTTAAAACTACTATGGGCATTTTGAAACATTCTTCAGGATGTTGACATAAAACAGTCTGACAGGGTAAACAGCACAACGACGGACCGAAATGGAAAAAACATATCTTCTTTAGACTGCGTGTAAAAATGCTCTCTTGTCCTTCTGGTGATCCAGGTGTCAGAATAATCCTGCGGTCCTTGCCCAGTTAGAACATGCCTGCTCTGCCACTGCTCTGGAATCGCTCAGACGCGGACCCCACTCAAGGCATAGTAACTCGAAACACCGCTGGTAGCTTGTGTTTTCACACTCACTCTCAGGGCTACGCGGTAAAACAGGGGGGGCGGGGTTTTAACGGGGAGCAGACGCTCCGATGTCGCGGACGTCTTCACCACAATGGCCGCCGCCATCGAGGTGAGGAATGCCATTGAGGCCAGCTTTGTGGCGAGGCCTCGAGACGCCGGTCTAGACGCGGCCGGAGTTGGAGGAGGGTCTGGGAACGCTGTGGAGGGAACAACATGTGTGTGTGTGTGTGTGTGTGTGTGTGTGTGCTCTAAGTCTGTCTATACCGGGGGTATGGACTTTTGTGTGCGCAGCGCGCTCATAAATCACCAGTCTCTCAGGGTGAGCGGATCACCTCCTCAGCACGGTCCTCCCTGAGCAGTTCACGCTTCAGCTCCGCTCCAAACGGGCAGCCGAGCTGGGGTGGTCAGAGTTCTGGTGTACAGGAGAGAAGTCCTCCCCTCTTTGGAGGTGGGATATGCGATCCCATGTTCCCGGCTTTGAGCCGATCCCCGATAGGCCCAAACTGAGCTCTCTGCTGTTTCAGTGAAGCCCTGGTCCGTGAAAACCAGCTTCCCCAGTAGGTCAGTCCTTCTCTCTCCGTGCAGCATGTACAGTAAAATCTCTATATATATATATAATCACTGCTTATGCCGTACACACAATTTGCCCTAACAGTATTAAAATCGCCAGGTGTGTGGAACACTTCATTAGACAGTCTTTTGAGAAAGGCAGTCATACTATCCTCCTCGCTGTTCTCAGCTCTTCTCACCCTGTTTCGCCCGGATTTATCGTCCAGGTAATTGGTGCGCTCTCCCGGCGCCGAGAGTCTGTCCACCCACTGTTTAATTGATTCGTGGCTCGTCAGTTCTAAACAACCACCCGGCGCTCCACGTGCCGCATTCCGCCACTTGCTTTTTCCCGATCAGCTGACAGTTCCGTCATTTGCTCCTTTAATGTCTTCATATCTTCAGCACAGCCGTGTCAAGAGTGATAACACTTGGGAACCGCTTTTCCCTTTTGTACCTCAGGCCTGCTCCTTCTAGCATCCCTAATTTTTGGGGCAATGTTGTATGTGTCAACTATATGTACATATACCTATAAATGTCACATGACCACTTCAACACTCACAAGGCAATGATAATAATGAATGAATGGTTAATAGAAATAATGATGATGTTCGTTCGTTGAGACCATTAAGTTGTATGCAAAACAGGGATTGAGGGGTATATCAGTAACCAGAGCTGATTTATATGATCAGATTATGTGTAATTCCATGGTCTGGATTATTACATGACATATGCTATCATATCAGCCCGGGATCACTGAGGCAGGAACATATCCTGACAGACGTGGAAGCAGGGCGGCATCACATTTGAAGGCAACGTGATCTACTTCAACCAGAACTTCCCTGATCGAATATCAACAGAAAGGATGCAAACGAAAGGCTCGAACCTGAAAATCCTGCACAACTCAAAAAAACCTCTTTTTCCATAGCCCCAACATACTGCTGGAGGCGGCGGCAGTGCTCGAGGAGCTGGGGGACCGACTCGAGAAGAAACGAGCATCGATCTGTAGTCCGGAGTGCACGGCCGCAGGAAAACACGCAGCGGGGCAGGGGAAGAAAAGGGGCTCCCAGTGAGTACCTCATCGCGAACGCCTATTATCCTACCCACTTCAGACCTGCCGGATGTGTGGGGGTCAGCTGGTGCCAGCACACATTGCACAGTGCACAGACTGCACCGGCTGCAAAGTGCTGCGGACCACCCTCTGGGAAACTGACGTCACCATAGCAACAGACAGTGTAATAAGATCACTTGCACTTGGATATGAGCCCTCCGATGTGAGCTCTCGTACTCCTCTCCCAACAAACATGTCCGAACGCAGGCTTCTCCTCTGCGGGCCCATTTCCCTTTGAAACAGAGGCACAGACGGGGGGGGGGGTTGTTGTCGGTTAAAACGCTGCTTCAGTGTGCGAGTACGCAGCAGGAGTGGATGCGGGGGCTCGCCCCTCCGTCCCCGTGAGCAACCGCTCAGATTGGGCTTCGGACCTTCTCGAGAGCAACGCATAAACGGGGCTTTCGGTCTTTTTCCGTCTTTCTCTCTTCAAAAAGAAAAAAACAAAATCACTCCGAAAATGACCGTCTTCGGGGGTTAAAGGCTCACCGTTTCCGTCCGTGAGCGCAGGTGCCGAAGATGATGAGTTACAGGACGCCCGCCACCGGCCGCCTCACTCCCCGTTTGGACGTGACCGTGGGCCTCTCGCTCCAATTTAAGAGCCCGGAGCCGCCCGATCCAGGGCCACCCCCCCCCCCCCCGAGGAACCCGTCCCATGCAGGTTTCGTGGCAGCGTACGGGCTGTCCAGGATTTTCCATATTTCTTCGAATGTTGAGGGGCCGCATTCAGAGCCATTCAGAGCGTGGGAAAATAAGCGAGTGGACAGATATGACATTTGTCTGCGAGTCAGGTCGGCTTCGCTTTCAAAGCTCTCGCGTCTGTGCGCGATTCTTGCTTAGATTGACTTGAATTGTCATGCCACAGTGGCAGTAAAGCCGGGCGGAGGCCCCCGTGTGCTTCGAGGCCCGTTTGCGAACAAACAGCAATTACGGAAGTGGCCGTAAGAAGAATTACGTTGTGGCCCCAACTCGCTCTGAACCCACAGCTCCTCCAACCCATAACCGCAGAACAGTTAAGCCTTGCATCGCTGCAAGATGTACATCAGCACTCTGGGAGCAAGTCTGCCCAATCACGTCATTCTGCCTTGAGTGGTACGAATCACCGGGCGTCCTGGCTGTCATCTATGTACCGCCGTGTCTCCTTGATTCTAAACCGAGTTCAATTTTCTTTGATTCTCAATCCGGGCATGAGCAGTAAGTACATTTCACAGTGGTAAACAATCATCACATGACAGATGTCAAGATAAGGCAGAGACAGCAATGTATAACAGAGGCGGAAATAGAAAGAACGCTCGTTTGATAAAGAAAATGACGTGATGTTGGACTGCTGAATTTCCCTGCTCCACTGGCCGTGCTTCGAATCTTATTTGGCATCGGTCGACCCGGAGAGATCTGCAAACTTTTGAAAGACAAATTCAGAGAGTTCTGTTTCTGAGTAACTGCAACGAGAGGCACTCCTCAGTATAGCGAGGAGGGCAAAACTGATTTTTTCTCCTTGCCTACTTGTTTTGAGAATCCTGGCGAAGAAAATGCTCTCCTCGAATTCTGCTCATTTCGACCCAATGTTTGTCCTGCTCCCGCCTCTGGTTGATTTTCCCTGATCATAATTCATGGTCCCGGGCCGTGAAGCGAGAACCTGCCGCTCCGCTCCGCCTTAAATATTCGGCGGACTCCGGCTGCTTCGCCGCCGGGAGGGTGAAGGCGAACGCACTCCGGTCCGTAGCAGCCGTCACCGGCGTGGCGGTCGGGGGCGTCCCGGGGCCACGGCCCTCTGCCCGTTCTGCCGTCTGACAGGCGGCTCTCGCTGCCTCGCAATGTCTCTCCTCCTCTGTAACAAGCTGCGTCGCACTGCCAACCGAAACCTCGCTTTCCAAACGCTGAATTCTCACGGTTATGTTCACCAATGTTATGCAACGACGAGGATGATGACTGGCGAGGGATCAGTGGGATTAACCTCTAAATGGCTTTTCATTGTTTCCCGTGACAGAGGTGAGGACGCCGGCATTGATCTGTCCCAATTCATAATAAGGGTTGAGTTAGTTGGTGTCGGGGCCGCTACAGGGGACTCTGAAAGTGGTGGGGGGGGGGGTGGGGGCCGTTTGCCGGAGACAAGGAAGGCGTGCCTCCTATCATGTGAGCTGCTGAGAAACGCTGACTGGAAGCAAACGGTCCTTTTTAAAATTCCTGAAGTGACTGAGGCGGTGTGCTTCTGACTGTCGAGTGCCGCATCCAGGGACAGAGGAAAACTGTGTGGGGTGACAGTGGGGTGTTGTGGGAAACACGCAGGCGTTTTGAGGAAGACATGGATGCAGAGCCTTGTGCAGCCCTTTCGCATCGGGAGGAGACTGTGGGACCGGTCTGGAGGAAATTTGCATCCACCAGGGGCATTCAGTCTGGGCAGAGACGGCATATTACAGGAGTTACTTTAGTGTCTTTTACCTCCCTCAGGACATTTCATATCCCAATAGAAACATTTCTCTCATTATTATCTCATTATTGTCAGCACATGGACTTAACGATGACACTGGCATGAAATTGTGCCGTGTCTGAGTTGGGCAACGACGAGACTACAGGTTTGCCCCGTGCTTCATTGACTTTTCAGTGCAGCTGGTCCACCTCGACGAGCAGCTGGTCCACCTCTCTCTTCTTCATGTCCACGCGCGAGAGCACTCATTCATCTTTAATGGTCAGCATCAAGGCTGAAGCCGTGGATGTCGAAGGAGGTCGGGGAATTAAAACAAATTCCAACATGGCGTTGTTTTTGCTGCAGGATGCAGGTTTGCTCTTTCGTGGATTACGGCACACTACACGCCAATTCACCCCAGCAGAAAATGACGTTCACAATGGGGTCCTCCAGCTGCCTCCAGAGAGTCGTGTGAGTCAGGGTCAACTCCAGTCTGGTCTGAAAGGTGGACGGGGGTACAGGTCTACTCCGAGCTGGTGAGTTTAGACACTGCGTTGTCTCCACAGCCGTGTGACAGTCTGTCAGGTGAGAGCAGGTCACAGTGTGTACCAAAAATAGGGATTGCTAACCTTAAAATTAGGGAATAATATCCTTTCACACACACACACACGCACACAGCAGTGTGTGCCCTTAGAGCTATCCGCCCCATGGTAAACATTTGTCATTCAGCCCAGTACCTCGGGCTGTACTCGTATTGCTGCAGCTCAGCCCATCACTGTCAGGGTGTGTATGAATGTGTTTGTAAGATGCATACATATGCCCAGTGTGCGGAATGCCTGTGTATACTTGGTCTCCCCGAGCAGAAGCCTGGACACACTGTTCTGTGTGCTGGAGGTAAAACTCTTAACTCATGTTCTGTGACAGCCACATAAAGCTTCCTGTCTGCCTCTGCATGCGTGCGTGTGTGTGTAGGGGGTGTGTAGGGGGTGTTTGGCTGGGTGGGTGGGATCACAAGGACAGCTTGAAGGACATGGAAGGTGTCTGGGCCCCAGACAGACAGATCAGAAGACAGTGGCCAAGACTTAGACACCGTGAATATAAAAATCAGTTTGGGGCTGGTGGCTCAGTGGGTAACTGGCTCTTCAAAAGATCATGGGGCTTGGGTTGAAGCTCCAAGATGGGAGTGAGCCACTTCTTGTATGAAGTGTGCATCTTCTCCCTGTGTCCATGTGAGTTCTCTTCAGATTCTCTGGTTTCCTCTCACAGTGAAAAAACATGCCTGGAGACAGTACATTGCCCCAAGGCGAGCGATCGGTGGGTGAGTATGTAATTTCAAGTGTGCAGCTGCCTTTGGGCCCATTGCGCAGCACAACCCAATGAGATAAGGTCGAAAACAGGTACAGAAAATGAATGAATCGCTGGATGAAGTGGAAATTGGATAGAGGCATAATTTTGCCTGAATCATTTTTTGCTCTCAGTATAATGAGCTCAGGCTGTTTAGTAGCTTGACACAGTGATTGTGAGGCATTTTTATTATTTTACAAAGAATGTTCATTCTGCAGGGCTTCGCTCCGTGACACGTGGATTTTTTGGGCCTGCAACACGATGACGCTGCAGAGACGGGAAGCACGGTGTTTTTCCAACACCGAACCGAACAAAACAAGGATCTGAAAGCGCAACTCCCCTGCTCTCCCGGGGGCTGAACGACTCCATGCCGAATTATTTATTCCCTTCCCCGGCAGGTTAGCGTCAGACTTAGGGGTAATTAACGGACTGTGATCAAAGACGGCTGCCACCCCACCTCCACGGCCGGAACATCGAGGGACACGGTAATTAATGTGGCTGGGAGGAGAGGCCTCATTTAGGCTAACGCAGTCACCTTATACTGTAGAGACCTCCTGGCCTCGTCCCTGAGCCAGGGTGGGGGAGGGGTAATGCACTTGGCCCGACCGCTAGAAAGTTGAGCTGCTCCTTCTAACGTGGGGTGGATACAGTACCTCCTAATGAGACCAGGTCTGAGACCAGCTAAACATGTCATCACTTGCCAAATTGGGGAGGGGGCCGGAGAAAACTACAGTGTCCGACATTGTTTTGGCCATTGAACACACCGACTAATTTTAGCGACCTCCGTTTGACATAACCGCAGGTCATTAGCGCCGATGTGGATATATTTCAGAGTCGCTATACTATATTTACGCTTAGCCTTTGCCAGCAGCTTTAACGTTGCCCCGCTCTGGCCCCCGGGGTGCAGACTATGGCCGCTGGACTCGCTAGCTTCACATTCCGGAAGATAGAGTCGCCAATGACCAGAGGTTTATCCTCGGCGGGTGTGTCGCCGAGCGGGGAGAACCTGTTGGGAAGCTGTAGGTGGGCCTCGGTGGACTTTGACCAAGAACTACGCTTCACTCTGACAGTCACCCAGCATCCCTGTGTTCCCGGCTGCTCGAGAGAAGCCGGAAGGGAGCTAAGGGGGGCTAAGCTAAGCGGCTCCACGGTTGCTAATGGGCGCTGGCTAACTACAGTTTTGTTCCCACCGTGCCTGGCCTCGAAACTAACCAATAAACCACAGCGCTTATACAGTCCATACCACCCTCACTAAACGAGGCAGGGGAGGAGCCAAACATGTGGCAAACTGATCGTGAGAGAGGGACGGGAGAAGCAGAAGGGGAAGCCATTGCTAACCGGGCTAAAGCTAACAGCGCTAACTGGAGCAGGGGTGGTAGAAAGACACGAGGAGCGGTGCGGGAAGCGGGTCGGGGAGAGAGCAGGACCCGAAAACAGGATAGAGTGCTGGAGCGGCACTCGCAGGATATTTAAATGGTGGGAAATCAAGGAAAAGACGCTAAGGAGAGGAGTAGGGATAGAGCAGAAGCTGAAGCAGCTAGCAGGAAGTGACGCTTGCCAGTCGTGGCTTATTTCTGCCCAGCAGTCACGACGACTTCCTGTTCCTGGGGGTAAAAGCAGGAGCAGGTAATCGTGGCCTCCGCGCAGAGCAGAGAGGAGCCAGCGAGTCTGACTAAGTGCAAAATGCGCGTCGCCTTCTTCCTCTACACACAAACGTGTAGACACGCACGGAGGCGAAGCACGGCCCCTGCCAACATGCTGATGTGCTCATATTTCATGCGTCGCTAACTCCCCGTCCTGAAGACAGGCCAGCCAACTAACGTCATCCAAACATTTTCAATCTATTTCTCAGTAAAAACCCATTTTAAAGTTTGCCCGGCTGGGCAAGAAACAAAGTTCACTCAAGCAAAGAAAACCAAACAATATAGCTCTATTTTGTCGTCGCCGCCATGAACATTAGCAGTGACGGGGCCAGGAATGGGGCAGATAAAAGTCTAGGGCAATTCAAAGACAAAAGATTATCTTATGTCTTAGGATTTATTCACTTTTCACCTTTAACACTGCCTCTGACCAGTGGAAGGTCCTTCCACCCCACAACCTTCCATCATTCCGTCATCTAATCCTTATCATCCATTTTGTAAATTCCACTGGACATAGGGTCCAGGGACAAGTTACCGTGCTTCTTATTTTGTATAACTTGGATTTCTTTCTCAATCTGCTTACTGTACTGGAGCCACCATGGATTAGTTCCGTTCAGAAGCATCCCTCTTTGTCATTTCAACCATGAATACTACAGCAGTAACCATCTACATGTTTTAAATTGTCATAGACACAAGCTAGCAACAAAACAAAGCATTTAAGTGAGAAAACAACAACAACAAAAAAAAAATCGCCATGTTGTGCCATGTTAAAAGACACGTGTATGAATACGGCAGTGAGCCGACACCTCTAGGGACGCTGTGTTTACAGAGTTTAGTGCAGAGGTTGGCAGTCCTAGGTACACAAGCAGTTATGTTGATAGTTTTGAATTTCATAGTTCATATTTTTAGTTTTCATAGAATGCATTCGAGTGAATGCTCCTTCAATATTTGTGTATTTGATGGATGTAATTGCTTTTTCTTCAGCACAAGTGTTTTTTAAAAACAGATCACACCTCTTTTTTTTCATTTTCGTGAGAGCACCTGCCTTCCCTGCGGCTCATTAGTGGCTTTGGGAGCCTGAAGGAAAGCCACAATAACCACTATTATACTGTTTATATTTGTAAAACAGATTCCTGCCCGCTGAGCTGCCTGTCACCGCTTGATCTGTGTTGCACTCTGTATGTGATCTGTCTCCATTTATTTGCTCTATTTGTACACCTCCACTTTGACATTCATAAAATGCACAAGTCTATGCCTGCTGGAAGGGCTATTTAGCATAAACTGAAGCATTTGGACTAAACGTGTTCCTATAGTGTTGTTGTACATTTAGCTAGTACATGCCCCCCTGTGATGTGATTAATTATCTATGCATGTATGACATCTACATCGTGCCAGCATCGATACATATACAGTTTCATGTTCTATTGAAACCTAAATGTTCCTAAAATGTTTACCATTTTATCAGTGTGGATGCTTCTTAAATGAAGTGAATATCAGTGCAGAGTCATGATTGTTCTTAACGTATAGCTAGTAAATGGTACAGTAAAAATGTACATCAACAGCCATTCCTGCCCATATCAACCCTGCAGTGCATTCAGATATAATGACGTGTGACAATGGGAAGCTATGCTTCCTTCCGTAAGTAGAACAGCAGCACACATTTTACTGCCAGTGCCAAGCACTGAACCTGCAGCCCTTAAGCTATGGGCTCAACGCTCTGATGCTCTGATCTCACAGCCAGGCCAACCTCATGTTGTTTTTCGTGGTGCTTGAAAAACATTTCCTGAACCCTCACCACCTCACACTGTGATCCTGGGAGTGTTGCCTACTGTTGCACCTCAAGCACTTCCAGCAGGACCCGAGGCCTGAATATGCGATGTCTGAGTGACGCATCCAGATTAGGAGTCGGGTGCGAGCACGGATGTGCCTGCTCGTGGAGTCTCACCCGTTCTCCTGCTGTCCTGCTATGTCCTGTTTCTGTCCTATTTCTGTCCGTGCACATACCAGTGCTTTGTGGTAACCTCTCTTTATCACATTTAACTGAACTCCTTCTGCACTGCAACGTGCAGGGAGAGTCTTCGCAACACGCACAAACAGCCAGAGGGTATCAATGATTAAATGTAAACACGCTCGCTGGACTTTGCAGTGTTTACATGAAACCAGACAAAACTCTTAACACCAATTAGCCTGGAGTGCTGCAGATTATGTCCGTTAAAAATAATACATGAAGCCAAGCATCCACTTTAGCCAAAGATGACTATCTGAAGCAGGAGGCGGCTCCAGAAAAAGCAGAGTCAGATCAGCGAGGGTATGGGGACAACCTATTGCCTAACCCTGTCACAGCCACTGCGGTGCCTCGCGGAGCCCTCTAGTGGTCGTTTCGCGTACCTGCTCCTTGTGTGTCACTCCCTCTTTTCTCAGCCTACAGGCAGGGGGCAGGATGCGGCCCAGCGCCGCAGATTCACCTGTCCCTCATCTTCCCCCGAATGCCTGCAGCGCAAATGCCTTCCGCCGTCTGCAACTCGTCACCAGAGAGTTCCACTTACGCCTGGATTCCTTTCATGCCTTTATCTGACCCCCACCCCCGCCCCCACAGCTTGCCTTTCGATAAACTGTCACTCGAGCACTTTACTTTGTGTGCTCTGCCCCTGTACATACCCGAGGCAGCAGGGCAGCAGGAAGACGGCTGAACTGAGGTGAGACGGCAGCATTTTGACGGGGCTGAAAGGTCACCTTTCACAGACACAGGGAGAACTGGGTGGATTGCCATTCACCTGAATGGCCACAAAGGAAGTGGTTTTTGCAGTGCGAAGTGTCCTCTTCAAATTGCTTCAAAAAGAGAGGACGTGCTCCAGACGCCGTTTCAGGTTGACACTTATCTGTTGTTTTATGGAAATGTAGCACCTCAAAATGAGCGGTTCAGAAGCCCTCACCAATGTTAATTTTCCATTCAGTCTGATGGAAAATGAACATTTTTATTTTAAGGTGCAGGTGGTCTACACAGAACACCTGGAGCCCCCGGAGTGGCTGATGGCTCTGCTCCTCTCTGAGGATCTCTCAGACCCACATGGCTCCGTGTTTTGCCATCACGTAAGAGGAATCTCCCGAAAGTAGCGCCAAAGCAAGAATCTCCCATCTGTCTATTGTAAACCCAACTTGTACTGTAATGATCTGAACAGTGTGAAAAAAACTGTGAAAGCGGAAAGCTTTCACAGTAACACAACACGCTGGTGAGACCAGGGGCCTAATTTATGAATCTCCGGTGCCACTAAAGCATCCATACACCTCCTCTATACCTTGATAAAAAAATACACTTACATGTGTAAGTAAATGGCTATGTAGCGGAGATTTGGGGAAAGATCACAGACTGTAATATTCTAGCACAAAAAACTGATATTCTCAGACCTTGGGTCAAAATCCATAAGCCTCGCACTAATAGTCTTCCAGAGACGTGGCTGCATGATAAAAGTCAGGAGTGAGGAGTTAAAGGCAGACAACTTTGTGCTTTTATAGAGCTAACAGGACCATCAAAGGAGACAGCGTGGCGATCCCCGTTTCTTCTCATCTCAACTCAAAACGCGTTACTCCTAACGTTAAACCAGTTAATTTTTAATGTCCTTTTCTTTTACCGATTTCATCTTCGACGAGAACAAAAGATTGATTATTGGTACTACATACGGACCTCCTTCAGCCCCGGCTGACTCTACAAGGCTATTTTTTGTTATATATCAACATTAATTGATAGAATAGGTATTCATTTCATAGTGCAAATTTCACCCGGTTGATAACTTAGCCTACTGGAGTTGATCCTCGGTCTTCATCTTTATTAGATTGGATACCCGTTACAAATCCTGGAAGGATAATCGAACCTGGTGTAATATCTGACTGATCTGAGGGATCATTGTTTGTTTGGAAAACACTGTATGCAAATTATGCTCCCAAATACAGCAGATTGAATTTAGGCAGTGTAAAAGGTGAGGTAGACCTTTTTACATAGCATTTAATTCACATTAATTGGAATAGATTGAGAGATGATCCTTTGGACTTCTGTTATGAAGAATGTTGTTCATTCAAACTGTCCAGTGGCTGGAAGATACAGTATATAGACTTCAGGAGCTGATGTAAAATCCAATCAAATAACGCTAGATCTGATTTCTCTAATAACCTTCCTCAAGATTCAGTCATCTAATCGGCTTCATACGAACAACAATACCACCTCTGATCCTCCTCTCATCTCTAATGCCTTCAATGAGCACTTTTCATGTCTCTTGGACCGGCATACTTCTACTTCTACCACGGCCGAACATGCTACTTCCCCTGCTTTAAAGAGCTTGTTTCCTTTCAGGGAAATTATGCCTCTTGATGTTCACAATGCAATTTGTGAGATGAAAGAGAGCCGTGATGTCGGCCCAGACGGTTTGAAAGCTAAATTTGTGAAACCTGCCATTCGTCCGCTGACGTATCCTTTGGCTGATTTATCCAGCCTCGCCCTGTCCACACATTGCGTTCCCTCCATGTGGAAGGCCGCTCGGCTTGGCGAGACCCAACAAGCGAATTATTAAATCTCCGTAATTGCAAAAAAACGTTTCATTAGAATGATTATAATTTTGGCCGTCCACCGCTGCATGTTTGTTGTGTTGACGCCATGACTTGAACGCCACTTGGACAGATTCATCACTCGGAGAGGGAAAACCGATTCGATTTTCACACATTTGGGATTGTACGTTTGGCGACAAGGGGCAGCACTTTGGTTGAAACATGACATCGGTGCTTGTATCTCCATAACCATCGGGCCGATTGATTTCAGACTTGATGGAAATGAAGCACAGGGGATCGTTCAATCGTGCCTCGGGACGTTCGGGGATACATCCATTGCCTTTGGTGCCGAATGCCTAACTGTAGTTATTTAATTATGTCATTTAAGATAATTTATCCCCACACCAAGTAGGTTTCTGACCTAATTTACCTGTAGCTAACCTCTTAAATTCACAAATTAATTGTTTTGACAGCATTTGACACTGGCCATTTTACAAGTGCATTCTCTTTGATCTTGCAAAAGCCTTGGACATGATTGACCATTATCCTCTCGCTTGACATACTTGCAAATGCATTCGTTTGTTCAACTCTCATCCACACAAAATACATCAACATGTTTATGTAAATGGTTGTCGGTCCAGTCAAATGGAGGACTTTGAGGACTCTATCCTCAAACCTCTTAATATTTTATACAACTCTATATTTTATACAACTCCTTATGCAGATTTGTCTTGATATGTCCATTCAGAACACACCACTGGCTCACGTAAGAGGCCCTCAACCAGCTACAACCTAAACTAAACAAAGTCTTGTTTCGTTTTAAACGTATTCACTTAAATGCACCTCATTCATAATTGTTCTTATTCATAATTATTCTATTGCTCCCGATGTTGCATCGCAGTCGGGTTAAACACATGCATATGCGTGGGTTTATTCATAGACATATATGCATATATGTACGGATATATGTATGTATGCATATATTGCAATGGGATGGGTAGGGAGTGGGGCCTGGGGAAGTGGTAGAGCAGTGCGATTTTGTGTCTGTTGAATGTGGTTGTATTGTATGTTTTGTATAATTTTGTATATATATAAAAAAAACATATTTCTATGTTGGAACTCCCTTGAAAAAGAGATGCTGCATTTCAAGGAGCCATCTTAAGTAAATCGAAATTGAAATTGCACTTGAGAAAGGCAGACGCTGGAGCCAACATGCCTTCCGATTCTGTACCAGATTTTTTTCCAATTCAACTCATAAAAGCATTTCCTTTCAAAGGACCACCCGTGCTTGGCCGCTCCCTCCATCATGAGCAGTTTCACAGGCTGGAGCAACAGAGTGCCCGGAACACAGACTGCACAATTAGGGCCCACACATAGTGAGACTGATTTGTTGGGCTTTTAAAAATGCCACCGACATATGTGTTGACTCCCAATGAGCCGTGTTTCACACCACTGGATTAAGACTACACACAGAGCAAAAACGGGGGAGAGCTGATGAGTTAAACGCTGGCTCGCCTGGCCCTGCTTGAACAAAGAGGCTCACTCTTATAACAGTTTCCCGTAAGAGGACAGCCGGCAGGCCGGCCATGTTTTCCTTTTCAACAGAGCCATTGGGCTGCACACCTGGGCAAGGAAGTTTGTCTGCTCTTTGTGCACAGAAAGGCAGAGCACATAAGAATTGTTCTGCAGTGTATAGGCAATGTTAGCAAAATAGACTGGCAAAGAGATAGTAACCATATACTGTAAATAGAAGATTCTTAACAGTTAAAGGCTAAAAAAACATTCATAGGACTGTCTTGAACATCCATGAACTGCCAGAAAAGAAAAGAAAAAAACAAGGATTGCAAATCCAGTGGGTATATAACTACATACCTTAAGTACAGTACACTGCCACTAAGATAGGCTGGTATCTGACAGCTGACTCACCACATGCCTGGTTCTACCATTTTTAGGTGAAATTTATTGTTCGGACAAAATTCATGCTTATCGTCTGTCTCTATGATCTAAGCCATAATTATAGCAGAAGACTAATAATACCATACCACTCTGCTAAGCACTGGTTTCCGTCCTCCTTGGCTTTCACATAAAATGAGCTCTCCATCCTCAATCCTCCGCAGTCACTGTAGATGGATGACAACAAAGAGCAGATGGGTGGATCTCTCTGGGGACCTGATACGGGGGAAAGATTACTTAAACAAAAAAAGAGAACAAAAAAGAGAGCACACAGGGCTTTCAATGCTCAGCCTCATCAGGAAATACGCTCATTTCAAGTAGGAGGCACGCGAACACCGAAAACATCCTGCTCCACCACCAGCAGGTGGGCAATCACCTCTATGAGAAAACATCTTTGAGGCTTCCTCTATTAAGAGGCTACTACAAAGCGGAGCCTGGTGCCTGGCAGGCACAGAATAACAGTGCAGACAGAGAAGCGCATGATAGCTCTGCATCATAGTGGCTCTAATACTTGTTTACTACCAGCATTAACCCAGCAAACCGGAGGCTTCACGGCCCAGACACCTCTAAACTCCGGAACTTGATGGAGAGTTGTTCTAACGTATGGTGTTGAAACCAAACACCTGAGCGTTTCTCCCCCTAACCCAATTACATCTGACCACTCTTCAATCACTCTCGACTTCCTTCTAGCCGGTCGTGTGAAAAAGAAAAGCAGTATATACACAAGACACTTAACTGACAGTGTCTCAGCAAGCATGCGATTCCCCTGTCTCTCTGTGCTGCATCACCTCTCTGCTATGACAGCCCAGTTCCCTCCTTCATTGATCACCTCGCTGATAGCTTTGAAGGCTCTCTAAATGAAACTCGACTCGGTTGCACCCCTAACAAATAAAGATTGTATCTAGAACAAGATCGGCCCCCTGGTATACACCAGAAACTCGCCACCTGAAGCAGCTAGCACGTAAATTAGAGAGGAAATGGCGCTGGGCCAAAAACAACAACATTTTCCAGACCTGGAAACATAGTCTGAAAACATACAGGCTGCAAGAAGCATAACAACAGGTTTCTTTTCAGCACTGCAGCCAGGCTGACTCGAGGCCCGCACAAGCTTCGCGGCTTTGGCCGCGCGGCCCGTTTGGCGCAGTTTTGCTACAATATGGACTGTGCCTTTCTTTCCTCCCGGATCCCATAGATGCCGAGCCGGGTCCAGGACTGCGTCCATCGACCCAGCTCTTCCCGCTTTCTACTCTGGACTGATTCAACCTCTGATATATCCACGCTTTAAACTGCTAGCCGTGAGTACATTTATCTCTCCGCACTGCTTGTGCCCGCCTGTCCGTCCTGGGTGAGGATGCCCTCCTCTGTCTCTAACCCAGATGTTTCTCCCCTTTTTTTGCCCTGTCAGGGTTTTTACTTGGGAGTTTTTCCTCAACCTTTGCGAGGGTCTAAGGACAGGGGGTTTTTCACTATGTACATATTGTTGCTCTCTTTGTAAAGTGCCTTGAGATAACGGCTGCCATGAACTGGTACTTAAAACAAATAAAGTTGAAGGTGAAGAGTGAGGAAGAATTTATTATTACCACATCTTGTTGTCCACGGTACTAGGGCCTCGTTCTTCCAGAAAACGCTGAAGAAACCAATAATGGACTGGGACAAAAACACAGCTCCGCACTTTGTCCCACACCAGCACACAAGAGCCGTTGCACATAAACTCATGGGCACTTTTGTATTTTACACGCTGGGATGAGAACGGGTGATCTATGATCGCCACACAGCTAATGCTAAGCGATAGCAGCATCCAAAACATTGCAGTTTCGTGTTATGAGATCACAAAAACCTTTGCAAAAACGAGTAAGCGAGTGCTTATGTGCATTCACTGAGTAAATATTATGAAAATAAAAGATACATTTCTCGCTAGAAATGTAATCAAAATGCATTTCTATGAGAAATGTCCGCCATGTTTTTTGTTCTCACAGCCCAGAGTTTGAAAATCACTCACTTGGCCACTTGGACGCAAAGCTGTAGGAAAAGATTAGGCAGAAAACAACGTAACAGTCACACAACTGAAGGGCCATTGTTGTAACTTGCACTGTGGACCAATGTATACAGGGTGCGTTTTGCTTATTTTGTTCAAATACATCAATTGCAGAATCAGTGATAGATGCTCCTGATCATTCCTGCATGTCTGCATGCTTCAGTAGTACCACTCGGTTTTAGAAATGAGGCCCCAGAAGTTTTCACTGACTGAAACGCAGTATTTGTTTTCAAGACTTTCCAATCCAGAGCGACAGAATGTCTTTTCATGGTGCGCACCCTCCTCCCTTCATCGTGTAGCCTGGTTCGTACCACGGCCACATAAAACGGCTCCATCGCGGCCTCTGTTGGGAGCCAACGGTTCATTGCGAGTCAACAGTCAGACGGAGAAACATGCGCTGCCGTGCTTCACGCGCACAAATCGATTTGTGAAAAATGCAGGACGTGAGAAACGTGCGCTCTCCTATCCCATCTCCCATCCTCCTGAATCATTTACTATAGCAACATTGGCCTCTAATCTGCAAGCACCTGGCGGATCAGCTTAGCTCGATGCCCCCTAGTCGGGGTCTCAGAGGTCTGGTGGAGCCTATCCTAGTGCTCATAGAGCGATAGGTACACACACAGGCCATAGGTACACACACACACGCACATACATATTAAACACCCACAATAGGCTAAAAATGCATGTTTTGAGCTGTGGGAGGAAACTTAAGTACCTCTAAAGTATCCACATCCACACAGGGACATGTGACAACTCTACTCTGAATGGCCCTCAATCCCAGCCCATGACTCAAACACAGGTCCCCTGCCGCAGCAACTGTTACTGATGCTAAATCAGTTGTTCAAGATCTGTGTCAGCTTAGTGCTGTGAGAACGTTCACGTGCAACCTTTTATCTGCAAATATACTCCGAAGGAACCCGCAAAACCTTTTCGCATTGGAATAATGAGGAAAGAGCGCCGGAACGCGCGGCCTGTTTCAACGTTTGAGGGGGGGGGGGGCGCGACTTCCTGTCACGCACATGTGAGAGCACGGGATTAACGAAAACGTTTCTAAAAATAAACAAAGCGGCTGGAAGAAATGGAAAATGAGGCTCGGTGTGCGTGGCCCACCGCAGGCTGTGAGTACGCAAATGCGAATCCTTCCAACATAAATGGCGGGTAGAGACACAGGTCCATTGAAAAGAGTGAGTCTGCACAATCCGGAGGAAGGGATGTGAACTGCATTTAAAACGCAGTATGTAAGTATTCAATTAATATATATATATATATATATATATATATATATATATATATATATAAATCAAATACATACTGCATTTTAAATGCAAATATATATATACATATATATATACATATATATATACACATATATATATATATATATATATAGTATTCAATTCATTTCATGACTGATGTGAATGTTTCTGGTTTGTGTGTGTGTGTGTATACATATATATATATATATATATATATATATATATATATATATATATAGTATTCAATTCATTTCATGACTGATGTGAATGTTTCTGGTTTGCCCAGTTCCCCTGCTGCTGGACAGGTACAAAAAAAACTAAACGCAGCAAAGGAGCAGTTGGAGTGAGTGTGTCATAATGACAAAGAAAGGAGAGTGTGGAGGGAGGTTTGTGTATGCGAGCGAGAGAGAGAGAGAGAGAGAGAGAGAGAGAGAGAGAGAGAGAGAGAGAGAGAGAGAAAGAAGGGTGGAGTGGGCGAACGAGTGAATACTGAGGCAGAGGAGTGTGAGGCACTGAGCAGGCGGTCGAGGCTAAAAACAGTGTGGTGTTGGAGAGCGAGAGAGCAGTGGATGAGGAGTGAGAAACTGATGGATGTGTGCAGCACTCAGCCAGAGAGGAAAAACAATACGTTTCCACAGGGTCTCGTTATTTGCTGAAGAAACTGGTAGTGTGTGTGTGTGTGTGTGTGCGCGTGTGTGTGTGTGTGTGTGTGTTTTGGGCCATGAAAACTCTCTTAAAATGGATGCAGTGTTTCCATACACTGCTGTGACTCTTCGTCTTCATGAAATAAAGACAGTAACTCATATAACTTGCTACATATTACATGTTGTTATTACTCAATGCAAATGTGGTGCATTGAACTTGGGGTAATGTTCAAGTTTCCGACTATAAACATTCATCCACATGCCGTCTGACAGATTTTATTCACACTGGTGTTGCAGTGGTGTGCCGGTCTGCAGCACACCCTCAGAGGAGACATATTATGCGCATTTCTCCTTCTTTGACAAGGTTTCCTGATGTCAACATGCTTTGCTGGGAAAAAAACCAAAGATTGTGCAAAGTCCGCCCTGCTCTGAACACTCGGTTTTAGCACCTTTTCCTTTAGATGCTACGAAACTTCGAAAAATCACCATTAGTAAACATGAACACATGCTGTTTTCGACGCCTCTGTGAATGAGTGAATGTAGAGGTTCGTCCACAAACCGCGCAACTTTATTTGTATATGGAAGGAGACCTTCTCCATGTAAATCTAGAGTTCATAGGCACTCACTGAAAAAGATAATGGATGTTCATTGGGGACTGATCCGAGACACAACACATGCACCGGGAGAATTTAATCAGTCAGATGGAGCAAACATTAGAACCGGAATGTGAAGCAACCGGAGTGTTCGGTTGCTATGGACGCTCTAACTTCCGGTTCTGGCTAGCCCCGCCTGATGATGACAGAGAGAGCGCCATCTGCTGGAAAGGAGCTGCCATGTCACCCTTGGCCTGTGACAGTTGTCATGTTTTTGGCCATGTCAGACACTCCCAGAGGTAGTAGGACACTGAAACTTGGCATGCTTGATGCTCTTGACCTCCCGATGAACATAGTGAAATTTTAGCCTCTAGCTCACAGTACTAAAAAGATAACATATACGGGCCATATTCACAAATAAGGCGCTCTTTAAGCTATAGCCAACTAGACCAGATCTCAGCAGATCTCTTTCTTAAGGTGCTATGAATCTGAAATTTTAGTATGTTGTTGGGGGGGGGGGGCTGGACGAGCAGATATGTGTTGGTTTGGTCCTTATCGGAGCCATACTTTTTGAAGGCTGGGGCTATGAACATTCGCCATTTCCCACCTCTGAGGGCTGGCCACAGTCGCAAAAATAGACCAAATGGCCTGAAACTCAATCTGCAGACCCCATGGGGGACCTGGAACACACCTCCTGAGCCCTGCCGCCATAGAACCTTGGGGAAGCAAAGTTGCTCTAGGAAGGTGCCATCAACATGGAGGCAGCAGATCCTAATGCAAGACCTTCTGACAAGCAACATAATCAAAAACCCGGAGGAAACTTCAAGGGGAAGGTCTTTTTCTATTTTATCGGTTCCTGAGTTTCTGTCAGTCATAAGCACAGTCCTAGAAGCCAAAAACCTCAGACGCTACATTCGTTTAGGGGACGATCCCGTCTCAGTCTGTGCTTAGACTCCCAAAGCAAACCAGAATACGTCAACCTCGCCACCACATTACCAGTGGCGCGCATACGTATATCTTGCGTATATATGTATAGGAATAAGAGTAAGGCACAGTAAGACATATCAATTGAAAACTACGTTGAAATATCCGATTTCCACCGGAATCCTCTGCTTCAAATGAGTAAGTTTTATTTATGCGGGGTATCAATTGTGTGTCCGGGTACGGGGCACAGTGTGCGCATGTGTACCCGTGTCACTAGAAATTCGTATGAAAACGCACAAAATTTTGGTCTCTAAATTACATAGTTTTCCATACAAATTAGTCATGAGAACACGTTGCATGGTTTGAATGATTTTATTAAGAAAGGCGCTTTAGTTCTGTTAGAAACCATCATCCGCCTCCCCAAACATATTTACTGTTATTTATCTCCTTGTTCTGTTAAAAGCTCTATACAAACAATGGGAAAAAAGAGTAATAGAGAGGAGGGCCCACAGTCCTTGAAGCTCAGGTCGGAGCACACCCACTCACATTCGCACACACAGACAACGAGGCATAAGTGATGTCACGATACCCTGACCTCGGGGTCTACAGACACTGACTGACAGGTGTCATGTGATGTGTTACTGCAAGCTGATTGGGCAGATTCTGGCTTGCTCGCAGGTGCATGTTGACACTTCAAAGACTAAGACTTGATTCCCCAACCCTACCACTCGCCGCTTGGCCCCCGGGCATCCTGTTGGCATCAGATTAGCCCCGTCAGCCTGCTGCTTTATCAGCTCAACAAATGACAGTGCCGCTCCAAGTCTGCCCCCCCCCACCCCCCACCCCTTGTGACAAACGACATGTCAGACCAGCCCCCATCCATCACTCAGCCATGTCGGGACAGCACTGTCACGGCGATACCCTTGCAGTCGGGCATCCAGGTCACAGCGGCAGCTGTCCCCCGCTTCATCTGCATGTCTCCAGTCTCGCGCCCGTTGAAGTTCCTTTTTGTCGTCATTTTCTGTACTGTGTTTCGGGTTCGCCGGCTTTGGCTTTCATCTCAAGGCTGACATCTCGCCCCAGGCTCTGCTCTTGGGTTATCCATGTCCTTAAGGACATCTTGATTGTTTTTTTTTTTGTTTTTTTTTTACATTTTTTGAATAAAGTTTTGAACACCTCCCCCGCTATCAAAACCTCAGATAGGGGAAAAACAAAAAGGTAATAGAAAATATAGATTGCTAAAATAATGATGATAATGCAGAAACAATGGCAAACAATGTCTAAATATAGATTTACTCACTGGGCTGACCAGCGTGCAACTCCACATCAATAATAACATCCATAGTCATTTCAAATCCTCTGACTGAGTGCAAATGTGACTAGGAGTTCCCTGTGTGCACCTGAATCAGCAGGTGAAGAACAGCTTACTTGTACCCCTTGTGCCGATGTGCTTTACTTTTGATGTGCAGGAGTTGCCCTTGAGCACCGGGACAGAAACGAATGCGACCTCTGTCACTCGGACGGCGACGTTTCCACAGTCGTTTCCGTCTCCTCTCCGTTTCCGCTGGCCCTGCCCGACGCCTGCGGACTGCTGGGTTGTCTCCCGTCTGCCAGGAACACCTCGAATTCCGCACGTCCGCCGCCTCTCCTCTGTCTGAGCTCGCGATAACCGCTGCCCCTTTCGCCGAGCCGAGCCCCGCTCTCTATTGTGAGGATGGCGGCGACCCGGCTGACCGGAGTCATCATCTCTGCGGCTGATACCCGATCGGCATTAATGCCCGTCGAGCATCCTCCGCCTCCCGCCCCCGCGCTGGCAGTTTAGCCGCGGCTGCTTACACTAAGTGCTCCAATTACAGCGACGAGGTGCCGCAGGTGACGGCAATTACGAACGCGCGCGGACGATGAAGACGGCTCCGCTTCCTCTCGGCGAGCGCAGCTCTCTGGCGTGTCCTCCGGCCTCCCGCGCCCCCGGCGCGAAACGTCAGGCGAGCCGGGCCGAGGAGATCCATGAGCGTGGGAGAGAGTGACTCATCACTATGTCTGTGATGATGACAATGACAGCGTGATGGAACGACACACGATATCGGTGCAAACGCACAATTGAGCAGTTTTTACATTTTCCCAGAACACTTTCACGCACTATTTTTTATTACTGTAGCTTTAAAACATAAATCCAGAACAGCCGATAGCAACAGTGTGTCTGGCAGCCTCACTGAGGTCAACGCGATGTGGTTTTGAG